>CAWUFW010013060.1:0-499719 GCA_963921515.1 Calotriton arnoldi
GGAGGCGTGACCACAGAGCAGCACAGCAGCAGAGCGGCAGAGTGGAGCGGAGCGGCAGCAGCAGCAGTAGCGGCAGCAGTAGCGGCAGCGGAGTCAATCGGCTTCCCTCGCTTCAACACCATAGCGGTATTACCAAGCTGCCGCTACCGCTGCCTCCTGTGGACCGACATCTCGACAGCGAGTAAAGTAAGGCGGCGGTTGCGGATGGTGAGCGTGAGACCGTGGGAGTTACTGCCGGCATTGGTGTTGGCACTTCTGTTGGCCTCTGAGCCCCCGAGTCTCTGAGGCAAGCGTGGCCGCCTTAGCCTCAGTCGGCGGTCGCAGCGAGTGCGCGTCCTCGGTAGAGCGTGGGGGGGGCCCGAACACATTCGGGAAAGCCCGCGACTCTACCCTGAATGCCCCGCTTGTCCTCCAGCCACCGGCCTCCTCGAGCTTACGCCCAGACAAAACGATAGAGTGGTTGCAGCACAGCAGGATCAGGAGCAGGAATGGGAGACAGAGCCAGAACCAGAGCCAGAGCTCCGCCAGGAGGAAACAGGCCGAATTGGGGCCGAATTGGGGGTGAATTAGGTTTCCTCTCACGCCTACCATCACGCCTACCAGCACCACTCGGGCACCAAGAAGGCGCTGAATAAGGCGCCTAGAGGGGGGCGATTATTACAGAGAGAACTGCGGTGAACCGCAGAGAGTTTACCTAAAAAAAAAAAAATCCACACAGGGAGACCAGGAAGACCAGGAAATGCAGCCAAACAGTATCCCAATCAACTAATCAAATCAATCCAAGCAATCAATCAATACCAAGTAATCAACCACTTGAGCAGGCCAGCAGCAAGCAAGCAAGCAAGCAGACAATCTTGAACTAATCACCTGGGGGGGGGTTAACTACAACAGTAAGCTCTTGAGAGCGCCATGAGGTCAGGGAAAGTCAGGAAAACGACAAACAACGTTCCGGCAAGAAGGCGCGGTAACAGCAAGCCCAAGGCACCAAACGAAACAAATAACTTGTTGGTGCAGGTGCTATCTCCATCAGAAAACCTGAGCTGTGAAGAGGAAACCCAGAGCAGACCAGCAACTAAGGGTCATTAACCAAAAATTTACACAATCTTTTCATTCTTGAAAGATCCTGGCTCGCTCCTAAGCACCTCAATTAGGAACCTCAAGGGACTCCCTTCCCCCATGGAACCCGAGGGGAGCACTCAAAATACTGCCCCTGGAGGCGAAAAAAGCGAAAACACTGAAAATATAACACAAGATACAATGAGATATGAGAGAGGAATAGGGGCTGGACGGGGGCAAGATCAAGGAAGCGGGATGGAGGGCAAGGCTGAGGGTGAATTGAGACCACACACACCCAAGGAAAGCCAAATTCAAGCCGAAATTCAAGCCGAAATGACCGGCACTGGCAACGGCGGTTGCAGGGAAAATTATAAAGTCAATAATTGCACCGCTAATGAAAGGGGCTACCCGCTTGAGCCAAAGATAGCAATTCTGCCAACTTTGCAGCCATTAATCACAGAAATAGGAGCTGAGCGAAACAATCAAGAGCTCGCTAACAACAGACAATCAGATCCATCCAGAGATTCAGAGCCACAAACCTCAAGACAGCCACCAACTAAGGACCCTAACGTTCTGGACCAATTAAGAGCAAATCCACGACCCAATATCAGTAACCTAGTGACAGAAATAGCCTCAGACCAGGCCCCAGTGCAGCTGACTCAATTAGACCAATTAGACCATGACCCAGCGGGAGACGGGAGAGAGCTAGGAAAAACGCTGAAAAGAGAGTATATAGAAGAAACAGAAGAGACAGAAGAGATGGAAAAACAGAGATAGAGTATGATCTAACAAATACCTCCAAATTAGAAAATACCCCCCAGCTTACAACAGAGGAGTGGGAGAGGCTAATAGCATCATACTCCCCAGCTATCCCTCAGGAGGAAGTCAGCAAACGAGAACCCGATACAATCCCAAACACAATCCCAAACACAATCCTAAACACAGAAGAGCTTCCAAAAGGACCGGAAATACTATGGTCATCCTTGCTAAACACGTTACAGCTATCAATAAAGGCGATGCAGTACCATTCGGACAAAATGGATATGCAATTATCCCTCCTAAACTTCCTAGCCATACATGTAGCCAATATCGATAACAAGCTGGCAGACATGAACAGCATGATTAAGAGGGTGCAAGCAGAAACAAAAATAACGCAGCCAAGTTGTGCCTGCTACACAATTGTGGACAAACTTACAACGATCCCACTATTATTGGGGGTGCATCCTGTCTGACCTAAAAAAGACAATTGACAACGCAAAAGATGAAGCAAACACAGGTACGGCAAATGCATCAATAAAGCCACATTTCAGCCAGCCAAGAGAACAGCCTGGGAGCCTAAATCTGCTGAACACTGCGCATGATCGCCCCACTAGTCACAGCAGCAATAAAAGAGACATAGATGGCAAGGACATAAGTCCACTCCAACAACCAGGTGGCAGCGGGCAGCTAACAAAAGAGTCAAGGAACCTACCCAACACACCAAATTTCAAAACCAAGAATGGGCACATGACCCGAAACCTAAGCGGGGGTGAGCCAAACAGCCCAAATACCTTGGAGAAAATTAAAGACGAAACCTACGCCACAGTTGCAGGGAAAGTTACAAAGACGCCTGCAGAAATACCACGAAAGGATTGCTTTGAGCAATCAAATACACAGCCCAGCTATTTGCAGGGGCAACAGGGGAAGGTTCCAGAAATCATCAATCTCCGAAGCCCTCATGACAAAAGCATGGGGAAAGAAAGCCCGGAAATACTCAGGGAACAAAATAAAAGAGGGCGAAAACAAAAAAGGAAAGGGAGAAAGAAAACCAGTAATATAAAAGCATTCTTTAAAGTGGTAAACCCGACTCCAGAAGAAGAAGATGAAGCAGAAACAGATAGGCCAACAGCGACCACAACAACATCACCGGCCAAGGAGACTGTACAAACCGCACAAAGCCAGAATTCCAACCATACAAGCAAAGGGATAAACAGCAAGCGCCAAACAGAAATCATTCACCGAAAAATTAAGCCTAACAACGGGAGAGAGAGGGTAGACAGTACTGATCCCCCAAAAACCCAAAGGCTGGGAAAGTTGCTAGTTGGCATCAAGGGAGCCCCCCTGACACAGGGCCCTAAGTCGGCAGAAGACACGGAGGAATCAGATATGCGAGTAGAAGAGCCACTACTCGGAAAGAGAGCCGACTGGACACAGGTCAAACCAGCCACGGAAGATCCCAAACAACAGGACCACAGGCAGGAGGGAGCCGAAAGTGGCACAATCTTACTCATTCCGGAGTATAAGTCAAGAGGCAGAGGGGATATTCTCAACCGAGGCAACATTTTACGCTTATTATCCACCATCAGCAACCTGATGGATATAAGTACAAATGACCTAGAATCCGTGGAGTTTGCATACTATAACTACCTGTCAGATCAAGAGGTCACTAAAACAACATGGGCCACGCAGGAAACAGCCGAAAGAATCATGGTGATGGAATCGCGCTTTCAAGCATGGGGGATACGCCTAAAAAGACAGGAAAAAATAGGGTATCCAGAACCTCTATGTCAGGCACAAAAAGAGAGAGATGAGTGCAGTTTCCCAAACAAACAAAAAACAGCAAAAACGGAAAGCATCCTGAAGGGGGCCCGAAGTTTATTAATCTCACAGATGGACACCAACTCATTGAGCCCAAGGCAAGCCCAAGGATCACTTGGACAAAATGACTGGAATTGGATAGCAAGGACCATTAACATAAGGGCATTGAAGACATGACAAAATACGGAACGAAAAACTGTAACAAAACATCAATTAAGAATATGTTCTTGGAACATAAACGGTCTAGGGAACAAAGCAGATGATACTCAGCTTTTACTTTACTTCCGAAAATTTGACATAATTGCCCTTCAAGAGACCTGGTTAGATCAACCGCATCAAATAAAGGGCTATAAAGCATATCACCTACCAGCTAAATACGGCCACTTAAAAGGAGGCCAAACAATATACACTTCAATAAAGAGTATTAATGAAATAAAGAACAAAGACGCTAAACAGTTAGGTAACAATAGCATAAAAACAATAGAGCTGGATCTAGGGGAAAAGAACAAACCAAAAGCTAATACTGCTTAATGTATACCTACACCCTCGTGAGAAAAGAGCTGGGATGAAACTACTGATTGCAGAAGTGACAAAAACACTGTCAGAGGAGCTAACATCTAACCTCATAGTAACAGGGGACTTCAACATGTATCTTGGAGGGCCCTAGACAAGGGATTCACTTCTGGAAGAGCAGTTTTCTGCATGGGGCATACCACAACAGGAGGCAAGTAAATGTGGCAAACAAAACAGGCTGGCAAGAGACAGTTTAAAGGATTTAGAACAGGATTTAGAACATCTTAATCTTGTAGCTCTAAACTGCCGTTTTACAAACGACAGCCCCTCGGCAGCCACCTTTCATAATTCGACCGTAAGCTCAACTATAGACTTCACATTTTCATCTCTACAATTTTTCGGCAAAGTGTTGGATTTCCGAATAGGAACAATGTCAGCCAGTGACCACTTACCGCAAGAGATCACCCTTAACATCTACGGGGTAGCGGCAACCTTGCCAGTAGTAAACGTGGGATCCTCACTTTCGGTCACACAAAAAAAGAATAAAATGTAATACGTATAACTTGGAAGTCTTCGAGAAGGAAGCAAAAAAACAGTGAGATAAAAGCACTGCGACTCAGATAGACTACTTAAGTCGATGGGAGTTATTCACCAGCAGCATTGGGACCGCACAAACACAGAATAAAAAGGTCCACACATCAATGGTAGACCAAAATCAAAAAAGCCCCATAAAGTGTTCTCATATCATGGAAGGTCACGACAAGCGAATAAAACAAAACACCAACCTAAAGTCCCTTAAGAGAAATATTAACAAATTACTGCGGCAACTACACCGAGATGGTCCGGACAAAGCCGCGCAAATGGAACTGCAAAAATTAAAAACTATCAAAAAGAAACTAATTTGGCACTTAAAAAGGGAAGCAGAGGAAGAGCTATGGGCTAAGTTGCTCCATGACGCAAAAGGAAATAACACCAGCGGAAGATTCTGGAAAATGGTGAACAACCTCCAGAACCCAAGAAGACCCAGCATTAATTCACACCTTACTGAAGAAGCTTGGTCCGATTACCTTTCGCTTCACTTTAACATAGCACCAAAGAACACCATAACGAGGTCAGCAGATCCCGACAATAAAATCCAAGATTGTGCACTACTAACGGAGACAACTACATTGACTTTCCCGGAAAAACAAATCATAAGTAGGAGAGTGAAAGGAAAGACAGAGGGGGCGCCAGGCCCCAATGGAATCCCCCCCATTTTGTACAAACGAAACCCGGAATACTGGGCCGTGGCGTTATTACCACAGATTTCTGAAACCGAAACAATCCCTGACTCATGGAAAGGCTCAATAATAGCTCCAATCCATAAGAAAGGCAACATAAACGATCCAAAAAACTACAGACTTGTTGCCTTAATCGACAATGAGGCCAAATATTATGCCGGCCTCTTACTAGAGGAGCTTACGGAATGGGCGAATGAAAATGCAGTGATTCCCATTTCCCAGACAGGCTTTCGGAAAAAAATTGGGAACAACTACAAATATTCTGGCTTTAACACTCCTAATAGATGCTGTCAAACTCGCCAACCTGCCTCTTTATGTATGTTTCATCGATTTTACTTCAGCTTTCGATAACATCAACAGAAATCTATTATGGGAGAAGCTGGCCAACAGAAAAATACCATTAACCCAATTATCACAATTGATGTTACTACATACGGACACGTGGGTACATATTAAGTTGGGGTCGGGCGACTGCCTGTCAAGGAAAATACAGACGACCAAGGGTCTCAAACAAGGGTGCGTGCTAGCTCCGACCCTTTTCAACATCTTTATGTCGGATCTCTCATTGAAGTTAGACGAAAGTAACCCTCATGCCCCGAACCTAGGTGGACTAAATCTTTCGAACTTGATGTATGCAGACGATATTGTGCTTATTAGCCGTACGCCGATAGGGCTGCAACACTTAATTGACACAACATATAATTATCGGCAACAAACGGCCTCAGCATAAACCTCTCAAAAACAAAAGCCATGAGAATAAACGCGAAGACGTCTACACCCAAGTCTTGCTGGCAAATGGGAGGAATAACACTGGAAACTGTGGACGAATATAAATATCTGGGCGTAATTGTCGATAGAAAAGGGTCATTTCAACCACAGAAAGAAGCAATAATAAGGAGAGGAATCTCAATATCGGTCGCACTGAGGAATCTTAAAACGAAAGCAGCTGGCCGTAGCTTTACCCCACTACTACAAGTGATCCAAGCAAAACTAATACCGGCCATCACCTACAGAAGCGAATGCCTCCGAGGGAGGGATGCGCAGATATTGGACAACACAACAGCCAGGGCAATGCGAATGATATTCAACCTGCCTAAGTATACCTCGCAGGCACAAATAAGGCTTGAATTTGGCCTGAGGAATCAAAGAATAGAAAGAATGGGCGCCTATGCCAAAAGTTGGCATAAAATACAGGGAGCCGAAGTCTCAAGCTTGGATTACCATCTTTGGAAGGAGTTAGAAAGAAAAAATAAGAGTGCAGCTGCAAACTATTTAAAGCTCTCAATAGACTCCTTGGAACTACAAGATGCCTGGAAGAGCATGGGATCTCATAATACGTTTAAACAACTAGTAAATAAATCTGTAAGGATTATTTCGCTAGTAGAGGACAAAGCAACACTAGCTAACAGGGCTCACGGTTGGACCGTCATTCAAAACTATACCAGCAGCGCCTGTCAAAGTTACCTAGGAGTCGGTTACACACGAACCACAAAGGAGAAGTTTATACGATTACGGCTGGGTATTCTCCCATCACAATATCATCTCCCCCCGTGGAAACGGCCGCAAACGATAACAAATTGCCGTTTATGTGGGGATCCAAAAGAGGATATCCTTCACCTAATATGCATTTTCAAAGGCCTGGAAAAGGAGCGCAGATATCATTTGAAACCAACCCTAAAGAAACTGGGAATAAGAACATGCCGGCAGGCGGTTAAAGCATGCTTTGATGGCAAAAACATCCAATTAGCAAGCCATCTCGTTAAATTTCTGGAAAAAGCGGAAAAAAAGCAGAACGCCAAAAGGGAGAGATTGGACGAAACAAACTCATACGGCATTTAAGCCCAACTGCCCCGCTCGGCAATGACTAGGAACAACCACTTCAACATTAAAACCTTGCATTTGCAAAAAAAAAAAAAAAGAAAACTTCGGACTCTCCTAACTGTTACGCTGGCACGTAGGGGGCTCAAGAAAACGGTATTCGCCATTAAACAATATAAGCCACGCGCCTAGATAGTCTGGCTGCGCCCATTTCAATTACAAAATATCAAATGCCTCCTTCTTTTAAACAAGCATATACACTTCCGTTATAAAGGATTGGTCACAACGATACAAAACCGCAGAAGCTGCTCGAAACCAACGGTCTATCTTTTGACTGTCACGTCCACCTGACGGTGTTGCCCAAAATTGTTCCAAGAACCTGTAGTCGCATGGATTTGAATATAGACACTTTGGGCCACATAACGACTCATTTTTATCTTAGTTTATGGAAAGCGTTAATGAAGCCTAATTCTCAGAATGCACTTTTTAGCCTTATGAAAAGCTTTTAACGTTTTAAAGAAATTTTAACCAAATTCATTTATAAAAAGGGTTGTACTAGATAAAATTGTATTTTAAGTTCGTTTATATGTATAAGCTCATGTAGCTGATTGCAATGGTTTTAATTAACTGAGCAATAAAGAATTACTTACTTACTTACTTACTGGCAGTGGTTCCTTTGGGCAAATCCAGTTGCAATTTTTGGGACATAGATCACTAAAACACATACTTAGCTGGATGACGGGGATATGACATTGCAATGTTACTGTGTGTGGTAGCTGCAAATGCTGCTTGCAGTGGTGCATACAAATTGGTTTAAAAGTGGTGAAAAATAGATTTTATCAAATCTAATTATTGCTTTGTTATGCATGTGAATTGCACAGGCATCTGATTTATCTCATGTTTTACATGTGTGCCATGGACATTATGACATAAGTAGTGTGTGTGTATTAGGTATATGGTGAGCTGTGTGGATATCACTGGCCTAACTGTAGGGTTCCTGGAATAGTCAAGCCATACATCTGGCCAGTATGCTTAGTAAAGAGGATACACTAGAGTGGGGAGAGCCTACTCAGAAATCTGGGTCCTTTGTTAGGTCCTCTGTCAGACACTGTCTTACCACCTCTGTCTTGGCAAACACATCCTACAAAAGCATCCTCTTATGATAACACTTTTTCTGATGTCCCTGACCATGCATACATCTATTCTCAATGAATTGACCTTGTTCGTGACATCCTCTTTCAAGCTGCCATCTCTGTTTCACTGATGGTTTGACGTGACTGACTGTAGTTCCCTTGTAATGGTCAACTACATATCTAAAGACATTGTCTATTTCCTCTCTGTGAAGGTAATTTCCACTTGGGTTGCATCATTAGCTGTGGCTCATGGCATCCTGCTGCACAAGACAAAGAAATCAGATCTCAGGAATTGACCTATATTTATGTGTTGCAAATTCAAATTATTCCCTGGCATGTATAATTTTGCCTAGGTTTTTTCTTCTTCCCATACGTTCCAGGGGTAGAGCATGGGTGTTCCCACACATCCACCCATGGATGTTAGGTTTGAAAATCCCATTCTCGCTATACACTTGTTCTACGTTATATTAGGTTAGCAGTGTGCGGCTAAATTAGACACCATTCGTATCCACGTTATGCAACCCACTGAGTTATCCCTGCAATGTGCGAGCTTCAGTTAGCGAGTGTGACTCCATTTTGAATTTCGTAATCCCTATTAGGCTGTGTCTGTACTAGGCCTAATTATTCGTATTGCTTGCCTCAGCAGAACACTGTATTCAGTTATTATTTCTTTTCTGTTCAAGGTTGCCTTCTGACTTACTAATGAATAGGCCATTCTGCCCTCGCATACCTATCCTTGTGTGTAGCTCTGCTCCCACGTTATGAGACGCCGAAACCCAGCACGGCAACCTTGAGATAGTGATAGCGTGTACCCATCTAGCAGGTGGTAGTCCATCCTTCTGTGCCTCCTTTGTTCATGTTCGGCCTAAGCTGGTAACTTTCCATTGTGGGCGTGGTTGGGAGGTCCTTGGGAGGAATGATTATGCATTGCAGACTGATGGGGGGCTAGTCCCTCGGCAGACATCTTAGGGTGCAGGTCAGATTGGACTCCTCTGCAGAGTATTGCTAATAAACAATTGTTTGTATTCTCTACTGTCTGACCGACTCTTCATTTTGTGGAAGGCGATTAGGAGGTTGTAAATAACCTGGGTGGCCCTTTTCGGGCCACTTCCTTCAGTTGGCGCCTGAACAGGGACTCCGCAAGGTGACCCAACTAGCCCGTAATCGGGTTGTGGGGTTGCGTCCAGTCGGTCGGGTGGATCGGAGATCCCCACACAATAAGAGCCCGGTTCTCTTGGCTGCTCCGCCCGTCTGATCGGGCGACTCCTCGTCTAGTGGTCACCGGCTGGGGTCCTGAGAAGGCGGAACCTTGGATTTGACCGTTTGGTCCGAAGAGTCGGCAGTGGAGAATAATATTGCTCGACCTGAGTGCACCAGGTGAGTGATTTGAATTCTTGGAAAATGTGGCGTCATGGTTGAACGGCACGAGCCTATGGGCTGTGTCTGGAACAGTCTCTGGACTGTCTTGTCTTGATCTTGGTGGGTTTGCGGACCCTTAAAAGACACAGAGTGTTTGTGAACAGTCTACCAGGCCAACTGGAAATTTGGCCCATTCTTGAAAAGGTCTGGGGCTGTTTGCGAACAATCTGCCAGGATACTGGAAATTCGGCTTATTCTTGAAAAGGTCTGGGGCTAGAGCCTGTCTTCTTGTTTTGGTACAGTCTTTGGACTGTCTTGTCTTGGTACAGTCTGCGGACTGTAGGGTGCGGTTTTCGGACTGCTTCGATTTGGTTTTGGACCGTTTTGTTGGTTGGTGTTATATTTGGCCATTGGGGACAGTGCATGTGTCTTATATTAAGATGCCTTGTCTAAGCAAGTTAGGGTGTTTGGATGTCGGTGTTGTTCCACTGAAGCTCAATTGGAAGAGAGGCAGCCTGCACCTCCAGAGGGTACCCCAAATTTTGATGTATACATCAAGCATGGCATTGGCCCTATTATGTTTAGCACGTTGTGGAATAAATATAAGAGGGACAATGCTGAGTTACAGTGGCCGCTTACTGGCTCATTTGATGAACAAAAGTTGAATCACTTGCAGGACAAATTGTTCGCCAAAAAGAGCAGGCAGTTGATGTTTGATTCTCTGAGGACATGGTAGAAGGAAGCGAAGCACCGACGTATGAGAGCAGAGAAGCAAGCCCGGAGGGGACAGACGCAAACGATAACGCAGAAAGCAATAGCCTTTAAAAGAGAAAAGATCGAGAAAGGCATAGAGTGTGCAGATAGGAAGTTTCGATTGCAGAGTGATAAATGTTATGTTGCTAGAGAGGATGGTGATGTTTTCGTTGAGGAGTTATTGGATTCTTGACCCCCACCTCCTTATGCCCCCGAACGGATATATCCCATAATACAAACACCCCAGTCTTCGGCCTCTGGTCCTGCTATTCCTACTCTTTCCGTTTCTAGCTCTACTGCTTCGGCCCCGGCCCCGCCTGCTTCTTCCCCACTTTCGTAAGTTACAGGGGCGCGAGCCGTCAGTCCCCCTATTCTGTCTCCCGACTCTGTACCTGTGGTCACGCCTTCTTTTACTCCTGCAACACAGTCTTTGTGCGCGATGGTACCTGTTTCTTCATCTGCTTTTTCCCCTTTGAGTGTGTTTCCTCAGGCATTGCAAAATGCCGAGATGCCTGTGCATGGAGTGCATGAAGTGAATTGGGCAGCGGCACGTGAACGCATGGATAAAGTGTTGGTGCGCTCTGCTGTGGGTCAATCAATCAGGGGTTTATAAAGCGCGCTACTCACCTGTGAGGGTCTCAAGGCACTAGGGAGGGGGGGGAGCAGCTCTGGATCAGTTGAAGAGCCAGGTCTTGAGGTCCTTCCTGAACGTGTGCAGGGTCGGGGAGCGTCTGATGTTCACAGGGAGCTCGTTCCAGGTCTTGGCTGCGATGTAGGAGAAAGCTCTCCCGCCTGCTCTGTTTCTGCGGATGCGGGGGACCACTGCCAGGGCGAGGTCGGCGGAGCGGAGGTTCCTCTTCGGTATGTGGAAGGAGACTCTCTCAATGAGGTATTTGGGTCAGATGTTGTTGAGGGATTTGTAGGCGTGGGTGAGGAGTTTGAAGGTGACCCTCTTCTCGACGGGGAGCCAGTGGAGGTCTCGTAGGTGCTGGGTCATGTGTTCGTGACGCGGTGTCCCGAGTACGAGTCTGACTGCGGCGTTCTGGATGGTTTGGAGTCTGTGTAGAAGAGTTCTGTTGATTCCGGCGTATAGGGCGTTGCCGTAGTCCAGTCTGCTGGTTATGAGCGCGTGGGTGACGGTCCTTCTGCAGTCAAGGGGGATCCATTTGAAGGTTTTGCGGAGGATGCGCAGGCAGTTGAAACTGGTGGAAGCGACGGCATTGATCTGGCGGTTCATGGAGAGGGAGGAGTCGAGGATGATGCTGAGGTTTCGTGCGTGGTCTGTAGGGGTGGGTGGATTCCCGAGGGCAGTGCACCACCAGGTGTTGTCCCAGGCGGAGGTGCAGGGTCCGAGGATGAGAACCTCGGTTTTCTCTGAGTTGAACTTCAAGCAGCTGTCTTTCATCCAGGCTGCGACGTTCTTCATCCCTTCCTGGAAGCATAGTCTGGTGTCTTTGGGATTCTTCGTGAGTGAGAGGATGAGCTGGGTGTCATCGGCGTAGGATACTATGCTGAGCCCATGCTGTCTGACGATGGCGGCGAGGGGGGCCATGTAGATGTTGAAGAGCGTGGGGCTGAGCGATGATCCTTGGGGTACTCCGCAGTAGATATCGGTGGGTTCGGAGAGGAAGGGAGGGAGTCTGATCCTCTGGGTTCTGCCGGAGAGTAAGGATTGGATCCAGTCGAGGGCGGCTCCTTGTATCCCCGCGTCGTGAAGTCTGGCTGCGAGCATGCAATGAGAAACGGTGTCGAAGGCTGCGGAGAGGTCTAGAAGGATGAGGGCCGCAGTGTGTCCCTGGTCGAGTAGCATGCGGATGTCGTCGGTGTTGGCGAGGAGGGCGGTGTCGGTGCTGTGGTTGCTGCGGAATCCAGACTGGGAGGTGTCTAGGATGGAGTTCTCTTCGATGAAGGCGGCCAGCTGGGCGTTTACGAGTCTCTCGGTGAATTTGGCCGCAAAGGGGAGGAGAGAGATGGGCCGGTAGTTTTTCAGGTCCGTTGGGTCGGCCGGTGGTTTCTTGAGGAGGGGTTTAACCTCCGCCCGCTTCCAGTCGTTTGGGAAGGTGCCGGATCTGAAGGAGGCGTTGATGGTCCGTCCTAGTTCGGGTGCGATGGCGGCGGCGGCCCTGTGGAATATGTGCGGTGGGCAGGGGTCCGTTGGGGCTCCTGAGTGGGTTTTCTTCATGGTAGCGGTGATGTGTTCGATGGTGGCGGGATTCCAGGTCATGACCGTTGCTTATCGGCGGCGGTGGTGACGGCGGTGGTGTCCGGCGTCTGTTCGCTGAAGTTGTCGTAGAGCACCTTGATCTTCAGGTGGAAGTAGGAGCTGAGCTTGTCGCAGAGTTCCTGGGAAGGTGTGACGTCCGTGTCTTCGCTGGGGGGTTTGGCGAACTGCTGTATGACGTTGAACAGTTCCTTGGCGTTGGTCGCGTTGGTCTGGACTTTGTCTCTTATGAAGGTCCGTTTGGTGTCTCTTAAGCGCTGGTGGTATTCCTGGGTGATGAGGAAAAGAGAATGGTGGCTGACCAGGCTGCACAGTGGGCCCAGAATCCGATTTATAGTGTGGAAGATGTGTGGAGCGTGATGAAAGATTATGAGCCGTTTATACAGCAACACGCTCTTAAGCATATGTCGGCTACGCTGATAGGATTGTGGGAACAGTGTTTCAAGGGTATTGCACCACAGAAAATTTATGACATTCGGGACAGGGTATATACTACAGATATGGCCCCCAATGAGGTTTTCAGTAACGTGACGACATTGGTGGGTTATCGGGGTAGATTGCTTCAGAAGGTCCCGACGACAGCGTCACAGTTTCCCATGAGGGAAGTTCAACCCATTTACCACCCCGAAATACCGGAGTTGCGAGATGGGAATAATGTTGTTACTCACCCACGAGTGGCGGCCCATTTCCAGGAACAGTGGATCTACACTCCTTGGAAGAGGAGTGAGGTAATATCCCTAAAAGGACAGGTGCCGGACCCTCGGAAAAATCCAACTGCGTACTATAAAGGATTGACGGACGCGGCCTCCTCCACAGTGATGATATTAGCTGATATAGAGTTATTTTTCGGTCTGTTGGTACCGGTAGATATATGGAGACAGGTGCATACGCAGGATCATGTGGTGGAATTGGGTGGAACATGGGATGAGATCAGGGCATGGGATAAGGAGCGCAAGCCTGGCGAGAAGCCGAAGACGGAGCTTTTAGCCTTGCCGGGGCATATTATCACTTACATGGATTCCCTTATCCCGCCGAGACGAGTGGATTGGGACAAGTTGACTGCGTGTCGTCAGAAGAAGGATGAAAGTGTGTCCGATTTCTTTACTAGGTTTGAAGGGGTGTTTCTGGATTTTAGTGGCCAAGATCTGTCGCTGGAGGTTGGTGTTCGTTTGTTCGTCAACAGGTTTGTCACTAATTTGCTTCCCAAGATTTATTTATTTATTTTATTTGTGAGTTTTGTATAGCGTCTGAATCACCCCCAAAGGGGTATCTCTGCGCTGCAGAAGTGCACAAGGAGACTAACGGGATAAGAGTCTAAAACAGAAAGGTTTTAAGAAGCCTTCTAAATTGAAGATGATTAGGGCATTGCCTCAGAGGAGTGGGGAGCTGATTCCAATACATGGGAGCAAGGTACGAGAAAGCTTTCCCACCCATCCTTGACTTCTTGACCCGGGGAACCAGGAGAAGGAATTTGGTTCCTGAGCATAGCTCCCTAGTGGGGGTGTAATGTTTGAGTTTCTCTGCGAGATAGACAGGGCCCATACCATACAGGGCCTTATGGACGGTGCAACAGATTTTGAACTTAATACGCTTGCGCACCGGGAGCCAGTGGCGCTGTTGAAGAAGAGGAAGAGAGGCTGTTCTAGGAGGGGCATTTGAGACCAGGCGTGCCGCGGTGTTCTGGACTACCTGCAGACGGCTCATTTGCTGAGACCAGCAGAGCGTTGCAATAATCTAGTCTGCTTAGTACCAGTGTCTGGATGAGGGTTTTTCATGTGGAATCTGGAAGAAAAGGGAAGACTCGCCGCAACAGACTGAGTACATGGAAGCAGGAGTCGGCAGTATAGGCCACATGTTCCTTCAAGGTCAGTGCCTGATCTAAGCGTACACCCAGATTTTTTACAACAGTCTTTGGCGCAGGGGACACACCGAGATCCACTGGCCACCAATCTGGTGACCACAGCAACGGAGCCTCTCCAAAGAGCATGATCTCGGTCTTCCCTACGAGATTACGACTAGGTTACAGGCTTCGGAAAGTACTTGGACCACCTCATCCCCGTCAGTAATCTTGAGTATGGCACAGTACTATGAGCATAGAGAGAATGAGGACAAAGAGAAGGTGGAGAAAAAGTCAAAGGAGTTGAAGACGAGGGTGTTGATGCAGCAAGTAGCGAGGGGGAATGGAAGAGGAAGGGGTTCGGGTCCGGCCCAGCGGGGGTCCCGGTCTGACCGGAACAGTACACCGGGTGTGCCCGTGGGGTACAACCAATGTGCGTACTGTAAAAAGGAGGGGCATTGGTGAAGTGAGTCTCCGGAGTTGCTGCAGAAAGTTGAGGCCCGAGAGGTAGGGGTTTTAGAGGACGTGTTAGAAGGGGAGGGGGCTGAGGAGAGGGGCAGTCTGGGGATATATTGTATGCTCATCGGAGCAAGAACTATTTCGATGAACACCAGGGAAGGCAGTACTATCATGACGACTATGACATGGACGAAGTGACGGGGATGTCCCACAGTTAGGACAGCCAGGGACAGGGACAGGGTAAGGGACTGGTTCCAGTGCTTGTAGATCAGCGGGGACCTTATGTCACTGCGGATTTGCAAGGCACACCCAGGACATTCTTACTTGACACGGGTGCTATGAATAGCTCTGTTTCTCGTTCGCTGGTCCCAGGGGCAGCTCTGTCTGGCCAAAACAATGTTTCGGTAGGTTTCTCAGGCATGCCGGTTGTTAGCCCCATTTCCAAACCTCTTGCTCTGACTATTGGTCCCTTTATGGTGGATTCACCGTTCATGTTAACGACCAATTGTGGGGAGAATTTGATGGGATTGGATTTGTTGAAGAGATTACATGCCACCATCTTTTGTTCTCCAGATGGTGTTTACATGACCATTGGGCCGCAAGTGGCTCATGCAAAACAATGCTTTGCAAAGGACGCACCCCTCCCCGCTGAATTCAAAGAGGTGCCCTGTAGCTTATGGGCAGCAGGAGACATGGATGTGGGGTTACTCCAGATCCCGCCGGTCTCTATTCAGATCAAAGACAATGCTGTATTGCCACGTATTCCCCAGTATAAGATTTCACAAGCAGGAGAAAAGGCCTTGTTGCAAATAATACAGGATTTGATTAAGTCTGGTGCGGTTGAGGAGACAGTGGCGAATGTATGTAATAGCCCTATCCTTCCGATTCTCAAGAAGACACCCTTGGACTCTTCTGATGCTCATCCTGATGTTTATCGCTTTGTAATTGACCTCAGAGAGGTTAATAAAATAGTAGTTCCCCAATATCCTGTAGTCCCAGACATTACCACGATATTGACAATGATTCCCCCATCAGCAAAATTATTTTCCGTGATTGATTTGAAGAATGCTTTCTTTAGCATTCCAATTCATACAGATAGCAGATATCTGTTTGGATTCGCCCTAGCTGGCAGGAGCTTTAGATTCTGTCGTGCTCCTCAAGGCTATACAGAAATTCCTAGTATCTATAGTCAAGCTTTAAAAACTCAATTGGATTCTTTGGTACTTCCCACTGGTACTGTGCTATTGCAGTACGTTGACGACCTCCTTGTGGCCTCTGATACTGAGGATGGCTGTAAAGATGCCACTGTTAAATTGCTGTTGCATTTGGCGTGCCATGGCCATACGGTGTCACTTTCCAAATTTCAATATTGTCGACAAGAGGTCACCTACTTAAGTCACCTACTGTCGAAGGAGGGTCGAAGACTAACACCTGAGCACATAGCAGCTATCACTAATATGCCTGTTCCTAAGACCCAACGTGAAGTACGTGCATTTATTGGTATTACCTCGTATTGTCGACACTGGATCCCCAATTATCCCTTACTAACAAACCCCTCCTTTACCTGACCACCAAAGAAGTGCATGAACCCCTGCCTTGGACATCTGCATGCCAGCAAACTTTTGAGCAATTAAAGGTTGCGCTTTGCTCTGCTCCTGTGCTTGGTACTCATGATTACCAGAAGCCTTTTGTGCTTTACGTACATGAGGCGGATGGTTGCGCGCTTTCTGTTTTAACACAGGGTTTTGGTGGTAAGCAAAGACCCTGCGCTTATTTTTCTGCTATACTAGATAATGTCGCCAGAGCTCTCCCGAGCTGCCTAAGAGCTGCCGCAGCAGTGGCAGTTTCTATCAGACAATTGGCGGGGCTCGTTCTTGATACTGATCTCACGGTAATGGTACCTCATGCTGTGGATACGCTTTTGAATAAGACAAAGACACAGCACCTTACTAGTGCACGCCTGACTGGATATGAACTAACCTTGTTTGCTCCACACATTACCATCAAAAGATGTGCCACTCTGAACCCAGCCACGTTACTACCCCTCCCTTCGATGAGTAATGACACAGATGCACATGATTGTGTGTACAGAACGAAAGAGGAGATGAAAGGACGGGTAGACCTGACTGATGTTCCCCTATCTGAACCCCAAGGGGAACTATATGTTGATGCCTCTTGTTTCAAACTACCAGATGGCACCACCACTGCAGCATATGCAATTACAACATTACACACTATAGTTGAGACATCCCGTGTCTCATACCAATCAGCCCAAGCTGCAGAGCTAGTTGCCCTTCTTCGGGCGTGTGAGTTGAGTGAGGGACTGACTATCAATATTTATACTGACAGCCAGTACGCCTTTGGGGTCGCCCATAATTTTGGACGCCTCTGGGCAGAGAGAGGGCTCTTAACATCACATGGATTACGAATACAGAATGGCCCATTGATACATAGACTCTTGTCAGCTCTAACACTTCCCGATAAGTTAGCAATAATAAAATGTAGTGCCCACAAAGCAATAACAGATGATGTTGGGAGAGGAAATGCGTTTGCAGATCAAACAGCTAAAGAGACAGCTAGATCAAAGATGAAAAAGATGTTTGTGGCAGGTCCTGCTAGGTGGGTCCCAGACAATGGAATGTTCGAGGACACATTAGAAAACGTCAAGGAGACACAAAGCGATGCGACCCTAGACGAATTGGCAATATGACAGGAGAGTACAGGGCGTCTGGATGAGGATGGGTGCTGGACTGATAGGTCCGAGAAACAGCGATGGATGTTACCTAATGCCTATGTACTTCCTGTGGTTACCATGGCCCATGGCCCATGGCCCATGGCCCAGCCCACATTGGCGCCAAGGGAAGATGTTAGGTGTTGGACCCAGTGTGGCAGAACGACAATATTTCCAAGGTAGCCACTCATTTAGTGAAACACTGTTTGATTTGTATGACACATAATCCTGGGAAAGGTACTCCTACACCCTCTGTTAACTTTGCACCGCCTTCCTTCCCTTTCGAGGTTCTCCAGATGGATTTAATCGAAATGGAACGAGTCAACAATTTGAAGTATGTGCTGGTAGTGATTTGTGCATTCAGTAAATGGATTGAAGCTTACCCCACTAAAGAGAATACGGCTATGGCGACGGCGAAGGCACTCATAAAAGAGTTCTTCCCCCGCTTCGGATTGCCGCGTTTGATCTGGAGTGACAACGGAAGTCACTTCAATTCAAAGGTCATCCAACTGGTGTGCGAAGGTTTGCACATCAAGCAGAAATTTCATGCAGCTAACCACTCCCCAGTCAGCAGGTCTGGTTGAGAAGTACAATGGTACTCTCAAACTGAATTTAGCAAAGATACAAGAAAGCACAGGATTGCGATGGCCAGATGCGTTGCCTTTGGCCTTGTTATCCACCAGGGCGACGGCACACTCTAGGACAGGGTTGTCCCCGTATGAGGTAGTATTTAGCTGCCCTGCCAATATCTTTTTCTTTTTCTCTTTTCTCTCCCACCCCTTTTCTCTTTCAAGCGTGGCCGCAACATCAAGGACCACCTAGTGAGGGCACACATACCCACTAGAAAGGACAACTCTATCCTCTCATGTTTCAATTTGCCACCTATTAAGTCACTATAAATGTAACCACTGCATGGCGTGTGAATCCACAGTAAATACCAAAATCTTTGAATATGGAGATTCTAAGCATGTTTTAAAATCATTCAGTAACTGCAACTCTCAAAATGTCATTTACTGCATTGAATGTCCTTGTAAATTGCGCTACATCGGCCAAACTACACAGAAAATCAAAGCCAGGATCTCCCAACATAAGAGCCGGATTCGCTGCAAAGTCATGACTGCGCCACTAGTGGAACATTTTCTACAACAAGGACACTCTGAGGATGACATCAAGTGGCAAGTGATTGACAGCCTCCACCCCAACGCAAGGGGAGGGCAACCAACAGACAATACTCAACCGTTTGGAGTGCAAATGGATTTTTTATTGCAGGACTATTGAGAATGGATTAAACTCTATTGATGAATGGAATGCCTGTACATAGTATCTCCCTGGACTTACGCTAGACCTCTGGCACGGCACTCCTCTCTACTGTTTTCCATATCCCGTATAATTGGTGCTCCAACAGCTTACCCATAATTTCAATGCACTGTAAACTCTCTTAGTACATGACTGCACAGGATGGCAAAGTGCCACCCTTCCAGGCCTGCACAACCAATTAGATGCGTTTCCCTCATCGCCCCGCCCTTTAATTTTAGCAAGCCTGATCCAGCAATCCTACACAATTTGTAACTACATATCACCCTAGGGTCTAGTTATGCCACCGTGCTATTCGTGCCTTGCTAGTTGTATGCGCTTCACTCATCGCGCACTGTACACTCTCTTGGTACATGATTGACACTATAGGCACCATACACAGGACGGCAATGTGCCACTCTGCCAGTCCTGCACAACCAATTAGATGAGCTTCCCTCATCGCGCCGCCATTAATTTTAGCAAGCCCGTTCCAAGAATTCCTACACAAATTGTAACTACATATCACCCTAAGATCTAGTTATGCCACCGTGCCATTCGTGCCTCACTCATCGCGCAGCCCGCTCCCCCCTTGAATCCAACTCAGGTCTTACACACAGCCCTTAC
The DNA here is from genome assembly GCA_963921515.1 of Calotriton arnoldi. NCBI lineage: Eukaryota > Metazoa > Chordata > Amphibia > Caudata > Salamandridae > Calotriton > Calotriton arnoldi. The sequence continues at coordinate 19,655 of CAWUFW010013060.1, forward strand.
CGGCGCTCGGCTCCCATTACATCTACGTCACTGTTTGAGGCATGCTATTTATAGCCACGCCTCTCCTGACGTCATTTCCGCCGCTCCAGTCCAGTCGATTGCTGAGCCGCCGCCAGGAAGGTGCTTGATTCCCGACCTGCGATCGGATACAGTAAGTGGGAAGCGACTCCCCAACCCCTTCCCATCCTAGTGTTAATACACCCTGGGCCCGTAATTTATATGTATGCACTATTTTATTTTCAGAATTCAGACAACACTGAATTCGTCATTATTACGTGAGTACTACGTTCTTAGCGGCTGCCCCTCACAGCTTACAGCACTCCCTAAAATCTATATTCTCTCTTATGCGGGCTACACCAAATCAACCGACTGACCTTTTCACGGCCCACCACATCAGTGTGGGTAAAACGGCGCTGTTCCATACTCCATACTCTCAGTTCCCCCTACAGCGCACCCTGATTTCGCTTTATCTCCCCACAGGGTATATTCCAACTCCGTCAGTGCCATTAGTTCCTTGGCAACATTGATAACATATTGACTAACTACGGTTCTCCACATTAGTGTGAATACACCGGCACTGCTCCTAATAACCATCCCCTCCACCACAGCGCGCCTTAATTGGCTTTATCTCTCGACAGGAACTACACCCCTGTACCCTGACAGTTCCATGAGTGCCTCAGGCCACACCTAGCCCTCGCCTTGACTAATTACGGCTCACCACACTAGCATGAGTACAGCAACGCTTTTCCCAATTCCTCCCTTTTCACCACAGCGCGCCTTGACTGCGCATTATCTCTCCACAGGCTCTGTACTCCAAGCCCTGACAGTCCCAAGTTTCACGCCCAGGTATTGATGCCGGAAACCTTGCGCCTCACGCGCCGCTGAAGGCGTAATCAAGTAAGCAGAACTTACATACATCCCTTCCCCCCCCAATCCTCTGGGCTGACTCTCCTTCCAATTACAGCCCCGACCGCATTGCCGCTCAGAGTAAGGTTTCCACGCTCGCCCCTGCCCTACCTCCGGCCGTAGGTAGTCCAAGACCAGCATATTCTCCAAGGCTCTATTAGTGAGTAGCGGTTACCTGAAATTTTTCGCCTGCGACACTCCCATATTTATTCTGGCCTCCAATTCACTCTCTGCTTCCTTAGATTGATACAGCCGCCCCACTCAAGAGGCCTCCCAGGTACGACTGAAGTGACCGCGCCCATGACCCCGCCCGGGTCCACTCCCTTGACCAAATGAGAGTAAGTCCGCCTCCATGAATCTTCATGCATGACTCCCACCTTCGCTTCCTAATTGCGACCCGCCCACCCCCACCACTCCGCCCCTCGCCCCCCAACCCTTGAATACCAGGCGCCCCGCGTGCACCACCATTCATTGGTCTTCCACATTGACCACCTTAATGGTCCTCTCTGTACCTCACGCAACCTAGGAGGTTAAATAATTGCGGCTACAACCACTGGGAGCACTTGTTCACTGCTACTAGTTCAACTGTAGGGTACATATTGTAACAATACATTGTTCCCCTTTAGTTTCAGATTGCTCACTATGGGCCAGATGTAGGTGGCTAAATACCGGTCGGTAACGCCGAAATTCAGAGAATTTCAGCGTTACCGACCGGTATTTAGCCATGTGCAATGTAGGAAACACCGAACGCCATCGCAAATAAGGAATCGGTAAAAATAAGGAAACCAGTTACCGATTCCTTAATTAGCGATTAGCAGACACCAAAACCCCTAAATACCGAATCGGTAAATAAGAAATCCTTAAATAATCGCAAATCTGATGTACCAAAAATCGGTAATACCGAATTTTCGAATTTTCGGTATTTAGGAGTCGCTAATTACCACTGACTCAAAGCAGGTGGTAATCAGGTGCACTGCATTTAAACAGCCCCAAAATGCAACAGTGTGAACACAATGTCGGCCCTCTACGTAATTGCAAGGCGGCTACGTTTGCAAGCAGCAGGACTGAGGATCTGGAGACGGGAGGAGCGCGTGTATAGACTGCGCGTTACACTCTTCCAACTGACTGAGGCTGAAATCCTTGAGAGGTACAGGCTACACCCCCAAACCATCCTAGACCTGATACGGGACCTGCACCCACTCCTGGAGCATCAGACACCAAGGGCGCACGCAATACCAACACATGTACATGTGCTCTGTAGCCTGCACCTACTTGCATCAGGAAGTTACCAGGGGGTGATAGCTGTGGCAGGTGGTGTTTCACAGAGTTGCCTGTCCCATTTCTTCAACTCTTTCTTGGCTGCCATGATGCAAAGAATGCATCACTACATACGCTTCCCCAGCACACAGGCGGAACTGCACAAGACAAAGCTGGATTTCTACCAAAAGGCACAGTTCCCATATGTAATAGGGTACATCGATGGGACACACATACCAATCTGCCCACCTGCAGCCACAGAGTATATATACCGCAACCGCAAATCTATGCATTCCATCAACGTGCAGGTGATATGCGATGCGGACCACATCATCACTGACATTGTGGCCATGTTTCCAGGGAGTACCCATGACTCCTACATATTCCGGAACAGTGGGATCTACACACGTCTGGCTGGGGGTGAATTTGGAGAAGGATACCTGCTAGGTAAATCAATGTGACACACCCTGATGTATACCTTGGATGAATGTGTGGGTCACTCATATTAATGGCACTTCCTTTCTCACTTAGGTGACAGCGCATATGTCGTGCGGGCATTTATCCTGACGCCATTCCTCAACCCATCCACACCAAGTGAGAGAAGATACAATGTGGCACATAAAAGCACGCGCAACGTTGTGGAGTGCACCTTCGGACTACTAAAAAGCAGGTTCCGCTGCCTCCACAAAAGTGGAGGTGCACGTCAGTACCGCCCCATCATCTGCTGTAGAATAATAGCAACATGTGCCATGCTGCATAACCTTGCCACAAAGAAAGGAACAGCAGTGGAACTAACAGACTCTGAGGACGAGGATGAGGACTGTCCACAGCCAGAGCACAGTGCAGCAGGTGTGGCCGCAGCACCAGATGGGAGACCCAGACGGGCAGAGATAACACGCAACTATTTCTGAGTAAGTAAGGAGACACAGCCAGTTACTGTAAGTGAGTGACGGTGTTTAATTAGCATAGCACACCACCACAACATGAAGGGCGTCACATGCCAGGCCTAATTTAAATGCAGTTTCCAGAACCAAAATGGGTTACACCACCCATTTCGGTAAACCATGTGATGGCTGGCATTACTACCTGCGCCCACGCGCTGCACTGCTGCGTCCCTTGGGCACACTGTCCTCACTGCCAGTCTGTCCTGTGGCAGCGCTGTGCCATTCGCTGCGCCTCCTGGACTCTGTGATAGGTGGCGTGATGCTACTGCGGCTAGTAGCCTCTTCACTATCCCCCCATCACCTGTAGTGGCTACCTGGTTGGTCTGTAGCACTTCTAGTGCACTGGTCACTGTGACCAGCCCCCTTGCCAAATCACGGCTGCAGTGGGCCATCTCCTCCTGCATGGCCACCGAGCACCTGCAGAGCAGAGAGGTGGCAGTGGAGAGGCGGTTCACCGCCTTGGTGCAGTTGTCCAGTTTCTGGCTCTCCCTGCGCCTTGCCAGACGGTCCTCATCCAATTTGCTGCACAGCAGCCTCACTGCTTCGGACATGTCCCTCATGCCCTCAGCCACAGTATTGTTCATGGAACAGATGCCCTTCTCTATGCGCAGCATGTGCCCATTCATCTGTACCATCTGCCGCTGGACTGACCTTATGGCTTTGCCTTGCAGGCGCTGCACCTTGAGCATGTTCCCCTCAAGACCGGCGAACACACTCTCATCCCCGCCCTGTGAAGCTGGACTGGCTGCCCTTGCCCTGCGGCGTCTGGCAGGTGTGTGGGCGCGCTCTGTGGGGGACTGTGAGCCTGCGCCATTGGCATCCTCAGCCACCGTGGACTGTTGGCCTCCTATGCTGTCCTCCTCAGACAACTCCATCTGCTGGAGGCTGGCCACTGCATTCCTCCTGGCTCTTGGTGGTGGTGGCGTTGATAGTGGCGCTGGTGATGCTGGTGATGGTGGTGATGGTGGTGGTGGTGTGCCCTGCAGGCAACAGGACCTCCTCCTCTTGTGTCCTCTCTATCCTGGGTGCCTTTCGTTTGCTCACCTCTGCAGCCCTGCGCGTTGGCTCGCCTGTGTAGACAGAATGTACATTTGCTCACTTATCTGGCAGCATTTGCGTGATAATAAATGTCATGCCTGCCAATCAAACTGACTGTCCTCTGCTTGCTAATTGCTGATGTGTGTCACATGCCTTTGGGTTCAGTGGACTGACTGTTCTGACATGTATTACTTCTGACTACATCTCCCATAATGCATTGCTGGTTTTCAGTAAAACATGTACTGGAGTGGGATTCACAATGCCTCATTGGGGATTGGGGTTAGGGAGTGGGGGGCACAGCAAGCAGTGCATGCATCGTACCTTGTTTGTTGCCAGCCCTGGCAGAGCTGTCTGCATCCCCAATCCCACTCACACTCTCCGGCTGGAGGGTGGACTCGACCAGGAGATCCAGGGCAGTTGGTGCAGGTGCTGTGTTTCTCCCTCCACCTGTAAGGTTGGCTTGCTGCTTTCTGTCTGCCAGCCTCTCCTTAGCACACTTCCTCAGGTCATACCAGCGTTTTTTGAGGTCCTCAATGGAGCGCTGGGTTACTCCAATGGCATTTATTCTTTCTTGTATGACCAGCCACATCTGCCTTTTCTGGGATTCAGGCACGTGCAGAGACTGTTTCCCAAACAGTTTGTCGTGGTCCTTTGTGACATCCTCAATAAGGAACTCCAGCTCCCTCTCACTGAATTTATGCTTCTTCTTTCTGTCAGCTGCATCCTTCTCCCGCTCCTGGTTGTCCATATTTGCTCAGTGTTGTCAGCAAATGGTTTGTAGAGTTGCTCCTGGCTTGTTTGCTGCGCTCCCTGCCTCACAAACAGCTACAGGATCAGTGCAGCTGCATGGGTGTGGCCACTTCCTGGTTGGGAGGTAATGAGGATGCACAGGATTGGCTGATTCCACAATTACCGTTTTTCAAATTACCGAATCGCTAATTTCCGAATCGGTATTAAGGAATCGGTGATAACGATTCGGTAATGGGGATTCGGTATTTATTTTTACCGATTCTTTCAGAATCGCACATTTTTACCGCTTATTACCGAATTGGTCATTTTTACCGACTTTTTACGTACATTTGGAATACTGAGTTCTTAATAGCGATTCGGTAAAAATCGCTATTAAGGATTCGGTATTTCAGAATTACCTACATCTGGCCCTATATGTCCTGAAGATGATCTTAAGTTTATAAGATCGAAACGCCGTCGACCCTTACAACAGGAACTCCTTCCACTGTTTACATTTACGTGGAGTTCCATTTGTCTTGTTGTCAATGCGATGTTATGTCTTTTAATCCACTATCACCTTGTCACATCACGCCCACTTTTCACCTTTGTGAGCACCTGAATATTACTTAGAGTACTAAGTTTTACTTGTGTAAAATAAACTATTTTACACGAAATATGTTCCCCTACTTCTGTGCTCCCAGCATGATTAATGCTCTAGTTTAATTGAGATTCCTAGTGCCCCAATTGGGGTTCACACTTTTTGCTCCGGACCCTTTGTGGCCACCACTTGAACCACTGTCTTTCCTAAAATATTTGATCACCCCAGGTTCTCATATTGGGGTACCCTTGTTCTCTCATTCTGCCAATATCTGGGGCGTTCCAAGGCCCAAGCGCTTCTCTGAGATAGAGTACCCTTTGCTTGTAGACTACCTGTACGAGTTAACTAAAGATCTTTGTTCTCTTCATCAACAGATTCAGGAGACACTGCGGCCGGTACCAGAGGGGCCCGGCATCAGCTACAGCCCGGAGACTATGTCCTCGTCAAGAACTTCCAGAGGAAGAGCTGCCTGGAGCCTCGTTGGAAAGGCCCGCTGTTGGTCCTCCTTGCCACTAGAACGGCGGTGAAACTCGGCGGCTGGAAGAACTGGGTGCATGGTACCCACTGCAAGAAGGTTCCTCTCCCACTTCCCTATGACAAGTGGGTGCTCGACGGCATTGCTGACCAAGAATGGGAAAGGATGCCCCGCTTTATTCCGTTCTCTGATGCCCGGTTAAGGTGGGTGCAGACGGAAGCAGAGAGTGATGCCACCCTGCTTGAGGCGGTCCCTCCGGAGATAAGGGCAGCCCCAGCTTCTTCCCCATCTGATCCACAGGCACCTGAGTCTTCATGCCTTTCTGAGCCTGAGTTTCACCCTCCTTTTGTTGACGAAACAGTGCCTGGAGTTGTCAGGTACAACTTGCGCCCCCGAAAGAAGGAGAGTGCACCAGAGGGACAGTCCAGGAGTTAGGGAAGGACTTGAGATTAGGGTGTAGGTACTATGTCTACAATGCCTGCATCAGATTAGGGTGAACCACATTGGTGCACTGCCCTAGACACTGGACAGGATCATTGAGGGTACTTGCCCTGGAGGGAGGGTGCCCTATCCTGAAAGAAGAAGGATTTGTTTCCAGCAAGGGCCGCGATCGCACAGCCCCCTCGAGGGAGTGCTTCAGAGCACCATCGTTGATGAACGATAGGAGTCTGCCAGCGAGGCTCTAGACGGACGCTGGGTAAACTGTGCCCCTCTGGTCGGTTGTATTCTTGTGGCTCCAGTTCATAAGGCTCTTCACATGTACCCATTTGGCCGTGCTGCCATGGAGGAGGAACAGCCTCTAGCGGCACCACCACCAGGGCAGGGTAGCTCTGTGTGGTCTAGCTGGCCTATTAGGAGTAAGATAGTAGTGGTAGTGTTCCTTCTCATAGTAATGATAATACTGTTTGGGGTAGTATGGTATTTAGAAGAACAGCATCCTATACACACTTTAATATGGACTACCCCGTCTCCACGTGAGCATCTGTTCGTTACTTTGACCCCACATAAAGAGAGACATAGACAGACATATGTTGAAAACGCCTTCCTGCAAATGCTTCACCAAGTACACAATACGACGAATGCCACGAATTGCTGGGTGTGTGGATTACCCCCCCTCAGTTATGCACAAGAATGATTTACTGGTGTCTTTACCACTGTCTTACCTAAGTAGTTGTGAGGCATGGTTCCTGTTGCTTTCCATGGTGTATATACATCATCATACTGATGCTATGAATATAACGAAGTCTGATTATGAAGCAGTGTTGGAATATATAGTAGTACACCAGGGTTATACACCTGGGACAGGAGGAAAGGAGGGTACCTTACATCCACATGCTTGCATGAATGTTTATGAGGGTAACAAGAATGCCACATGGCTGCAAATTAAATGTTGGATTTTTAGGGATTCAATGTTACCGAATACTTTAAATGTTTCCATGCACGTAATATCACTGAAGATAAAGCCATGCTCGTACCTCTGGTTCATACAGCAGCTAGTTTCTGTGTTGAAGGTTCTGGGAATATTCCAGTGGGACAGAGCAGTTGCAACTACTGAAGTAGGGTCCGGATCTACCATCTAACAAGAAACCCCACGTCTCACTGCACTACCCACCAAACATGACACTCCCAGATAGGCCCCACCAGTTAGGCCCTGATAGAAGTCCTAAGTTGTCCACTTTCCTTCCTCCCCTTAGCACGTACATGTAGGCCCAAGCCCACCTTCTTAGATGCACGTACATGTAGGCCCAAGCCCACCTTCTTAGATGCACACACATGTAGGCACAAGCATACCACCCTAAATACATGCATATAGGCCCAAAAAAGCACAGTGCCTCTTGCTATCATTTTTTAATAAAACAGATCTTGTAGGCTTCACTGATCTGACAGCCGGGACCTGTGCCATCCACCGCGACACTAGCCCCCCCTTGTAAATTTCCACAGTTACGAGAATAAGTTAGCCCACACGTACGTGACATTCTGCTGGTACATCTGGCTGTTTCACAAGCAAGGTTTGCAATATTTTTACTTATGAAACTTTCGGCGCTTGCTTAACTGAAACTGGGAAGACGGCAACGTGACAAAGAAATAATATGTAAAATATTAATTTCTGAGCATTTTACGGTAAAGTTTACTTTTTGCGGTCAAGAGCACTGACCACCTGCTAAAAGCCCCTAGTTTCACCATGATACCACTTCTCAGTTCTACATAAAACTTTCCACAGTTACTGTAAGCGTGCGGTCAAGGGCCCACGTCAGGACCCATGTCAGACATGGGTAGGTTTTCTGCATTAACCCATATAAAAGGTCTACACCTAGGCCAACGCCCCAAACTCTTCAAACCACTGCCTAGTTGCATGGTGAGGGTTCCCGATCGATCGTCATCCTGACTGGGCCTAGAACTTCTACTTCCAAGGTGGTAATGCTCTTATCTGATTATTTGCCTTTTGGCTTTGTCAGCCTATCTGATTATTTGCCTTTTGGCTTTGTCAGCCTATCTGATTATTTGCCTTTTGGCTTTGTCAACCTATCTGATTATTAGCCTTTTGGCTTTGTCAGCCTATCTAATTTAGCTCATCCAAACCCAAGCCATTGCATTTATCTTAGCTTAAACTGCGTAGTCTTGAATGGTGTTGCTTTCTTAAGAAAAGATTTGCCTTCTAGGCACTATCCTATTCATCACCTTTAAATTCAGGGTTGCCCCTTGGGCAGCTGCTCATAGATTGATATATAGATATGCATTTCTGCTTCATTTGAACAATTGATTTATAACATTGTTGATGTCTTTATTTTCCATCCTGCTCATGTGTTGATGGGCAACATTTAAATTGAACTGTTTTCTGTGTTTCTGAATTGCTTAATAAAAGTGCCACTGTATTTTACATCGTTGTTCCTTCTTTTCAAGTGAACAAGCGGAGTGCGGGTCAGGCTCTCAGGAGCCGGTAAGCAGAGGGGTGTGGCCATCCATTTACCCTCAAACAGTGGCGACCACGAAGAAGAAGGTCTCGGTTGGCGGGTCCTCTGCGGTGCGGTCCTGGGACACACACTGGGGTTACACCTGTGGCTGCCCCTTGGACTCTCCTCTCCTCACGGCCACCTGGGTAAGTCAGGGATAGTTTTATTTTTCCTTCCTTGAACTTACCTCAGGGTGTGGCGTGTGTAGAGAGGTAGGTCTGGCTGCCTCTGACCTCCAGGGTCTCCCTTGTGTCTGCTCCTTTGTTCCCCTGTGGTCGACTGTCTTGCCATGACGTCCTCTGTGGCTGGTCACATCTTGCTGAAGCTCTTCGGTGCTTTCCCTTCTGCTGTCATCGACTCCGTCTTGGCTTCCTTCTTCTTGGTTTCTCTTGGCGTTTCTCAGTATTGCTTTGTAGTGCACTTGCCTTTCACGTATATTATGCTTCGGTTCTGTCCGCGTTTTAAGGTGGGCGGTCTTTATTGTCAAGATAGTTGTGTATACATGGGTTTGACGTTTTGGGGTTTGAGTCCCGGGCACATGGGTATCTGAACTCCTATAGAGGCCGGGGGTCCTTGGCACTGCTTAACGGTGTCTACACCCTCTTGGAGGTTTAAGTCCTGCGCCAGCACGTGGCTGGCCGAATTCTGTTACAGGTTGGGATTCCTTGATACCGTCCATGTTGTCTGAATTCTGATACAGGGCTTTTGCGTCCTTGGCACGGTGCACAGGTGGCACACGTGTCTGAATTGTTATTATTGTTGGCTCCACCTTGGGGTCCTCCTGCTTTGTGCTACTTAAGGTGTCTTCTCTGCGCCATATTATATTACAGTGGTTACATTTCTCAGTGGTTTTTATCATATTGTATTACAGTGCTTATATTTTATGGTGCTTTCACTTCTTTACACTTTGCTTCGTCGGTTGCTCTCTACATTAGTTGTTCCTTTACTGTGTTCTCTATTTTCCTCCGTGGCTCAGCCACGCCCTGCACCTCCGTTCAATATCTCCTGTGTATTACTTGCTAGGGTGCCCTTTTTCAATGCGCCTCTATTTTTTCAGGGCTCTTTCCCGTGTTTTCACACATTCATTCTTCTCCCTCTCTGCCGTGTCCCTCTCTGATTCCATTCTGCATGGCTTGGCTGCTTTCTTCTTTTTATCTCTCAAGTTAATATCTCTCTCTGACAGGCGCCTCTGTCGATTTCTGACTGCGCCACTCCGAATAGAGGAACTAGCTCTTTTGGAACATCTGGGCCCTTCAGAGATACCCTCCGCCTTCTTCTGCTCACTGCGTTCGCAGAACGAGGAAGTGCACCTCTCCCCTTTGCAGCAGCTCCCCCTCGCCCCTCCTTTCTCTGCCTTCGCAGACTGCTCTTGAACATAATCTGTCACAGTGATCACTGTTATTTTTTAATTATGCATTTCGTTTATTTAATCATTGTTTATTTGTTGTCTATTGTGTCTGTTTTTTGTGCTTCCGTTCCTTAAGCATTTGTTTGCCCTGCTGCCCCACCACAGTTGTCTCCCTGCCCCGGCCCCATCTGTTGCTGCCCTGCCGACTCCACAGTCAATAGCCGAGTGACAGGGCTGCCAGTTATTGCTGTTGTCTGAGTTGCCCCCCACTCTTTCTTCCCCGTTAGGGGCAACTCCGCGAGGTAGCTGTTGACTGGGTTGCCTCATTTTTCTTCACTAGCCGCAATCCCGCTATGTAGTTGTTCACTTACCCTATTTGCCCTTTGCACCTTCCTTGCGCCTCTTTTTCCTGTCTCTCACATGTTTTGCCTACCATTTGTCCACGCCAATTGGTAGCCAAAGGAGGGGTGGAGTCATATCTCCGTTCCTCCTGTCAGCTCCCTTAAACCCCTTCCTCTCAGGTATGTCCCTTGACCCCCCGCAAATTATTAGCCTTCTTATTCATTCCGTACGTGGTACAGCCACTGCAGTCTACCACGCCTCCCTTGATCGTTTTACACCCCTTACACGCCATCAAAGTGACATTCTTGCAGTTGCTTGGAACATCTTAGGGATTACCTTTACACCCACCACTGAAATACGCCTTTCACTCTTATCTCTCACAGATTTACCTCCCTCAGCCACCGCTTCCTCCCACTCTCCGCTACGTCCAGACACCACCCGCCCTGAGCTGCTTTGGCCTGACCACTCCTCTAATTCCTCTTCTTGCTCCGCACCATCCTTGAGCTCCTCTGTTTATTTTGCTAATTCTCCCATTGTCATTCCATTAGACGTGGAGTCTAGTACTGACTCCGCACACTCCACAATATCCTCTGAGGAGGCAACACTCCCTACTCTTACCTCCCCTGCCTCTCCCACAGTATCAGCATCAGCCTCTAGCAGTGCTCTCCACCAACCACCGTCTCCTGGTAACGAGTCCCCATTCCTCGTGGCACTCCTGCAGGATTATTCAGTGGACCTGCAGGACCCCGCACCAGACGTCCTCATTGTGCCTCCCCTGCTTGCCCACCTCCGCACTTCCAGTCACTGTAGGGAATGTGTGATCATTCCCCTGATAGCACAGCATCTCACATTTTTGTGTATTTAGTCAATAATCACGTTGTAGGTCTTTCCACTGGTCACCCATCTTCCTTTGTCCACGTTACACCCTTAGCAAGTACTGTCCTTCTCACTATATTTCAAGTTCTAGGGATTGATTATACCCATGCACAGCAGATAACGCTCTCAGTAGCACCGTCCTTTCCGCACCCCATTGCCACCAAAGTCAAAGAACCAAAACCTTGCAAGCACTGACATTTCAGGGAACACTCTTGTCCCTCAGTTAGTACTGGTCCCCATGAACAGGATTTTAGGTACCTCTGTTCATAAAACACCGGATTGCATTTACATACGCATCCGCTTAATAGCGCCAGGCTTGGAGATACCCACCACACTAACCACATCCTACCCACGCAACCCGCTCCAAAGCAAGGTCATTGCTGCTCTCTCTCGTAACCAGCTCCAATTCCCTGACTTCTCATCTAACGGAATATACACCGGACCACAGGAACTGGACTTAAGAAAAACATTATACCACATTATTATTAGCGCCATAGGAGAGGAACTAGTGAAAGACGTCCTTCCCACTACTTCTGACACCCAACCCTCTCCTGACACTCAACCCTCGCCTGACACCTAAGCCCATCCCTTTCTAAACTAGCGACATTCACCCTCAAAGCATTGTGTTTTAAAATAATTCTTCATGAATGGCATACTGAGCTCTACAGTGTATAAAACGTCCACCCACTTTCACATCTTTTTTATCATACGTCCCCCGGATCACTACTCACTGCTATACTATCTAGCACTTGGCCAAGGCACCCACTACAGAGTTATATTGCTGAAGCTTGCTTTGACGGCCAGCTTCGCTTCCCTCTTTATATTCTAGCACAAGAGCGAGACTTGCAGGACGGTGTGTATGACATTGTCATTCAGGCAGTAGCGCAAGAACTCATCAGAGACATTGTCCCTAGCACCTGAAAAACGCACTCCTTCAATTCAGGCCTTGCCTAGAGCGCCCTGCGTTAGACACACCAACATGGCCACTCCACTGCAACATGTTTTAAAAACATTCGGAGGGCAACAACAACGTATACTAAAACACTGCCGAGAATTGCATAAGGGTACCTCCAAATTGAGCCATCCCTGGCCGTCAGAAGGGAGTTTTGATCCAATAATACTAGAGCATGCCATCACCTTCCTAGACACTAAGTACTCCGGCACTAAGTTACAGAAGAGAAAGGCTACTTTAGATCTCTGGCGAATTTTCAAAGACAAGGCTTACACACACTCTGACTTCACACACCCGGCCATACCCAATGCTCCATCGCCTCCTCCGCCATACCACTTCAGCGGTATGTATACCGAACGCACTCACAAGGAACAACCAGATCTAGCAGTTACCACTAATGATTGTCAGGCTGCTGGTTCCCAACCACTACCAAGCAATGCATCTCCCTCACCACACCTCGGCCCAGACACAGACATCACACAAACGGAGGAATTCCAGACTTCCCACACATCACCCAGTCACCCGTATCACTGCATGGACAGACCACCGACTCCACCCATGCCCCCCGGTGATGTGTACCCGTGCCTGACTGAACGTCAGAACATACACATGCCCGTTACCCATGGTGCAATAATGGAGACAGCAGTGTCAGGTCTCCCAGGCCTTATAGATGCACAACTGTCACTGAAATTTACACCAGCTGTCAATACTGTACAACCACGCCCAGGTGAAGAGGATGAGGAAGACTCTGACTCTGCCTCTCAAGCATCATCTCGCCACTCACGTACACCTAGCAATGCCTTTCGTGACACCGGCACTAAACAAGCCGCTGACACCAACCCCTTCCTTGACACCGGCACGCACCTGTTCCCAAGTTCATGCCTCCCACCCCAAACTAGCCTGCCCTTCACTTCCACTGCACCATTGGGTGAGGGACAAAGATCTGACCTCATGACTGCTCAGCAGCAGCTCAATGAGTTCCACAACCCACCATTGCTGTGCATGACTGAGGGACAGCATGCCCCCCTCACAGATCTTCCCACCCCATACCAGAATTGGAGACCAAGTGCAGACTTGAGCAAAAGCATCAGCATGGAAAGCATCTCGCCAGAGCACCTCGGAAGAGAACTGTCACACATGCATCAACCACCTAGCCACACAGGACAGATAGACACAATGAGACGCATGTCATTCAAATTAGAAAACATGCAGAAAACATTTGCAGACCTAATCGCTAAGGTCAACTCTCCAGCACCACCACGACCACCCACATTGCACCAGTTCATGCAGGACCACCCACAGACAAGTATCAGTGGGAATGGGGAAGGGACTACACAACTTCTCCATGATGAGCACCCCCACCACTATGACGCTGCCACCTCTGGAATAACACCAACAGTCAACAACACACACCAAGCCTACCGATCACCAACAGCATTAGGGCCGGAAAGGACACCACCACTGGTACGAGAAGGTCACAATCCCTTATTTGGTGAGCTCCCCATATATTGTGAACACCCACAGGAACAAGACCCAGTGGTAAGAAGGAAGGTCAGGCCCACCGAAGCACAGAAACTTAAAGTCTTGGGGACACATGGGCGCCCAGACGACATACTATATGACGTCTCGGGCTCTGCTTCCTTGCGTACCTTTAGGATGAAAAATAGACACAACATGAGCCTCAGCAGACCATGTGTACCACAAACTAGCAATGATCTCACTCCCAATGAGATAGTGACATTAGGGGAAGGCTCAGACTATGCAGTTAACCCCTTCTCAGACGACTTGGCAGGCTGGTCAGAACCCTTAGCACCGCAAATGCTCCCTTGGCCAAGAGAAGGCTCCTTTGAGCCTCAGTACATGGCAACAGCAGTTGAATGTATCCTCAAAGGAGTAGGAGATGAGGATTGGGAATATGAGTACATGAGAGAGAGTTTAAAGGTCTGGCAAAAATATGCCCGCCAGCATGACTCTACATGACCTACAGTGCGACGCATAGGAGTGACAAGCCAAATGCCACTGCTGTACAAAAATGTCACTGATCCCCCCATCTATATTCCGTGGTCTACACTAGACAAAGAAAATCTCAAAAAACATCTCCCACCCCTTACCGAGGGTGCTGGAAAGTGGATTGCAGCTTTTGAAAACTACACCACAGGTAACAACATAGCTATAGGAGATGTGAAAAGCCTGCTGATCTCCCTCATCGGAGAAGACGCAGAAGACCTCTTCACACGTGTCCATGCCAATATTACAAAAACAAACACCAAACATGATGGTGTTTCCTTTAATGAGATTAGAACACTTGCATGGTCTGAGTTGCGTAGAAAATTCCCTGATGTTCCCGATATTGGGGCTCTGTTGTCACAGACCATGCAACCCAATGAAGACCCTGCCAACTATCTCTCCAGAATGAAAGAAAAATGGCATCAGGAGTTAGGGCAACGTTGGGATGCAGCAGGAGGGTACGGAAGACTATTTTATCACACAATAAAAAAGGGTCTGCCCACAGAAGTGCAGGAAAAATTAGATGGCATAGTTGCCATGGAATGTAAGCCATGGCCTGAGATACAGGACCACATTATACATTATTGCAAGAAGAGACAGGAACAGGAGAAGAATAGACAGCTGGCCATAGAGAATGCCGCTGCCAAATTGGTACAGCAGAAACTCAATAAGAAAAAGGACAATACAGACACGGTCATGTTTGCAGCACCCGTCACTCAGATGACAGCAGTAACATCCTTCCCCCAGGCTGCCATGAATGCTCTTACAGGCAATGCCCTACCTGCCCCACAACAGGTTCAAGCACAACCTGCTGTGCAGTACATACAAGCCCAACCACAGCCTATCATACAGTATGCTCAGCCACAACCACCACCAATGGTACAATACATGCCAGAGCCACCTGCTTACAGTACCAACATACAACCCTACTACAATAACAGACAAAATATGAACAGGAACACAGGTGTACAAGGAAGAGGACGAGGGATGGGACAGCAGAGGTTTCCACAACAGCCAGGACTAGGGATCCCACCGCTCATCTGCTACTATTGTCAGAAACCGGGCCACATACAAAGAGATTGCCACAGTAAAATGCGTGATATGGGTCAGCAATACATGGGTCCCAGTTACCAAGCACCAGCACCATTCCAACAACAGCAGCGCACGCAACAACACCTTCAACAGCCCCAAATATTATACTCATATGCCCAACCAGCACAGCAGCAACAAGTGCAGCTCCAAACACCCATACTGGCTCAAGTTCAGCCATCTGTCCAACAGGTGCAGGTTCCAATGCAACAGTCACCGCCACAGCAAGTACTTGCTTATCAAGTGGTCCCCCAAACCCAAACCAATGTACCCCTAGGAGGAACGATTGTTGCCTCCAACAACCCCTTTACCCAGGGCACCATCCAGCAATATCAGACTGGAGGATACACTGGCTAGGATAGCCCACAGACAACTCTTGTGTGCCCAATTTTGTCATGCACCAGCAATACTGAAGAGGACCCTATTGCTTGTGTTACGATAAATAACAAAACATATAGCTTTCTTGTTGACACAGGTGCCACATACTCCTGCATTACAGGTGGCCCTCTGCCCATTTCTGACCAAATAGCGGACACACAGGGATTTTCTGGGGCAATAGCAAGGGTCCCCTTCACCAAGCCAGTATCAACTGAGATAGGAGGCCATGTAGTGGAACAGCCACTGCTCTATTCACCCAGGTCCCCAGTCAATCTTTTGGGACGTGACCTCATGGCCAAACTAAACATGACTATCCACTTTGATGAGAACGGAACAATGATTTACTCCATACCAGGTACCCCACTAACTAGGATAATGGCAGTCACTGCACATTCTTCCTTAAACAGCCAGGTCAGAGCACGTCCAGTGGATGAGCACGCCTTCTCTGCAGCTGTCCACACTATTGTCGCCACCACTCCTGAATTACAAGGCCACACTGTCCAGTTACCAAAAGAGTTTCTTTTCAGACCCCAAGCATCAGGCTCACAGGTATTAGACAAAAACTTGACCCTTGACATATGCGCCCTTGAGAAAACTCCAACCTACGGTGCATTCCTGGCATGCGATGACAACGCTCATACTTGGGCATGTGTCATTTTCATTGAACCTAAAGGTTTAGTCAGAGACATTTCAGATGCCCAGCTATTTGGATCCCCTGAGGAACACTCTAAAACAGAGATTATCTATGATAATAATGTGCCCATCTCAGTGACAGTGGAGATTAGAACACCAACCGTTACCCCTAGCTATGATTCTGCCCGAGAGGCAGATCTGGCTCAAGTACCAGCACATCTTTGGACAACAGGCCCAAACGATGTAGGCCTTATCAGCTCTGCCGCGCCATTTAAGATAACTCTCAAACAAGGCGCTATCCTGCCAAGAATAAAACAGTATCCTTTGTCCAAGGCCGCAGAGGAGGGTATTGCCCCTACCATACAAGCATTGCTGGATCAAGGAGTAATATATCCTTGTATCTCTCCTTGTAATACAGCCCTTTTTCCTGTGCGTAAGGGGAAGACAAATCAATGGCGTCTAGTTCATGATCTGCGTGCCGTTAACAACATAGTTGTACCCGAGTTCCCCATCGTCCCAGACCCCTCTGTCATCCTCACGAACGTCCCCCCCGATGCACAGTACTTTTCTGTCATCGACCTGAAAAATGCTTTTTTCAGCGTTCCCCTGCACCGAGACAGCCAATACCTATTGGCCTTTACGTTCCGAAATGTGCAATTAACATACAGAAGATTGGCTCAGGGGTACTGTGAGTCCCCTAGCGTCTTTAACAGAGTTGTCAAAGAAGACTTGTCCAATTTTCAATGTGACAGCACCCTACTGCAGTATGTCGATGACATACTGCTTTGCAGCCCCACCGAACAACAATGCAGGAAAGACACAATCTCCTTACTGACCACCCTAGCACAAAGAGGATACAAAGTTGACAAACAAAAGTTACAATATTGTCAAAAAGAGGTACACTACCTAGGTCAGCTGCTGTCAGCATCAGGCAGACGAGTCACTCCAGGTCGAGTTGAGGCAATAAAAGGCACTTCTGAACCCCAAACAGTTAAAGACATGCAAAAATTCCTCAGCCTGGTGAACTATGTTCGTCAGTGGATCTTTGATTTCGCAACAATAACTGCCCCATTGCTGAAAGCAGTGAAAATGGGCAAAGACAGACACAACAAAATTGAGTGGACACCTGAAATGAGAACAGCCTACACCCAGCTCAAAGATGAGATAACAAATGCACCAGTGTTAGGATCACCTGATTACACAAAAGAATTCCACCTATTCACCCACTGTGATGGTCTAGTCATGACTGCAGTACTCACCCAGAAATACCCTGTGGGCCATAAGCCCATTGCCTACTTCAGCGGCATGCTGGACGCTGTCATGAAAGGTCATTACCCCTGCGAGCAAGCCCTTGCTGCCGCAGCATTTGCTGTTGAGAAAAGCACCCCCATTGTAATGGGTTCCCCACTGACTATGTACACCGAACATGCCGTCTTTGCAATAATACAAAAAGCCAAGACAACATTAACCACACAAAGAGTGTCAGGTTACGAAGTCATACTGTCATTGCCTTCTCTGAAAATTGTCAAATGCCACACAGTAAACCCTGCCACATTTTTTGCCCATCCCATTGCCACTTCAGATGATGACCCCCATGACTGTGCCACATATTCACCAGATGAGTCAGGAGCAGCAAAAGAGGACCCCTTGCCAAACAGTACTGAATATTTTGTTGATGGCTCCTCTACCATTGATCAAGAAACAGGAGTCAGGTACACAGGAGCTGCAGTAGTTAGAGCACAGCAGCATGATTCCTCTGATTCCCTAGACATTGTACAGCAGCTTACATTACCATCACATTATTCTGCCCAGGCAGCTGAACTGGTAGCCCTCCTAGCTGCCTTAAACATTGGAGCTGATGACCGCATTACAATTTACTCCGATTCTGCATACGTCACCACAACAACACACTCCAGCATCCTTCGCTGGAAAAGGCGTGGCTTCCTGAAATCAGATGGTACACCTGTCATTCACAAGAAGTTACTAGAGGAACTTATTGAGGCCCTTACACTACCAGCTGAAGTAGCCGTAGTCAAATGCGCAGCGCACACCAATGGCCAAGATTTTGTCTCCAGAGGTAACGCCCTGGCAGATTGGGCAGCTAAGGCTGCAGCCAGAGGCCCCCCAGCAACAGGCCCCCCACTTCAAACGACACCAGAAGTTCCATTTGCCCCCATTTTACTTTCCCAAACACTACCTCCAACAGAGCATGACAACAGCAATGAAGGTACTTCAAAAACACCATCCCAATTACCAACACCATTTGACATTGACACAACACAGCAATACGATCACACTGCACAATTACACCTTAGGGAAATGCAAGAAAGTGCCCCAGATCAAGAGAAAGAGTTGTGGAAGAAGAGGGGAGTACAACAGGACTCCGCAGACTTCATTTACAGACAGACAATAACAGGGAAACCTGTGATGCCACAGGCTTTATTGCAAGTGGCGTTGGACCAACTCCACTTCCCTACGCATGTCACCCGAGATAACATGTCCACCACCTTGCAGACAGACTGGTTCATTCCCAATGCCCACGAACAGATACAGCTTTTCATTAATAAATGTCTCATTTGTCAACAATATTCCCCAAACCCGACTCTCAAAACTGTTGCATCCACAATTCCCAGACCAACAGGCCCCTTCAAAGAGCTACACATTGACTATGTCGACATGATTGATCGTTGCCAAAATGACCGCTATCTCATTGTAGTAGTGTGTCCATTTTCACGCTGGATCGAAGCTGGACCCTGTGTCCACTGCGATGCCAAAGCAGCTGCCACATTCCTACTCCGTGATGTCATTACTCGCTGGGGCGTCCCAGACGCCATCCGGTCCGACAACGGAAGTCATTTTTCAAACGCCATCTTTTCCTCCCTGACCACAATGCTAGGCATTAAACACAAACTGACATCAGCTTATCACCCACAAAGCAACGGCATTTGTGAGCGCCTCAACGGCTTGCTCAAAAATAAAATAAGCAAAATAAGTGCCACAATAGGAAAGAAATGGCTTTATTGCCTACCCTTAGCACTCTTTGCACTAAGAAACTCCCCAAGTTCGGATCACCACCTCACGCCCCATCAGCTTGTCACTGGACGATCCATAAATGTAACAGTTCCGTCCACACGCCCTAAAACAGATAGTGAATCATCTTCTGAGATAGTTAGGGCTGAGCTTTACCAATACCTGTGTCAACTAACCAGCGCAGCGCAGTTCCTTTCTACCCAGGTATCCAAGAGGAAAGAAAAGGGCCCCACCGATCCTGAGCTCCCACCAATCCGTCCCGGGACGCTGATCTACATCCGGAAAAAACGTCAGACGTTGGAAGGACCCCAAGTTTGAAGGCCCCTTCCAGGTGATAGACTCATCACAAACTGCAGTATGAATAGCTGAGAGAAAAGCATGGATCCATCGCAGCCACGTCCGCTTGGACCCCGCACCACCACCTCAGCCAATGGACTAGAGGAGGGAAATGACATACCATTGGTACCACTCCACGAAGACAGCGGGCTTCCATCCTCTTTTGATGAAGAAGACAATGACCATCGCGTGCTTATTGTTGAGGACCATAATGGAGATGCCAAGTTATGTATTTCACTTGTCCTAACATTCTGTATTATTGCTACAGTGGCCTTGGCCGCCTTCAACTGGTATATGTTGTATCTTACAACCATTAGGCTGTATTATTCTGCAAATGCTACCACACTATTTTCAGGACAACGAGTTGTACCAGCAGTCACACGTGCCCGAAAACACTTCCAACACCACACCAAAGATCCACAACTCCCAGATTGTACCACTGATAGCGCACACACTAGCACACATTCCACTTCCACAGCTGCTGCCCTGGTCCCAAGTACTACCCCTACTCCATGGGATGGTATTCTGGACATCACAATAGGTCCCCAATTGCCCCGCCATTCCACGCCCCGCAATATCCGTAGAGTTAAACGAGGTAGGCCAAGGGTTTGGAGGACCCGCAGACCAAAGCCTGAGGTCAAACTAGAGTGGGCCACCGCTCTCCAGGACACAATGGTTCACATTGCACACCATCATCCCAGGCCCGACTTCCATTCCACACGTCCTGACAAATTCGATGAGGATCATGGAGCCCATAATGCCCTGTTAGATAACATGTGGTACCGGCACATGTCCAAAATAGGGAAGAAGGTAACAAAAGAAGCATGTTTTGTGTGCTCATGCATTCCTCATGCCGTGGGTGCAGACAAACTGATTTTTCCACAAGAAGTCCCACCCCCAACAGCCAAATGTCTCCTCCATTTGTTTCTCTGCCGTATACACGGACTGATCCAGCTTCTGTCAGCAGAACTAGACGCTGTGTTTGTAAACACCACAGCGTGGGATTATAAGTATATCTCACATAAAGTTATAACCGACACACGAGAATTCCAGAGGGAGTTAGAACACGATTACACGGCTGAAACACCCATGATAATGATACAGGGTTATGAGGATTTCTTCAAGGAAGTTGGGTATTTCCTCTTTACAACACCCTCACCAATATGCCAAGAAAAAGAGAGCAGGCGGATTCTAAACGACACTTCACGCAGGATTAAATACCCATGTGATCTCAGGGCTGCACTACATGTGCAGGCCAATATTTATTTTAAAAATAGATGGCATGGCCCACACAACCTCACCTGTAAGGCAGCTTCCCTCGGAACACCATTTATAAACACACCAGGGGTAGATCAAGATCGCGAACATGATATTGATTGGGATGTTGAGACTCAGTGCAAAGAGATATGGGCACAGCAAACCAGAAGGTATACCTTTGGTAAAGATA
Organism: Calotriton arnoldi; assembly: GCA_963921515.1. Classification (NCBI taxonomy): domain Eukaryota; kingdom Metazoa; phylum Chordata; class Amphibia; order Caudata; family Salamandridae; genus Calotriton; species Calotriton arnoldi. Next base: position 40,991 of record CAWUFW010013060.1, read on the forward strand.
CCACATATAAATGGAAACAAGCATACAAACTAAAACATCCTCTTCTTTGCTTCCTAGGTAATGGCACACACTCTGTGGGCAGAAACACCAACTGCAACACAACTATCTTTAATTTGGACCTCCAAGACGGCACCTCCGGCCTCATGGACATCTTTTGGGCATGCGGAGAATGCCTCTATCTCCAGTTGCCTCCTCAATGGAATGGCCTATGCACCATGGTCACTATGCATGAGCTGCATCTCGTTGTCCTGGCATCCAACATTTCCCAAGTGCTTGATCACCCCATGACAGGTGATGTCACCCTGCTCCACCGGCACCGAAGGAGTGCTCAATATTTTGCCAACGACGCCTTTAGCGAAGTTCCTCAAGAGTTTCGGCTGTTCAATGGCGCCCAGGAATTCTTTGGGGGGCCTGTGGCCCCTCTGGCAAACATCAGCTAATGCCCGATGGCTGCAGGTCACACGCTACGAACTAATGACTCTGATAAATAATACCCGAGATGGGTTCAACGCAATACAGGAAGAATTACGGCCTATAAGGCTTATGGTTCTAGAGCATAGATATGTTCTAGATCAGCTCACAGCTATGCGGGGTGGGGTATGCGCTTCCATAGGGAAAAGGTGCTGCACGTTCATACCATCAAATGATGCCGCTAACGGGTCACTCTCTAAGGCCATAGAGGATCTGGATAAATTGGGAAACAAGATGCGTGAGGAGGGAGGTGCCGCTGCAGATCCTATTACGGACTGGTTCAACTTGGACTGGATGCCTTCATGGCTATCTGCTATCTTGAAAATTGTGCTACCTATTTGTTGTGTGTTAATGTTAGTGTGTTGCGGTGCACAGGTGATAATCAGATGTGTCAACAGATGTAGCACCAAAGCGGTAGGGATGAATTACGCTAACACAGGAATTCATCAGAATGCACATTATCAGGTCATGGACCGCATTCCTGGGGATGGGAATGGGCTGACACACGTACAACTCACAGAACTAGCTGCCCCTGATGTTTCTCCCAACACACCCACAGCTCCACCAGTTCCGCCACATAGATACGCCTTGAGGGAGGAGCAGGACACTAACGAGTATGACCAGTTAGTTGGCAATAATGGTGGAGAATATGTTACCATAACACCAGAAATGCCACCCCAGGCTGCGTGCGTGTACGTTAATGACCCACTCAGCATGCACCAGACACCAGAGGGTCCCGCAAAGTATTGTATCAGAGATGTGTTCAACAATGAACAAGAGGAGGGAAATGAAGTAGGGTCCCGATCTACCATCTAACAAGAAACCCCACGTCTCACTGCACTACCCACCAAACATGACACTCCCAGATAGGCCCCACCAGTTAGGCCTTGATAGAAGTCCTAAGTTGTCCACTTTCCTTCCTCCCCTTAGCACGTACATGTAGGCCCAAGCCCACCTTCTTAGATGCACGTACATGTAGGCCCAAGCCCACCTTCTTAGATGCACACACATGTAGGCACAAGCATACCACCCTAAATACATGCATATAGGCCCAAAAAAGCCCAGTGCCTCTTGCTATCATTTTTTAATAAAACATATCTTGTAGGCTTCACTGATCTGACAGCAGGGACCTGTGCCATCCACCGCGACACTAGCCCCCCCTTGTAAATTTCCACAGTTACGAGAATAAGTTAGCCCACATGTACGTGACATTCTGCTGGTACATCTGGCTGTTTCACAAGCAAGGCTTACAATATTTTTACTTATGAAACTTTCCGCACTTGCTTAACTGAAACTGGGAAGACGGCAACGTGACAAAGAAATAATATATAAAATATTAATTTCTGAGCATTTTACGGTAAAGTTTACTTTTTGCGGTCAAGAGCACTGGCCACCTGCTAAAAGCCCCTAGTTTCACCATGATACCACTTCTCAGTTCTACATAAAACTTTCCACAGTTACTGTAAGCATGCGGTCAAGGGCCCACGTCAGGACCCACGTCAGACATGGGTAGGACTTCTGCATTAACCCATATAAAAGGTCTACACCTAGGCCAACACCCCGAACTCTTCAAACCACTGCCTAGTTGCATGGTGAGGGTTCCCGATCGATCGTCATCCTGACTGGGCCTAGAACTTCTACTTCCAAGGTGGTAATGCTCTTATCTGAATATTTGCCTGTTGGCTTTGTCAGCCTATCTGATTATTTGCCTTTTGGCTTCGTCAGCCTATCTGATTATTTGCCTTTTGGCTTTGTCAACCTATCTGATTATTAGCCTTTTGGCTTTGTCAGCCTATCTAATTTAGCTCATCCAAACCCAAGCCATTGCATTTATCTTAGCTTAAACTGCGTAGTCTTGAATGGTGTTGCTTTCTTAAGAAAAGATTTGCCTTCTAGGCACTATCCTATTCATCACCTTTAAATTCAGGGTTGCCCCTTGGGCAGCTGCTCATAGAATGATATATAGATATACATTTCTGCTTCATTTGAACAATTGATTTATAACATTGTCGATGCCTTTATTTTCCATCCTGCTCATGTGTTGATGGGCAACATTTAAATTGAACTGTTTTCTGTGTTTCTGAATTGCTTAATAAAAGTGCCACTGTATTTTACATCGTTGTTCCTTCTTTTCAAGTGAACGAGCGGAGTGCGGGTCAGGCTCTCAGGAGCCGGTAAGCAGAGGGGTGTGGCCATCCATTTACCCTCAAACACTACACCTATCGCTTAAACACTACTAGTAGCCCACCTTTGCTCACTCCCCCAAATGTATACTTTGTTTGTGGGGAACAGGCTTATACATGGCTCCCTAGGGGATGGTCTGGCCGGTGTTATGTCGCTTTTCTTTTACCATCTCACGTTTACATTGCACTGACCAACTATCCCAAAGACCATAGGCTGCAGCGGAGAAGTGTATACTTGTTCCGGGTAAGGAGAGTTATTGACACAGCAGATATCGATCAAACTGATACTAACCTACAGCAATTTACGGATGCCATGAAGGGTATTGTGCCTTTCTGGGGACCTATGTATAACAGTGTTAGCATTCGTAGTCTCACCAGGGTTGTTGAAGGGGTTATCAACACTACAGCAGGCATACTCACTAACATCACAGCTGAGCTCCAGGCTACCAGACTTGTTGCTCTTCAAAATCGGATGGTTTTAGACGTCATCCTTGCAGATAGGGGTGGAGCATGTCACTTCATAGGCAGCAGTTGCTGCGTTTACATCCCAGACCCCGCCCCTAATGTATACTCATCTATCCAGAAGCTACATAGGCTTGCATCCGATATTCATCAGGATAATGGTTCATGGTCCTTGACAGGATGGTTTTAGGGTCTGATATCATCCTGGGGTTGAGAGATACTTCTTTTCCTAGTAGCTATTGCAGGTGTCATCTTCACGTGCTGCCTGTGTGTCAATTGCCTTCCAGCATGCTGCACCTATTGTGTGAGTAAACTCACCCCTACCCCAAAATTGCCAGGCTGTAATGATAAAGTCTCTTTAATGATGATGCAAGAAATACAGGATATGATGCAGATAGATGAGGGTATCTTTGAGTACTAAAACTATTTTGCTATACATGTGTTGCTTTATTTTCCTTTGATATTAGAGTGACTATGCATTTTCCTTTTTCCCTGCTTAGAATTGTAAAGACTCTTACCTGATATCGTCAATAAAGCATTTAGCCTCCACTGCTAAAAGGAGGGTCTGTTAGGTTTGAAAATCCCATTCTCGCTATACACTTGTTCTACGTTATATTAGGTTAGCAGTGTGCGGCTAAATTAGACACCATTTGTATCCACGTTATGCAACCCACTGAGTTATCCCTGCAATGTGCGAGCTTCATTTAGCGAGTGTGACTCCATTTTGAATTTCGTAATCCCTATTAGGATGTGTCTGTACTAGGCCTCATTATTCGTATTGCTTGCCTCAGCAGAACACTGTATTCAGTTATTATTTCTTTTCTGTTCTAGGTTGCCTTGTGACTTACTAATGAATAGGCAATTCTGCGCTCGCATACCTATCCTTGTGTGTAGCTCTGCTCCCACGTTAGGAGATGCCGAAACCCAGCACAGCAACCTTGAGATAGTGATAGCGTGTACCCATCTAGCAGGTGGTAGCCCATCCTTCTGTGCCTCCTTTGTTCATGTTCGGCCTAAGCCGGTAACTTTCCATTGTGGGCGTGGTTGGGAGGTCCTTGGGAGGAATGATTATGCGTTGCAGACTGTTGGGGGGCTAGTCCCTTGGCAGACATCTTAGGGTGCAGGTCAGATTGGACTCCTCTGCAGAGTATTGCTAATAAACAACTGTTTGTATTCTCTACTGTCTGACCGACTCTTCATTTTGTGGAAGGCGATTAGGAGGTTGTAAATAACCAGGGTGGCCCTTTTCGGGCCACTTCCTTCATGGATTTTGGTGCATTCCCAGGTTTACCATGAGTGGTAGACCTAGGAGCGCATCAAAATGCTGAGCCTTCCTGGAGGAGGCGTAAAGAGGAGAAATGTGTTTATTTCTCTTTGTTTTTTCCTCTTTCTAAGTGTGCTGCAGGAAGAGGAATAAGCCTCAGAGGATTGTTTTTGTGCAGGAGGGTGTCCCTTCCTGCACAAAAACAATCCTGCCTGAAACGTAGGAACCCTGCATTGGCGCTAGGCAGCACATAGTGAGCCAGTGCATGTAGAGGACAGGAATGCACCATAGATTGTTAAATATGGTGCATCCCTACCCTCTCCCTGTCATGCAACGTAGCGCAACAAGGTGTCTTGCTACGCTGTGTTGCATGACATTTTGATAAATCTGCCCCTCCTTGTTTACCACAAGTTCTCTCTACCTTTACAATTGCACCATTCTCCAAACTTTAGATGTTCTTTTTAGCGATTGGATCCAAAACATTTTCCTCCACAGGGATGCCTTTGCTGCGTTTCTAATGCTTTTTCTGCTAAGGATCTTTATGTTTCTGGGAAGATGTGTGACTAGCCACATTATTTTGCACTGTATGTAATTTCTTAATTGTAGTCTTGAGGGCTGATTCAGAAAGGCATTTCATTAGCGTGTGCAGTAGTACTCTTATAGTACTATTTCACATACTCTTACATGCGTTTTTGAATTGGCCACAAAACATCTAAAATAGGAATAAAATGGAAATATTCAGGGAACCCTCATATACAATTCGTACAACTAGAGAGAACTGTCCCCTCTTTGCACTTTTACTAACAGGAATATGGTAATTTGGGGACGACTCCTCAAAGGAATTTATCATTACGTGTAGTGGTTCACCTGTTGTACTCCGTCACGTCCTCATAAACACCTTTCTTAATTGGCCTCTGTGTGTGTATATTAGCCACATTTTGCTGCAGCCTGGCGCATGAATTCTTTTGACAATAGGTGATTGAACTTGGGAGGAAGCATCTGGTAAGACCACTTGCAGGCTTTCTTTTTCATGCAATTGAGAATATGGCTATCTAGAAATACTCAATGGGACTTCCAAGCGATGGTTATATTGGATGACAAACAGTAGCCGACCACTGACCACTTGCCCTGTGTTTACTATATATTGATGATACTAAACATTTACCAACAGCATATGGTTCTTAAATAACAGGCATATCTTAGCTTGTTTGTAATATGACTAAAACAATTCAGATCAGCTGCTTCAAATAGTTGTGATTTAATTAAACCTACAGATACTTTTGTTAGCAATAGATTAGAACATAGGGCCTCATTTATGAAAAGTGGAGCATCTCTGCGTTGGCGCAGAGATGCGTCACAATTTTTTATTTTACGATGAGTCACTTTTTTGCGGCATGGATGCGTCAGATTTATGGTTTGGTGCACCATGTCGCAAGTGACGAGTAAAGTTAAAAAAGAAATGACGTCGACGCGGCCGTCTTGACGTAAGAAACCCCAGGGCTCAGCCCAACGCTGTTTAACATCTACATGGCACCACTCGCCCATGTCGCCCGACTGCACGACCTCAACATCATCTCTTACACCGATGACACCCAGCTGATTCTCTCCCTCACCAAGGACCCCCACACCGCCAAAACCAACCTCCACGAAGGAATGAAGGCCGTCGCTGAATGGATGAGGCACAGCGGACTGAAGCTGAACTCGGACAAGACGGAGGTCCTCATCCTCGGATCCACCCCCTCGGCCTGGGACGACTCCTGGTGGCCGACCGCACTGGGAACAGCTCCAACACCCACCGACCACACACGCAACCTAGGGGTCATCCTCGACTCCACCCTCTCCATGACTAAGCAGGTCAACGCCGTCTCTTCCTCCTGCTTCAACACCCTCTGCATGCTCCGCAAGATCTACAAGTGGATCCCCACCGAAATGAGAAGAACGGTCACCCAGGCCCTCGTCAGCAGCAGGCTGGACTACGGAAACACCCTCTACTCTGGAGCCTCTGCCAAACTCCTGAAGCAGCTGCAATGCATCCAGAACGCCTCTGCACGCCTGATCCTCGACATCCCTCACTGCAGCCACATCACTCCCCACCTGAGAGACCTGCACTGGCTCCCCGTCAACAAGAGGATAACCTTCAAGCTCCTCACCCACGCACACAAGGCACTCCACAACACCGGACCTGCGTACCTCAACAGACGACTCAGCCTCTACACCCCCGCCCACCAGCTTCGCTCCGCCGACCTCGCCCTCGCCACAATCCCCCGCATCCGAAGAGCGACCTCCGGTGGCAGATCCTTCTCCCACCTCGCCGCCAAAACCTGGAACACCCTCCCCATCCACCTACGGCAGACCCAAGACCTGCTGACCTTCAGAAGACTCCTCAAGACCTGGCTCTTCGAGCAGTAGCAGCACTCCTCCCCCCTACCCCCCAGCGCCTTGAGACCCTCACGGGTATGTAGTGCGCTCTACAAATGCTATGATTGATTGATTGACACAACTGCTGAAAAAGTGTTGTAAGTGAGAATCGCGTATTCCGACGCAAGACAAACTTGCCTTGCACCACTTTTTCGTTTTGGAAATAAGCAAAAAAACACACATCTACCTCAAAAATCAATTTTGGAGGTAAATAAATGTTCCATGGAGCATGAAGGAGACACCAGCAGTCAAGAGAACCTCCAACACACTAGCCAGGATGTCCACTCCGAAACCCAGGCGAAGAGAAAGAGGAAAGAAAATTTCAGTGTGGAGGAGAATGAAATACTAATCAATGAGGTGACAGACCACCAACAAGACCTGTTTGTCACCTCTAAGATGCCGTTATCCAAAAAAGATGCCATCTGGCAGTCCATATTGGCTAAGGCCAACTGTGTGGCTCAAGTGAAGAGGACAGTGCCAGATTTGAAGAAACGCTGGCATGACATTAAGCGCAGGACCGAAGAAAAAATGGTGCAAAACCTGAAGGCAGCAATGCAGACTGGAGGAGGGAGCCCAGCAGAACATGAGGAGCTGGATGCCCTGGAGGAGCGGGTGGTAGCTGTCATCCCAGAGGAGTTGGTGGCAGGACTTCCAAGACAGGACAGTGCAGAGCATGAGGAACGTCAAGACCCACAGGGTCATTTGTAACAAGGGTCAATGTGGCTAACAAGCTAATGTTGTGTAGTGCATTTTCTAAGGTACCAGCCCTCATTAGCGACATGTGTTGTGCAAAGGGAAGTCATGTATGTCAATAACAGTCAAGTGTCACATAAAAGCCTTGTACCCTGGACAGTCAGATGTTGCCCAGTTCATTTTAGATCCATCATATAAATCACAATATATATGTCAGAAGTGCAGTACCAGGCCACTACCGCCCCTGTGAATTGAACTACAAATCCAACAACACACTGCAACAGACATAGGGGGCCTCATTTATGAGGCCGAACCAGCACTATTGCGCCGCTGGGACTGCACTTTTTTGACATTCTGGTGGCGCAAAGTGCCACTGGCACATTCATAAGGGCACGTAAAGCCATGTTACGCTGCTTTTCATGGCCTTATAACTATGTACCTCTTTCACGCAGGAAACTGCGTGAAATGGGCATTCCATCGCTGTTGCTGGGTGTGTTCCCACCGACATCCATTTCTTTTTGACACTGCCCCAGATTTACAAAAAATCGGAACTCTGAGGCAGTGCCAAAAACTTACGCCTCACCAGGGGACGCATAAAGGAGGCACAATGAGGAGTAATATCTTCATTTCGCCACGTTTTTCCTCTTTCTATGTGTTCTGCATTCTGCAGCACACATAGAAAGATCAAAAAGCCCCTTGTGATTGTTTTTGTGCAGGAAGGTTTGCCTTCCTGCACAAAAATAATCATCCCCTGCAGGCGCCCTTGCACCATGGTGGAAAGGTGCCTGCGTTGGCGCACGGCAGCCCATTGTGCTGGTGCAGGGGAAAAGGACAGGAATGCTCCATATCTAATAGATACAGTGCATTCCTGCCCTTTTGTCTTGCCATAGGGCAGGGTAGTAGCAAGGCCTGTTGAGCTGCCCTACGGGAAAAACCCCATTAATGAGGCCCATGGTCTCACAGATTATCCCCTTGCAACACTGGAGTATCACATTTCACACATTTTAAAATTGAAACTCCAGAGGTGCAAGGTGCAGGTGAAAAAGCTCCTTAGGGTTATATGAAGAATAACACATCACCACTTGTGCGTCCCTTAATGAGTCGTACTGGTGGCACAATGGTTCTGCACCCATTTTCAAGGTCATGCAGAGGCACCCTGTGTGGCTTCCTGAGGCCTTGTCATAAATGTTCTCTTCCAGCCAGTACAATGTGGGACTGTGTTGTAGCATGGGTGTTGCTGTTTGTGTTTCGACACAACATCCAGGGTGTACTACACACTTTGATCAATATTAAAACGTTATTTAGGACTAGGCACTGCTGCAATTAGTCTTGCTGCGCTGCCCTGTGTCAAAATAAAAGCTGTGAAATGTGTTCAATCCTCAAGGTACAGTGCATTCCTAACCTCTGGCACTGCGTGGTACATAATGATCTGACATGTGCCAATGTACACATCCTTGCACTATGCTGCCATGGTGCCTGTGAAGTGGGGCTGATTTAGTCATTGCCAGAATTGAAGCCTACCTGCTCCTAATCATTTGTGAATTGCAAATTACCTGACAAATGTGTACTGCAGAATGCAGCACACGTGTAACATGGTAGAAAGATACCGCAAGAAACTAATTTCACTTCATAGTGCCTCCATAATGCCAATGCAGGTGTGTGGATAGTGTTTTTCCCCTTGCAAAAATGTTGATGGTTCACCTTGCGGTAACATCAACAATGTTCTTTGATGCATATAGAGACCATTGAAAATGCCTTAGAGGGGCATTGCCTGAAAGTCAGTGCTGCCTGACATATCAAAAGTGATGCACCAGTGAAGTTCCCAAACTAGTCTTTAATGTCACCTACATTTGCACATTCAGGTCAACTTCCAAGCACAAAAGTAATCTGCTCTGCAAGGCAGGCACATTTGCATCATAGTGCACAGGTGAATACTTTGCCACATGCCAAACCAGTCTGTGCTGTTGTAGTGTAAAAGGACCATAATGTATTGTTCAACACACATAATGGCACATTCATCAGCTTTTGTTTTGATGCTGGCAAGTGCTGGAAGAAGTTTTCTTGTGTTGCTTCCCGTGGTTAACACCTCATGAATGAGGCACACACTGTGTGACCCAATCTGAAACACACATCACAGGACATAAAGGCCATCATACCTTTAGTATTTGTCAGGAACGTAGCTCTCCTTTCACAACACCAATCACTCCTGCAACTGAGTCATATTTGCAACATGGCTTAAGGGTGCCTCCACTGGTATAAGGCTGCTGCCTGTTACCTGCTGCAGGCTCAATGGTCCAGAATGTCCCATATCTTCCATAGATGTCACATCCTTCTAAGTGTACAATGACACAAAGGCAGTGCAGTGTTACGGTTTGCTGTGCTGCTGTACATTACATGCTGGGAACTGATGGGCCCAGTGCAACTCATAGCATAGACCTAAGCTGTGTGAAACATACATCTCATCATATTTGTGTTGTCAATGTCTATCAAAACGGCATGTGTAGCAATGCAAGTCAACCCTGTTTGGTTTGTCATGGCTAATTACTATTGTCCATAATACAAGACTCTCATTGTCTCAAAGGTGTGGTCTGTGTGTGTTGCATAGTGTGTCCTAAACATGAGCCATTGAACAGGACCAAAAACAAGGGGGTTAATGACAAGGCACTTTGCGCAGCTTGTGTGTCACCATCAAAATGGGAAGAAGTGATGTACCCGTGGTGCAAGGGGCTTGTAAATAAGCCCCCAAGTGCCTCCAGTTGTTGCTACATTTGCTATGTGTAGTATTCCAAAGCTGACTATGGAAACACTCATAGTAAGGCTAAATCTCCCCATCCTCAGACTGTCCCTGGACTACATGTGTTGAAAAATGGAAACATGACAGATACTGGAGTATATTTAATTCTCAGAATCATTGTTTGAGAAAGATGGTGTCATCCTGGAATCCATAAACATTTCCCCAACAACGAAAACAACATCACTCCAAGGTTCAAGGATGCCTTCTCATGTCCATGGAATCCCTTGGTGATGCCAGTACAGGTGAAAAGTGCTAAAACTTGAGCCCTCACCTACAATATGCATCATCATGAGGCCACATTTAACCATAGGGCTGTACAGCTGGATCACCAGTGGAGCATGCCAGTGTCCAATACATGTATGGGAGGCCACATTGCTGAGCATGGATCTTCTCTGTAACAGCTGTGTACTTTATGGGCAGGCATAGCACACACAACAGGCAGTGTGTGTGTATTTGTAGAGTTTTACCAATGGAGGGATTGATAAGGCATTACTTTCCAGCAAGGTTCACACTAATCAACATATTCACTGTTGTGTCTGACAGCGTCTGCCCTGTGTGGAACATGGTAACCCATTACACATCTGAGTAAATTTGCTAATACCTCATATATGTGATGTATTCCAGCCATAAAATGGAACATTTGTTAGGAGGGAGCCTGTAGCCTCACTTCTACAACATTACACAAGAAACAAGGTTAAGCAAGGTACAGGACAACATATTGTGTCACCACTAATCCATTCTGGATGGGATGATATGTAGCTTCAATATATTTGATCATGTTGTGTGTATAAACAGGCTAGGATAATTTTGACATTCTCATACCCCTCTTAAATAGGGGAGCTACTTTAACCACAGCCAACTAACATTGGTTGCCATGTAAGTGTCTGGTTATGCCCATTCATAATCTTGTTGTACCATGGAACATGTCAAGCTATGTAGGATATGGTTGTCAACAGTGTCTGTAGAGAAGTCCTGTACCTGGTCACATTTGTTAAATGACAGTTTACACAAGTTCATGTGAAAATGAGGGAGACATAGTAAAAGTAAGTGGCTTCATTACAAAGCCCTTGTGCGGCTGGTATGTCACTAATGTCCATGTCAACAGTGAAGTATCACTGGCACAAGGGCCAGACATACAATGATTCTCAGTCTTTTCAACGCCCTGTGTCACCACTGTCCTGCTGTAATGTCAAATCTGATGTACTCCAGTGTTGCATGTTTTTTAATGGCATATTAACAAGTCTACATATAGAGATTTAGTGTACCTTTACATGTGCTTGTAAAAATGTGACATTTTCAATTACAAAATTGCATGATTAGCTTTTTCCATTGGTGTTGCTGTGTGTGACCACACAACAAAATCTTTGTTGGCCTTCTTCACAAGCCCCTGGTGCCACCAGTGCATCAATCACAATATGTGTAAAAGGTTTGCACTGGCAGAGCAAGGGGCTTATAAATATGTCCCTGAATCTGTAGCATTACTACATTTTAAAAAGATCATGTAAAAATGGGAATGGGTCACATCCTAACACCACACCAGGGATGGCTTTGAGAGGTACTAAGATGCTAAAAGTTAACATTCCTCATACAATGTATGCTGATTTCTGTTACACACATAGAAAGTGCATATTGCCAATTGGGCTTGCTACAGTGCTGGAAGGTGACCTTACCTACCCATTAACAATCAGCCCATCAAGGCATGCACCCTTGCACCATGGTGCAAGGGTGAGTGCGCTGCTCCAGGGCTGGCCTGCCTGGGCATGTACCATGGTAGAGTAAACAAATTTCCAAATCTACTTGGATATGTAGCTATCATTAGTTGAAATTTACATTTGATGCTGTGTTGCATGAACTTTTCTCTGTTGACCTTCATCATAGTTACAAAGTGATGAAAAAAACTAAGAAAATTTGACTCTTGAGAACAGATGGCAAATATGAGCATCAACCTACGTTATGTCACATTTCAGAGCATGCAACACCTACTCCTGAGCAGCAACCTGTCTTGGAAGAGGATCATGTGGGGGTGACCAAGACCTCCTCCAGGAACTGTTCCAATCTATTCAAGCACCCTCTCCGGTCACAAGAAGGTCAAGCTGCATTGCGGAGTCTCCACATGGCCTGTCTGGAACCCGACATACACCGCCTCCCACAACATCTGAACCTCCACACTCACAGGACATGCTAAATGTATTTGAACAATGTGTCATTGAACTGCAGAGTCTGTTAGTACAGGAGGTGCGAAAAGGGATGGAGAGCATGGCAGCCACCCTAGAGTGAGTCCTTCGTTGTCTAAGCTCACATTGTGGCAGTGCAGAGCATGGAAGAGGCACTGAGTCTTCATTCCGTGGCTTGTTCCGGGCCCTGGATGACATATCCGTTGTCATGCGGCACAGGCACGAGAAAATGCCCAGCACAAGTGGCACCATTGAGGTTGCCAACAGGCTGGGGGCCATCCAGAACATTCTTGAAGCCATGGAGCGGAAACAGGATACATACCTCACCACCTTGGCTGCCTACCAACGTGATGTAGCTGCAGTTCTGGCAAACCAGCAAGTCCTGCTCAGTGCATTGCAGCCTTACCTGTTGGCACGGAAAATGCTGCCTGGAAATTTGCCTTCCACATCTTCAGCCCCTGATGTGTGTATGCCTCCTCTGTCTACGGGACCATTGAAAACACCATCAGCTGAGCCAACACATACATCAGAGGAAGATGTTGATGTTACTTCGGTAGTTAGGAAAAGTTACCGTTAGCATTAACTGTTGCCACATGGCCCAAAATCTACAATGCCCTGCCCTTATTGTCATGCCAGTGTACCCCAAAACTGTAACTGTCCTTCTCATTATCACTGATTTATCTCACACATATGTGTGGAATGTCTCTGTGATGTAAATGTATGATGGCAGTTGTCCATTCCTCCACACTAAAATCTTACTCTCACCTATATGTCCCATGACATTTATTTAGCCTGGACTGTGCCTGGACATCCTCACAATAAGTGCCTCTTGCTTTTTGGCCTGCCGTCATACCTTGCTTCTTGGTTACTTGTCTCAATAAAATAACTTTTCATATTCAGCATGTATGGTGCCACTGTCTCCATTAAATTAGTGTCTAGTACAGTGTGGAAGGCAGAAATTGCAATGCCAAAGATATCACATGATGTCCCATGTTGGTATGACAACCAGTTTCAAAATTGGTAAGTGTGTAAATGGTACAAGCAAATCTGATTGCAATCTTGAACTTCAGGGTGGCATTTCTATGTGAATGTTTGCTATGCTACAATCGTTGACATCCTAGTGGTATGTACATATGTGAATGATGTCCAGGTGGCTGACATCAAAGGCACATCATAATGTGAAATATATTGTTGTCATAGCAATTTGCTCATTTGTAAAGTGTATACGTTCTTCCAACCAGTGTGCCTGCAACCACATCCCACATTACTCAACAGGGGCCTCATGTATGAGGCCCTACCTGTACTTTTGTGGCACAAGAATGTCACTTTCCCACATATCGAAGAAGATGCTGCAGCTGCACAATGGGCTTATAATTGCCCACTTAGACATATCTTCCCTGACATGGCGGTATTCAATATGCAGCACATATATGAAAATATGAGAGAGTGACTACCAATAGGCATCCCAATATTTCTTGAGCTACGTTACACATTTTCTGGAGAGATGTGACAATCTGATACATTACCAGGTTTAAGGCACTTTGTAAATCTGGAAATGTGTAAGGGCATATGGATGTAGCTTGCACACACCCACAATATCAACAAATGAACAGCCCTGTCACACAGACTATTGCAGAATAACGGACCATAAATGTCAAAGGCCTTGTAAAATCAGGAATGGTGCATTCCTGTGGTCTACTTGATGTGTCGTACTATACTTTTTCATCCGTGGTTTCAGATACTGTTCTCCTAACACTAGTACAGTCCTGATCGGCAATGAGGCTATTTGACTACTGGTACTTTCACCCTATTAGCAGACATAAGATGCAACTTGACAGTCTGCGCACAGCATGTGTATGACGCAACCTAAGCAGATGTCCCCACTTAGAACACCTACAACAAGTAACACATTTTTGAAAAATTAACACTGATTTTTTATCAAATCTGTAAAATCACACAAAAGCTATTCTAAACACCACTACACTATGCATACCTTAAATACAAATTCCTACACTACACTACACTAAACTAAATCACCTACACTAACATCCTAACATCTAAACTCATCCTAAATAACAATACCTTATACTACTTACACATGTATCACAACCTCTGGTTCATTTGTCTTACAGTATCCTGTAAGGATGACACCATTTTTAATAGGGTGGCCAGCTGCATTTGAACACCCGCCAGCTTGAGGCTCAAGTCCTGCTGGCCCTTTTCAAGTTTTTCCACCTTAGATAAAAGTTGAGGTAGCACAATGTCTGAGGGTGCAGCAGCAGATCCAGGTGGTAGAGCAGTGGAGGGTCCAGAGGGTGGAGCTTGTGAAGGTGCAGGTGGGGAGCAGCGGAGGGTCCAGAGGGTGGAACTGAGGAGGGTCCAGGTGGGGGAGCAGCGGAGGGTCCAGAGGGTGGAGCTGAGGAAGGTCCAGGTGGGGGAGCAGTGGAGAGTCCAGAGGGTGAAGCTGAATAAGGTGCAGGTGGGGAAGCAGTGGAAGATCCGGACGGTGGAGCTGAGAAAGGTCCAGGTGGTGGAGCAGTGGAGGCTCCAGAGGGTGGAGCTGAGGAAGGTCCAGGTGGGGGAGCAGTGAAGGGTCCAGAGGGTGGAGCTGAGGAAGGTCCAGGTGGGGAGCAGTAGAGGGGCCAGAGGTTTGGCCAGTAGAGGGTCCAGCCTGTGGAGATGAGGATGGTCCTGGTTGTGGGGAAGTTGACCCTCCTGCTTCTAATCCTATTTGGGTTTCCAGTGCAGATGACAGTGGCTTGTTCTTACGTGAGCCTCTTTTTTATGTTTGAGGTGGTGACTTCCAGCTCCCTGCTGCATTGGTCCGCTCATATTGCCTGTCCATCTGTCTGAAGAAACGTGTCACATGGTGAATGTGGCAGCATCTGTCCAGCCTGAGCCTGTACTGTCTTTCCTCATCTGGTGTCATGTTGGCTGCAATAGAAGCCTAGTAAAACAAAAATGTTTCCCCTTGGACCAAAGTACAAAACCACTTAGATAATTACTGGATTTAAAAAAGCAACTACTGCTTGTCTACTTCGAACTTATACTACTTATCCACTCCAATCCACATAAAATAACATCAGATGCTGACTCGTATAATTCAAATATTAAAAAACATGTTTTTATTAAAAATCCTATTATCACAAAAAATAAATAAAATCTGATTTTTCTATCACAATAAAACCATCATCAATATATTTCATATACTTGGTAAAATTAATTCAAACAGATGCCACAACGTTACACAGAACACAAATAACACTGTACCCCCACATAAAAGAGAAATGAAGATTATAGACACTCAATTTTGTCATTTTTCAATACATATCCTAAAAACCAAATATAGGGACACGGTCTGAATGCCTTCCTAATTTAGCAATTACAGAATCACGTTCCTCCAAGGATTATGTAACAAATTTGCGTTGACGCGTTTCGATGGTTAAAAAGTTTAGTCCATCTTTTTCAAGACACTTATATACATTTTCTCTGTAATGTTCCTTGTTTTCTTATTGATAATGTCCTTATATATAGATGAACTGTGTTCAGATGAAAAAAGCTCTTAAAATCTTGAATGCCACAGTTCTCTGAATACATTACTCGGTCCAATTTCCTGCCAGGACTACAACCTTGCTGTATGAGGGGGTATTTATGTCACCCAAGTCGACAATATCCCATAAATTCGAGTCAAAAATGGAATTCTAACTCTCGTAATACCAATCCTCGCACCTTATTATTTATTATCTGATTATTGGCACTACCTCATGGGTCATAACTTGCTCCCAAATCGAGGGGCATTCACGTCCTCCTCTTTCCCGATGTGTGGGTAACAGACGAGGTCTCGCACATCCGTCCTGCTCGTTCGTATCTATCGACGGATACAATAGAAGCCTGACATATACATCAGTATACACTTACACATTAACACTTGTACACATTCACTGAGGAAGGTCCAGGTGGGGGAGCAGTGGAGGGTCCAGAGGGTGGAGCTGAGGAAGGTCCAGGTGGGGAGCAGTAGAGGGGCCAGAGGTTTGGCCAGTAGAGGGTCCAGCCTGTGGAGATGAGGATGGTCCTGGTTGTGGGGAAGTTGATCCTCCTGCTTCTTATCCTGTTTGGGTATCCAGTGCAGATGACAGTGGCTTGTTCTTACGTGAGACGCTTTTTTATGTTTGAGGTGGTGACTTCCAGCTCCCTGCTGCATTGGTCCTCTCATATTGCCTGTCCATCTGTCTGAAGAAACATGTCACATGGTGAATGTGGCAGCATCTGTCCAGCCTGAGCCTGTACTGTCTTTCCTCATCTGGTGTCATGTTGGCTGCAATAGAGGCCTGACATATACATCAGTATACACTTACACATTAACACTTGTACACATTCACAAACAGGCAATCTAAGGTGCAGATTTAAAATCCCCCATCGCCAACACAGCGTCACTTTGAAAGACGTTGTGTTTGCGATACGGCTTGGCCTTATTTACAAGGCAGCGTAAAGCCACTTGGCGTGGCTTAACGCGGTCTTGTGAATGAGGCACCCTTTCACGCTATACTTAGTGTCAAAGGGGAAGGCAGTGGGTGTTACAGTGGGCGTTCAACCTCAACACCCATTGATTTTGGTGCTGCCACAGATTTACAAGGGTGGTGTAAATATGGGCCACTGTCAATAATATGGACATGGAAAACCTGGACTTAACTTGGGGCAACAAGGACACATGTTAAAAATTTCATGTAGTAGCTGTTTACATGTGTGCTGCGTTGTGCAACACACAAAGAAACAGAAAAACACACTTGATTGTTTATCTGCAGGAAGGGACACCATCCTGCACATGACCAATCACTCCCCTCAATGCAGGCAAACTTGCACTATGGTGCAAGGGTAACTGCATTGTTGCTAGGCAGCAAAATATTGAAGCATTACAGGGGGAAACACAGTGCTGCTGCATATTGTTGTTAGAATGGTGCAGACCTGCGTTACTGAAGTGACGGAGTGTGGCGTTAGCCTTCTTGGCCAAATGCCACACTTCACCAATTTAATTGTAGCTAGGCCCATTAGTTTTGGGATGAGAGGCATGGAAAGACAAACAACCTCACATCTCCCTGAACATCCTGGGCCTCATTTATGAGTCCCCTTGCGCATCTGTAACATCACTGTTTGTGATGTTCAGTGGCACATGAGCTTGCTCCATATTTACGAGGCAGAAATGGGACTCATTTTTGTCTCAGTGCTGCCTTATGAATACCAAGCTGGCTCCTGTGCCATGGATCATCACAAAGAATTGACATTCATTGGACTCAAATTACCACATAAATGAGGACCAGTGCTTATTGTCACTGCTCCGGAGTCATAACACATATCGACTCTGATGCAGGGCAAAAAACAAGTGCCTCACCAGTGTGAGACAATGTGGAGGCACAACAATGATAAATATCTCCTTTTCTCTATGTTTTGCTTTTTCTCATATGTGCTGCATTTGTAAGCACACATAGAAACAGTAATGTTTGTAGACATACATATCTTCCTCTTCGTTGTGCCACCCTTACACCTCTCCTGGGGATGCACAAGTGTTTTGGGCCTGCCTCAGAGTTCAAATGTGTTGTGACTCAGGGGTAGTAACCAAAAGCACTGTATGTTGCAGGTATTGCACCAGATACACCCATTGGCCACCCCTGACTGGCTGAAATATGCAATGACGTTAACAATATTGACAAGGCAGGAGTTACACAACAAACAATTCCTTAGTGCTGAGTGTGAAATCTTGAGCTTGTTCTGGTGCAAATGGAATGTATCGTAAAGTGAGACATCTGCGGGGCAAGTAGATAATGAATGAGCCCCCATGTAGTCTGTGAGTATTGCCAGATTAATATCCAGTTTACAGTACCACAAGAGATCTTACTGTGCAGCTCTGTATCATGAAAAAGATATTTGAAGCACCATGTCAATTAGATTGGGGGCATTTCTGTCCAACCATCAGACACAGATGCACACACAGCTGCCAATTGCCAACACAGGCCTCCTTGGACCATGGTACAAGTGTGCATGTGATTGTACATGACATACCATTGTCTGATGGTGTCTGTCGAAATGACAGTAATCCACTCATTCTCAATGGTATGTTGCATTCATGCTCTTTTGTTATGACACAGGCCAGAACAGTACTTCTATTTGCAGTAATGCCAAGCTGCAAAGACAAACGACATAGCCAGTTCAGCAGATAACTCTGGAGAAAAAGAGTTGGGCTATGTGAAGCATAAGATTTTGCACAAATGTCTTTTGTCATTTCAGCTCTGGTGACACTAATTTACAATATCTAAAGTGAAGATCTTGTCAATGATTTGGGGATTCCGAACTGTGACATCTAATCAGCAGACAATTAAAAGTGTTGTTCACAGATAATCGCATTAGATGATGGTAATTTGGTCACAATGCTCATGTCAGATGACAAGTGTTATGTCAACCATGCCACTCTACTGCTATTGATGTGGCATCTATACACGGATGCCACTGACTAATGTAAGCATGAAGATGCACACATGATAAGTGCAGTCAATTCTTGACCACATTTTCAAAAAAGGCTTGACATACAATAATCTGTGTGAATGAGTTGAATGTGGGACATGCTGACAGTCCTTCAAGAAGATGCAAAGGGTAATTGGGTTCAGGCAAGGTATCGTAATCCTTGTGGCTGACATGTAGTATGTACTCCACGTGACAACACAGATTTTTCTGAGAGCTCTTAACACTTGTCTACGTCAGATCTGCAGATGCATGTCTATGGATAAAGGGCAAGATGTACGACCATTTTTGCATGCGCAAACGGGTTTGCGAACCTGTTGCGAATGCAAAAACAGCATGGGGAATGTACACACCCTATTTTTTGAGTCGCAATTTTTTGCGACTCGCAAAAAAGGGTTTTGCGACTCGCTATTAGGAAGGGGCGTTCCTTTCCTAATAGCGAGCGCAACCCTATGTAAGAATGTTTTGCGTCCGCAATTGCGGGCGCAAAACACTTGCAAATTACCACCCTCTTCAAGAGGGTGGTAATGGGGTCGCAAAAGGGAAGGGGTCCCCAGGGGACCCCTTCTCCTTTGCAAATGCAGGGGGAAATATTTTTTAAGGGCAGGCAGTGGTCCAGGGACCACTACCTGCCCTTAAAAAATAAAACAAAAACGTTTCATTTTTTTCTTTTTAAAATGGATCCCGTTTTCCTTTACCCGTTTTCCTTTAAGGAAAACAGGCTGCATTTTTACAAAAAAACTGCTTTATTTAAAAGCAGTCCCAGACATGGGGGTCTGCTGAGCCCAGCAGGCCACCATACCTGGGAGGGCCTGCCATTCCCAATGGGGTCGCAAATTGCGAGAGGCTCATTAATATTCATGAGCCTCTCTATTTGCGACCCCATTGGGAATCGATAACAGTGTGAAAAACACTGTTGTACATTAGAAATAGCGCTTCGCAAATTGCGAGTCGCAAAAAACTCACAATTTGCGAGGCGCTATTTCCACGGTTGTACATCTGGCCAAAAATGTCAGTCATGTGTGACATGTCACAAAGGACGTGTTCAGAACAATACATGTGTTTTGGACCACATTTTGTGTTCAGTAGGTAACTGCCTACATTATGTATTTGTGCTTCTACTATTTTCATATCTCATGTTGACATTGATTATCCACAATATCTGTCACAGACATGGTGTGCTCCATTTATGAGGTTCTGAGGTAGGGCGGTGCAACAAGGAAACTTTCTGCACTGCCCCGCTGCAACACATCATAAATGTGGTCCAGAACATTGTAGTCATGCATATGCACATAGTATTGAGAACTCCTTTGGTCTTCCATGCACATGTGATGTGTAACCATGCTGCATGAGATGCTGATGCTTTCGTGTCCCAGAGCAAAGTATGTATGTGGAGACACTGTAACCAAACAGACAAGAATAGAAATGAAATTACACTCACCAGTGGCATTGGGATCCCGGAAGCTCGCCACCTCTTTACGTGTGTATGGGGGGGACCACCTACGAGACAAAAATTATGTCAAATTGATTAGTGAATGATGTACAGTTCCACACTGGACATGTTGGGCATGAAAGTTAGTGGCATCTTCACAAGGTAATTAGAGTGACTCCCATATAACTCCCAAAAAATTACACCATGACCTGCCTAATTGCTTAACATATTAAGCACCCTCTTTCATGAAAGTTGTAACACACTTGTGACCACATTTGCAGTGGTGATCCATTGAGATGGCAGACACAAAGACATGCACCCTTGCACCATGTTACAAGTGTGTCTTCATTGTGGTGATGATTGTGATGGTGCAGGTAGATACAGCTTTCTGACAATAATCAAATTAATCATCCAAAAACCTCCAGGTATACATGCTGCAGAATGCAGCACACAAAGAAAATGTATTAAGTGGATGAAATTGAACATTTCTTGTAGTTGGACCTCCCTAACGCCACCCATGGTGTTGCATTTGATTTCTGAACCTTCCCAGATATACATGTTCTCTTAGATCTGGGAGTGTGTCTGCTTCAATGGTTGTTGCGTTGTGACAACCACCACAACACACATTGAATGCAAATTTCTACACAATTATCTGTGTGAAAGGTGCACATGTAGACAAGGCCAAGCAAAACAACATGAAATCACTTTTCATGGCCTTGTAATTGTGTGCCACTTTCACACATGACACTGCGTGACAGGGGCATAACATGTGTGTTGCTGTGGGTGTTCCAACACAACAACCATGGGAACTGACACACTCCCAGATGTATGATAAATCATATATCTGGGTATGCATCCAACCCTAATGTTGCCCCCGGTGTGGCGTTATGGATGCACAATGAGGTTAAATTGTCTTAAGTTTAGCATTAGGTAACTCAATGTGTGCTGCATTCCACGGCACACATAGTAAGTGAATAACAGGTCATTTTGAAGTAATTTAACAAAATGGTGATCCTTCCTGCACACAATCAATCTTCACCACAACGCAGACAACCTTGCAGTATGGATAAAGGGTGCGTGCATTGGCGCAAGGCAGACCATTGTGCATGTGCGCTGGGTACAAGTGCCAGATACCACAATATGTACTGTAAATGACGCATTCCAACACTTTTGTTAAGTTGTTGGGCAGCACTGCGGCGCTGCCCGACATCAGGTTCTCAAGTATGATGGCCCTGGAGATGAGTACTGTACATACAGGGCATCCAAGTGTTACAATGAAGGCACAAGACAAGTTTTCACAAGTCTGTCTGAAAATGTCATGCAACACTTTTCATGAATGAGGCCCTAAATTCCACCTGTGCACATGGTCTCATGTAAGAGGTCATGATATATGTGCCACTACTGCACTGCATGACATTGTTAGTTTACATCATGTTTCCCTTGTGGCCATGTGCCATGTATTGTGAAGTGTACTCTTCATTGTGTTTGGATTTCTTCATGCTACATTCAAATGTTATACAACATGACACTTACTAATGATTAATGTTAACATCTAAGGGGCTTACTTACAAGGCCCTTGCGCCTCTATTGCGTCACGTTGCGTGATGCACCAGTGGCGCAACATGCTGCATGATATTTGCAAGCAACACCCATGTCCACTTATGCATTTATAAATTTAGGAGCAATGGTAAACCTGGAAATGCATCAGAATGCTATGCCACCCCAGGGATGGCGTAGCTCGGCACAACGAGAAGTGGTTTCCTTTCTCCTTATTTTTTTACTCGTTAAATGTGTGCTGCATTCTACAGCACGCATTGGAAGAGTTAATCACCTCAATTGATTGTTTTTGTGCATGAACGTGCCCCTTCCTGCACAAAAAACAATATCCCCACAACGCAGACATAATTGCACCATGGTACAAGTGTGCTGGCACCGGTGCAGGGCAGCAGTTTGTGCGCCAGCGCAGGGAAAAGTACAGAGATGCGACATTTAGTTGTAAATATGTTGCATCACTGTGCTTTGAAAGTAACGCTGCGCGGCGCAGAAAAATGACTTGCGCCATCGTGCTGCGTTCGTTTCTCGTAAATGGGGCTCTAAGTTTGACAACAGGAATAAATCAAAAACATCATTGTGTCAGTCAACCTACCTGCTATTCCAGAGTCTTCCAGGCCCATGTGGTCCAGGAGATCCTGCTCACGGTTGACAATGTCAGCCCACCAATGTTTATATTGGCGCAGGTTCCGATCCACACCAAAAAGATGCTGCATTTGGAAACGCACCTTCTCCCACCTTGTCTTCCTCTCCTGGGTTGGCTACCACCGGAGTACCCTGCCTCTGCTCCCAATCATAATGGGGAGATAGTGGACAATGAGCCAGACTAGGCCACCAAACTCCTGCTCAGTCGGTTCCTGGACCTGCCTGACATCTTTGCGACACAACACAAAACACACTAACAACTGAAACTACTAGCTCTATGATGTAACAACCCTTTCCCCTATAACTATAAACCAATACCCCTATATAGAAAATAACCCCTTAAGAATCAACACAAAACTACAGAATACACAACTACACAACCGATCTGACACAATATGGACACAATAGACAAGGCACAGACAGAGAAACAACTTTCACACTAGACCAAACTCAGCAGCAATACAACAGACCCTCCTACACCAAGCACAGACAAGAAGACAGTGAAAGAGAAAGTGAAAGGAACTTGGAACTTCCTGGTTTGCAGCATGGTAGGCTCATGACATCCTATCCTGTTTGGATGCGACATGTTTTTACCTGATGCGTCATTTTTTATCCTGTGCGTCACTTTTGTGTGACGCATTGATCATCTCAGATGTTAATGTTAAGTTACATAATCTAAGAAGCAGTGTTTTGCATGCAGGACACCAGATGCATGTTTTCTGGCTGACATAAAAGTGTCTCAACAGGAACATTTATTAGTAATGCGTCAATTTATGCTGTAAATGATTGCAGGTGAGTCTGATTTTGGCAATTGCATGGATAACATAAATTTTTTCTATCACATCAGTGTCCCCCTTGATTGTTTATCTTGGAGCACAATATTTGAAGTTTCATCTGTCAACGTCAATTTTGGGGGTTGAGTGGATAATGTATAGGTCTGATTCTGACATTATATGCTCTAAAGTCATTTTTGGGTGTGAGTCATATTTTGAGGTAGGCAAAAACTGACGTTAGGTGCTGACACTACCAAATTCATTCCATGACATCATTTTGCAGTCCACCACTGTCCCTGTGGACCATGCTACATGTTTGTGACTTGATGTCTCAAAATGACATTTCATCTGGCAACGTCAATTTTGGGGGTTTAGTGGATAATGCATAGGTCTGATTCTGACGTTAGATGCTCTAATGTAATTTTTGGGTGTGAGTCATATTTTGAGGTAGGCCAAAACTAACGTTAGGTGCTGACACCACCAAATTCATTCCATTACATCATTTTACAGTCCACCACTGTCCATGTGGATGTTTTTAATGTTTGTACTTCTTATAAATTTGGATACATCCAATTTGACTATATTCTTTCCATAGTTCTATTGTTCAAACTGTTGTGTGACATTTCATTCTATGGTGTCACCTTCACACATGCACTTTTTTCTTCTTCTAAACAAAGTAATTTTATGGGCACATTGGATTAATAACACTGGGGAATAGGCAGTACCTAGGGTTTAATTTAATGGGTTTTGGTTGTACAAAACCACTGCAAGGAATCGTTGTGCGCTGTCGTACATCAAGACAAAAGCTTGGGAATGCGCAGTATCTATGTGAAACAATGCATTCATGTGCTTTTCACCTGCGCTTGCGCACTATGGTATGCCATGCAACATCACAGACACCTTTGCCCCATGGTACAAGTGTGCCTGCGTTGCAGGGCTGATTGATTTTGTGCAGGAAGGTACACCATCATGCATTATATCAATCAATTCATGCCATGAACTCTTTCTATGTGTAGTGTTGTTTGCACAGACATTGTAAATGGTAAGTACATTAAGATTTCTCAAGCTTTCCGCTTTTTGCGTCTCCCTAACACAACCCCTGATGTTGCGGATGATTTTTGACACATTTCAGCTTTGTCAATATCTTTGAAATTTTGAATTCTCACAAAATACATGAGTGATGCGTGGGGACACCCACAGCAACACCCATGATATGCTCCTTTCCATAGTGTTTTGCATGACAGCAGCACATATTGCCAATGACATTTAGAAACACGTGATTTGCCTTTATTTGGCAATGTTTATATGCCTGGGAACATTGCGCCAACTGAAGGTTGGAACTGTGGCATTCATGTGCCACAGGCCCATATTTTTAGTTTGATGGATGTTTGATGCCTGGCATCAGACATGAGAGTCCATTTCTGAGGGATACTCCAAGTATAAGGTGTGCCAGCAAATTACAATGTTTATTTTACATGTGATACACACACAGGCAAGTAGTAGTTTTTGACTTTTAGTGTGTTTTTGTAAACGCAAATCAGGGTGCATGAGGATTAAATACACATTACGATTATGTGAAGAAATTACGGACAATGTGGGCACGTCTGCGTATGCCTGCTGCTGTGTTTGGATTTGCTGGAGCCTGGCCATCATCCTCGTCATCCTCCTCCATATGCTCATTGATTACAAGCTCATCATCCCAGGGGACATTTGTCAGCACACAGATGTTGTGTAGTATTGCACATGCCCAAATCATTGCATACAGTTTGTGGTGAGTACAGCAAACGACCACCAGAAATATTCAAGCATCTATACCTGGCCTTCAGCAGGCCAAAGGTTCTTCCAACAATGTTTCTTGTCCTGCACAGAGCCTTGTTGTATGTGATTTCCTGGGGTGACTGTGGGTTTCCATAGGGTGTCATAACCCACTGCTGTATCCCATATCCCTGGTCAGCTGAAAATAAATGAAAAATACTATCACTTCTTTGTCATAGTTAAGGGAACAAGACAGGCCATATGGCTTGTGCGTTGTTCCCTTTTCAGACAGTGCAGTGTCCAAAAGGCATGGATGTTGCTGGGAACGCCCACAGCAACACCCATGGAACACCTCTTTCACGCAGATTTTAGCGTGAAACAGGACACATATTTGTGAGGGCATGGAAAGCCACCTTATGCCAAGCTGCCAGGGAGGACCTGGCTTGGCAGCTCGGGCTGGACTGTTCCCATGAGGAACAGGGTCAAGACTGATTTGCATATGGATGGGTCCAAACTGGGGTGGCGTGGTGAGGAAAAGAATGATGGATTAAACTCAGATCTTTGTGACTGGGGGTGAATGTTTGCATTATTCAGCATTCCGTCCATCATTTGTTCCTTTTGCATTTGTCCCCCTAAGTGGGAAGGGTATGCCCAGACGTGGGTCCCGGGCTCACTGTGCCACTTGATTCAAGTTAGCCTGGCTGATAAGGGGTGATGCCCCGAAACCAATCCCAGAATGCTTGTTTCCAGTCCAGGGAGGACCTGACTTGGCAGTTCGGTCTGGACTGTTCCCATGAGGCACAAGGTCAAGACTGATTTGCATATGGCTGGGTCTAAACTGGGGTGGCACGGTGAGCAAAAGAATGATGGATTTAACCCAGATCTATCGCGCACCAGAATATGAAGGCATCATGTACGCTGCCAGGGTATTTAGCCAGCACATTCGTGAAAAGTCCATGATTATCCACAGTGGCCTGTACATTGATGGAGTGGGTGTTTTTCCGGTACCTATACTATGTGAGCTTGCTGCATGAGGTACAAATTGCACATGTGTGCAATCTATGGCACCCAGCATATGTGGGAACCCTGCAATGTCATAGAATCCTTGCTTGATCTCCATCTGCTGTTTTGGGGTGTTGGGGAAACGGAGGTAGCAGGGTGTCAGCTGGATGATAGCATCCAGGACAGTGGGAAGGAATGATGAGAAGGATGGCTGAGATATTCCAACCACTTTGGCAACTGTTGTTTGGAAGTAGCCCGACGCTAGTATATGTAACACGGCCATTAGTTTTGCCTGTGGAGGTATGTTGCTAGGCCTGTTGGTTGCGACCTCTAGCCTTGGAGCAATCAGGTGTAGTAGGTGTACTATAGTCTGCTTCTTCAGGCGATAAAGAGTGATGACCTCCTCCTCCCTGAGGTGTCTCAGAGTGCTCCTTTTGCGAAATATGCGCTCCTTTCTCCTTCGTTGCCTTGGGGGGCTGAGGGAGAGTATGGGGAGGGTGGTTGTGGTGGGGTGGATGGTGGTGGTCATCTGTGTCTGGCTCCTAGTCGCAAAATCACTACCTCCATGCTGTGGTTCCAGATGCAGCACTATCCACTCCAACTTCTCCTATATATATGTATGGATGCTTCATTTCCTACGCGTGTTTTGCAGGTGAAGCACTTTTGACGTAAGCGCAAGGCTGCGCCACTTACGCTGCGGATGCGTCACTTTTGTAAAAAGTCATAAATATCAATGCAACACTTTTGCGCATGTATGTACAAAGGAACACCGACCTTGCAGAAGTAAATACTTATGTGACGCAGTCCATTCCGACGCAGTGTCTTCTTCACACAGGGGTGGGGAAAGTGACGCATCTTCAAAGATGCGCCACCCTATAAATATGGAGTAGGAATTGCGCCGCCAATGCGTCAAAAATGTTGGCGCATTGGCGGCGCAACCTCTTCATAAATAAGCCCCTTTGTTTTTAAGACTGTTCTGAGTTCAGTATCAGCTTTATAAATACATTTCCCTCAGCATTGCTCACATACCATACTTAGAGCATGACAACTAACTTTGACTTTTAAACATCTATTTCTGATGATGAGCTTTAGTAAAAGATTACAGTAATGATGTACAAAATCTTTCCTTGATAGCCTCAACTTCTGTTTATTTACACGGCTGCAACTTCTTGATCATACTCTGATTTACATCTGCTGCAGCGCAGTATGATCAATGAGGCATTACATCAATTGAATTCTTGGAAATGGAGACTGATGTGCAGTAGCTTTAAGGTCATTGCACAGCCTGTCATTTATAAAATGATGCTCTTCATATTTGAGCATTTAAGTTCATCGCTTAAAAGACAGACCGGCTTATAGGAAGGATGTTACTCCTATAAAGAGTTATAAGTATTCAACTCTTGAAATATTTACTTATTACGAACTGTAAATACCGGAAAATAAATTCATTCGTCATCTAACCTTGTCAAAATATTTAGGGGCCGATTCCGATTTCGGCCGGAAATCTCTCCGACCGAGCCGGACCTGGAGAGATTTCCGACCGAATCGGACTCTGGCAGTCCGACCGAACGAGTACGATGCGCACGCATGCCATCGGACTCGAGTCGGTCGGACTCCCATTGAAGTCAATGGGAGCCTGTCGTACAACGCGTACGCGGGCTCCCATTGACTCAATGGGTGCGAGGCGGACAAGGGCGCCCCCTACAGCGTGTACGCGTCCATGCGCATCGTGGCGTACATGCACAGGTAGGGGGGACCCATGGGTCCCCCCTGTGTGCGACTCGCGTGCCTACGCGTACAGGGGGGTCCGACGCGGACCCCCAAAGTCCGGCTCCGACAGCTTTTTCGAGCCGGACGGCGCGAGTCGGTTGGACTGCTCGCGGCGCGCATCGTACTTACCCGGCCGGGATACGTCTCCATAGCGCGGAGCGAGTCGTGTCCATGCGAGTCGGTCGGAGCGTGTTGAAGCCGCGTTCAAGTCGGTCGGAGATTTCGCGGGTGCCTGCATCGTACTCGCTCGGCCGGACCCGCGTACGATTTGGTCGGGAAACAGGGCTCCGAATCGGATCCGGTAAATCCGAATCCGATTCGGAGCACTACCGGCCGAGAACGGAATCGGCCCCTTAGTGTTATAGAAAATATTCTGTGACAAGCATACATCATGTTATATTGCTAACAATCATTGTTGTTGCATTGTAGGTTATTCTTCACATGTGTGCCTGAGAAAGCCATCAAGGAAACTGGAGTCACCATTTTTTGTTGGTTGCCTTTTTAGTGTTTGGGTGTGAGCATTCAGTAGGAAGATTGCTCAGAGTCAAGTTTCAAAGTGGTTTATGTTAGTTAGTTTGAAAGGAAAATTTGTTTTATTGATTGGCATTTTCTAAAGCGCAGCAGTTACCTCCTAGACATGCCCTGGCTCTGCCAGAAAGGGACGGTCAAGAAATTCCTGAAGGGGGTGAATTAGAGACTGTACAGCCTCATTTTCAAAGTCTTCCTGTACTTGAGCAGGTCAGGAATGTAACAAGGGGAAAGAGGAAAACTGTTCCACAGACAAGCAGCCTGTACAGAGAAGGCTCTGCCAACAACCTGGACAAGTTTGGATTACTGCTGAATCAAAAGGTTAGCTTCCGATGAATGAGATGGAGAGATGGAAGACAGCACTGAAGCTTAGCTTGCAGGTACACTAGGCCAGTGTCATGGAAGTCATTATAGGTGATGCATAAGAGTTTGAAAACACCCCTTTTTCATAAAGATAGCAAATGCAATTTGGCTGACGCCTTCGTGGCCAATGAGCAGAGAGGGAGTGAGATTGCCTGCCAAGCTGCATCTGTCTGTGTTGTATACAGATGTTTGATCATGGAATCCGGGGTGCCTAAAAAATAGAGGGGCATATTAGCAAGACCGGCGATAAAATTATCGCAGTTTTAGCGGCAGGAAACTGCAGCTAAAACGGCGATAATGGGCTTGCTAATATGCGTTATAGAATTCCAATAGAAGCCCAGGTTAGATGTGCAGGACATCTAACCTGGGCTTCTATTGGAATTCCATAACGCATGTTAGCAAACCCATTATCGCCGTTTTAGCAGCAGTTTCCTGCCGCTAAAACTGCGATAATTTTATCGCTGGTCTTGCTAATATGCCCCAGAGCGTTTCCCCCAGCCAGCTCAGGATGGTTACGTAAACCATCAAAGGTCACAGATAAGTGGAAAAGAGCAGGAGAAGTGTTCTTAAGAGAGAAGAGCAAGAGGAAGCTAGCTTGTTAACATAGGAGGCTAATGATAGGTTACTGTCAAAATGGAAACCAAGGATTCTGACTGAAGAGGACAGAGAAGAAGGAAATTCCAATGAAGGAGGCTAGAAATCATTGGGAATGGAGCAAGGATTCATTGAGTGGGAGCAGCAAAGAACCTCAGTTTCGTCCCCATTGAACTATAATGCATTCTGAGACAGCCAGACAGTAATTTTACCCATGCGCAGATGAAACTGATGAAAAGAGACGGGCAGTGAGTGATCTACAGCAATGATGAACTGAGTATCATCTGCATAATTCATAAAGACAATCCTGTATTGATGAATTAACTGTGCAAGGGGGTGGAGACACACAATAAAGAGGGTAGGGCTTAAAGAGTTGCCCTTTGGCACTCCCTGATTAGGAGGCTAGAGCTTAGATTAAAATGGGGGAAGATGAACAGCTTGTGCGGTTAGAGAAGACCAACACCATTTGAGCACCAGAACCCTTAAGCCAATTTCCTCTAGTCTCGACATCAAGATCTTATGTGCGACGGTATCGACTGCAGCCAACAAATCGAGTAGTACAAGGGCAAACAAATTCCCCTTGTTGATTTGAAGGGCGAGATGAGAGCTGTCTCTGTGCTGTGTATAAGACAGAAACTGGACTGCTTAGGATCCAACAATTAATTTTGTTCCAAATGAACCAGAAGTTTTGTGTTTACATATCATTTCAAGTTTTTAACAGGCAATAGGAGCAACAAGATGGGGTGATTGGCCCAGCATGGGGGGATCTGTAGTAGGCTTGTTTAAAGGCTGCAACACCAAAGCTTTCCTTCTTTAAGTTGGTGCTAACCCCGAGGATAGGGAGACATTGCAGATACTCCTGAGTGGTTTAGAGGACAGTGGAGCTGTGACTTCACAGATCTTAGGGGGAAGTGGGTCCGAAGAAGTGCTTAAAGAAATTGAGGCTGCGAACTGCTAAAAAATATTAATATTATTAACTATTACGAACTACCTGAGATTAGTACTACAATTCCCCTGGAAGACCAAGACCAACCACAACACCGTATCACGCTCCTACTGCCAGACCTGTTTCAATCCTGAGTTAATAAACACTTGCACCCTATTGATTATGGATCATGTTTGTCTTGGAAAAGCCCTGCCAACTGAGGGGTCATCCACATGTTGATTGGCATTTCAAAATTCATATTGAAAAAGGAAATATCTATGTAATAAATATCTGTATTGAAATAATGCAGTATCTGTCTATATCTAAAGATTGAAAACTAAGATTTATCTATAATTTTATGCACATTCTTATGTCTATCCTGTGACTATCAACATGTTTCTGTTTCTGTGGGATTTGTGGTCTGTCTCACTTCTAGGGTAAGACAAATGTTAAACAAACCGATAGCCTTTTAGGGAGGTGTGGGTCCCAGGTTGGTCACATCTCATGTTTTCCTACTATAAATGCACAGCAAAAATTATTAAAGGAAAAACATGTACAACTAGGCTTCTCCGGTTCTTAATTTTGTAGATTTATGAAGTATGAAAGTTATCATTAATTGAAATCAAAAACATAGAATCAGAAGCTAATTCAGTAATATAATACAATGGTGCAGTGTGCATTTGAAAAATGTATTTAGCCACTGCACTTCTGCCATATAAACAAATTAATGGTAAATAGGCCTAAGTAAGAAAGAGTCCCAAACATCTAGTCCTCTCTAAGCAACAAACAGAAAGGTGTGAGAGCCTAAGAAGAAGATATTATTATAAATTGATGTGTTTGAAAGAGATGAAATTTGAATTGAAGGAAGAGACTGTGATTAAAAATTCACAAAGTACATCTTATCCTTGGTGTGCCCTCTGAATATCAAACCATAATACCAATGGGTCACAATATCGAGGACAGACTATCGAAAATAAAATATTGACAGGTAAGTAAATCTAGATTTTCTATACCTAACTCCACATGTATGTATTTACGGGGCACATCTATCTTGAGGGAACGTAGATGTGGAGTTAGGAATGGCATATATACACTTCCCTATATGCGCTTACCTTTTTTATTTTGTCTCTCGATATCTTGGCCTCCATATTCTTGTACCACAATATTGTTGGTGTCGATATTCAGTAGTACAATCTCTAGTCTTCTACTCTAAAAATGGCATCAACAAAAAGTTGGCTGTGTCATGATTACCCATGTGCAGCTTCCAGGAACAGGCAGAGGTGTAAAAATAATCATTTTTCACCTTGGTGTTTGCAGTTTTACAATGCCAACAGACTCACATGGAGGGATAGCATTGTTTTAAAGGTCCCCTCGATAAATAAATAAAAATACTAATCAATATTTCTTATTTTTGATGTTTCTATCTAGTTGAAGGCTGTGGTGGAAACAGGTCCAAAACTCTTGGGGGATCCCAGAACGCTGTTTATCCTGAAAAGTAGACAAAATCCTGAATTCCTCAAGGGGTCATTTGTGTAGACTGCTTATGTTTATTTTTCAAAGAAACTAATAGTTGAAATAAAGAATTAATTAAAGTAAATAGGAAAAAATAGAAATATGTGACAATTATTTCGTCGTCTGATGTACATAAGTAATGCAACATTGCCCTCTGTCCGACTCTTTCAGCTCCAGGGATATATAGTGTGTCTATTGTCCAAACACATGTGATACTGATAGCCATTAAATGAACTGCAGTTTATAATGATAGTCAAGGCAAGTCAAAGTTTATTGATTTAAATCTCAAACAAGATCAACAATTATAAAAAAAATTAACCTTTTTATATCATAGACTCAATATTTAAGACAGATTCTATAAGAAATTAAAAAAAAAACAAAAAACTTTAAGACATACAAAACCATTCACCGGGAACATTAGAAGCTTAGTTAGTTCATCTTTTCACTATTTTTAAAATGAATACATTTTTTACTTTACATTTAAAGCATTAAATACAGTTTCAAGAAAGATTTAAAAAACGTGAAAGCTTTAGAACATACAAGTTAATTTTGCAGAAATGTCAATAAATTAATCAGTTCATCAACTATTTATATATTAAATTTAGGATATAAAATCAAAATAAAACAGGTTTGGTGCTACAGCTTTACATGTACATAGCATATCTCTGAAATCTTGTTTTCCACAGGGGCAGAGATTACAGTTTCCAGCGTCATTTTTAGAAATGGACCAGTGACTTGTGTTTGTGTTTAAAGGAAGAGGAATCATCCTAAGTAGAATGATGTTAGACCTGGCACCATTGGCTTTGGTTTACCCTGTATTTTTGCCTTTGCCTCCTGTGATTTTGCTGTGTGTTGGACTTCGTTTTTGCTGGTCTAGATGCTTTGGGCACTTTGCCACTTCTGTTCAGTGCCATAGTGCAAGTGCTCCCTTTGTAAAGTATTGTTGTGGATTAGCGATTCCCTGTTTGGCATATTTGATTTACTAGTCAGTCCCTAGAACAGTGCACTGTGTGTGCCCAGGGCCTGTAAATCAAATGCTGCTAGTGGGCCTGCAGCACTGATTGTGCCATCCACATAAGCAGCATGTAAATGTAACTCAGGCCCACCATTGCAGAGCCTGTGTGCAGTCTAGTACTGCCATGTCGACTTGGCAAGTGCACCCACTTGCCAAGCCCTAACCTTCCTTTTTCTTACATGTTAGTCACCCCTAAGGTAGGCCCATGGTACCCCTGTGGACAGGGAGCAGTGCATGTGAAAGGTAGGGCATGCCCTGGTGTGTGTAGCATGTCCTGATAGTGAAATACTGCCAATTTAGTTTTTCACTACTGCAAGGCTACCTGTTCCCATAGGATAGAATGGGGAGTTTGCTTATAACATCTTATAAACATAACTACCCCTGGGAACAAAGTATGAAAATAACGTTTAGTATGCCTGAACTCAGGATGTTAAAATGCATCTTTTAGTGAAGGTGATTTTTACATTCTGTGTTTGAAAATACCATTTTTAGAAAGTAGGTATTTTCTTGCTTAGACATCCAGTGTGCTTCTGCTAGGATGTTTACTGACTGTCTGGCTTTGGGGTGACAGGGGCTGAGGATGAGCAGTGACTCCAGAGAGTCTGAATGAGTCAGGGCTGGATTGAATAGACCTGGGCTGCATTTACAGTAGGGGGAGGAGATTTCCTTTCACCTGAATGGGCCTGGTCTGCCTGACACAATGCTGTCTCCACCTGCCAGGAAGCTGCACCAGAGAGGAGATAACTGGTTTTGACTGAGCACAGCAGGGCTTCTCTGCCACCAGAGAACAAAGGGTTTTGCTGTATAAAAAGAGGGGCCCAGTCCCCAGACTTTTAGATCACTTCTGGGAAATCAAGAGGAACCTTTGCCAAGGAGAAGAGCTGGAGAAGCTGGAGGAGGAGTACTGCCCCTTTGCTGTGTGCTGTCTGGGGTTGGCCTGCAGTGGCTGTTTCTGCCAAGGAAAGGAGAAGAACTTTGCTGTGTGCTGTGTCCCCTGCTTGAGGAAGATCTCCAAGGGCTTGAAGTGGAGCTTGCCCCCTGTTCACCAGGTCTCAGGAACAGCAAAGACCTCACCAAGCTTCTGGGCACTGTCTCTGGAACCGCTGGTTTCAGTTGCCACAGAAGGAAAGGGTAACCGACTCTGTCACCGAGTCGGTCGCAAGATTCCATGACCTGAAGGCACTGTAGAGAGCACCGCCTCATTTCGCAACGCAGCCCTGGTCTCACCAACTCCATCAACGAGCTGCTGCTTGCACCGCGCCCTGTGGGCTTCGCACTCTGCACCGCTTCGCTACAAGCTGCACTGACGTCATCGACTCTGTCGCTGCCCGCCTCAAACATCGACTGACTCCGTTGCCGCATCGTGACCTGCCAGCACTGCACTGAGCAACGTCTCACCCTGCAACGCAAGCCTTGGTCTCAGCGACTCTGTCAATGAGCCGCTGCCTGCACTAAGCCGTGAGGACACCGCATGCTACAACGCTTCCATCTCACATCGTAACTGCGACGTTTGCCCCTGATCGGCTCGTATCATCGTGTCGGCCGCAACAAGAAAGGCACTATCTCCGAGTCTGTCGATGCTTTTACTAACCCGTACCAACGCGGTTGGCTGGAATTGTTAGACTATGTTGTGTTCATTATCGCGGTTGTCTCCAAAAGAGCTACTGGGTCAGAGGAACTATGTTTTCACATTATTCCTGCAATAGCACCTCCAATCTACGTGTTTCTATATTGAATGTAGGTAATTTCCTCTGCCGATCCCCTACCACGAGAATGTATGTTTTTGCCTCATTAACTCTAAGATCCATTTTTTCCACAAAATGAGCATAATCCTCGATTAAGTTCTGCAGAGCCTTCTCAGTTCTGGTGATTAACTCTGCATTGTCTGCGTATAAAAGAATTGGGAGGGTGAGCCGTATTAATATAGGGAATATCTGAGGTCGATCCTATCAATGCGGCCTCCACTCAGTTGTTGTACAGTGAGAATAAAAAGGGGGCGAGGATGCACCCCTTTCTAACGCCCCTCTGGATCTTAGACTGCCTCATGTATTCACACTCCCTGCCATACCAAACTCATGCAGATGCATGCAAGTGCATCTGACGAACAAAAAATATTATTGTCTCCTCTATGCCCATAGCTTTCATAACGGACTATAATTTACAATATGTAACGCAGTCGAAAGCAGCTGAGAAGTCAATAAAGGCCATATAGATATGTCCTTTCTTAGCCACTGTGTTTTTAGCCATTATTAAACTTAGATTAAGGCAGTGATCAATGGTTTCCATCCCTCTTTTAAAACCGAACTGTACTGGAATCAGTAGGTTATGGCCCTCCACTAAGTCCTTTTGCCTATTTAACAGTTTTAGCAGTCCCATCTAACAATGAGATTGGTCTGTAATTAAAGAGCGATGCCTTGTCCCCCTTTTTATATATGGGTTTGAGTATTTTCTTTTTCCAAGAATCTGGGGGTCCCAATGTACCTATAATATTGAAGACATTTGTTAAAAAGGGTGCTCACAGATCTTGGTGCCCTAATAATAAATCTATTGGCACCAAGTCTGGCCCTGAGGCTTTTGCTGAGGTACACTGAGCCAGCTCAAGCCTGATCTCTTCCATGTCAAACTCCAATGATTCCCTAGATTGTGCCTGATGGGCATGGCCAGACAGGGTTGATTCTTCTTCGGGTAATTCAAATATTTTCCTAAAGTGAGCCACCCAAGCTTCCTCTCCTACATGAAGGACTAGGGTAGGATCGTTTTCATTTATGAGAAAGGGAGCATTTATCTCTTTCCAGAAATCCTGACTATTATTCATCATTTGTACTCGGAGGGCCTCCCAGGCTACCTCTCTTAGTCTTACCAGTCTGGCACTACATGCCTCCTTAAATTGTTTACGCAAGCTCTGTACTAAGCTCGTATTTCTTGGGGACATCCTAAGGACAGCTTGTAGGTTTTTTAAGGATCAAATACAGGCAGTATCGAACCAGTGTGAGGCTGGTACCTGATTGGAGTACATAGGTCACATCATTTTTGGTTTTATGAAGCCCAATTTGCCCTCAAAAGCCCTCATCAGTCGTATTGCGTCAGGGTTATGGTCTAGACAGATAATTACTTCAGTTTACATCTTGGCTAAAACCAAGGGAAAGAATTCCTCTCTATTAATCTTCTCCCACTTAAAGGTATAGCCATTCCTCTTTGTTACTACTGGTTTAGGTGATTTTACCCTTGGGTGGTTAGGCGCCTCATCCAATTTAAGGATGCGTGTAAGGGCGGCATGGTCACTGAATTTTAGCTGATTGGTTTCTATTTGCGTATTCCGATCACAAATTCCCTCTGAAGTCAATATGTAATCTATAGTCAAGCCATTTCCTTGATTCCCAAAAGTCTTTTCCAAATGGCCTGTATAGGGGTCATTCTTATTTACTTTTACTAGGTTCCTGGTTATTAAGAGTCTATTGAGCTAATTTCTATGTTCCTTATGAGCAAAATGGGTAAGTGCCTCCCCCTCCCGATCAGCTATACCGCACACCGCCCTATAAGTTTTATGGCAGGAGTGGGCACTGAGATCACCTACCCACAAAATGTACAATCATCAAGACCCTTACACAGCAATATATGATAATAAGGGGAAGTATTCGAGAATCTTAACACCTTAAGATTAAGGGGCATATTTACGTTCCCTGGCGCATCCCTGCATATCAGCAGGGATGCGCCAGGGAAAATGCGTCACGCAAGTTTACCCTTGCGCCAATTCCGATGCGCCGCATTTACAATGTGGCGCATCGTGGCACAAGGATAAGCAGATGCGTGACGCATCTGCCGGCGGAAGGTTGGCGCAGTGCTGAAGTTGTGTCGCAAGCGCGACGCAACTCCAGCACTGTTCCAACCTTCCCTATCCCTAACATGGTGCGTCAATCCTTACGCCTGCTTGAAGCAGGCGTAAGGATTTGACGCACCAGCGTCGGAAAAGTGACTGCGTGAAATCTTGTAGATTTCACTGCGTCACTTTTCCGAGGCGTTCCTGCGCCGGAACGCCCCCCCCTGCGCCGGTACGCCCACATGAAACCTGACGCAGGTTTCATGTGGCGCAGGGGTTTACTACGTGATGCATCTCCCTAGATGCGTCACGTTGTAAATATAGCGCAACGCGGCGCATTGTTTGCGTCGCCGCTGCGGTACATGCGTGACGCAACGGCGGCGCAAAAGTGGCGCACAGGGCTTGTAAATATGCCCCTAAGTGTATTAGCAATCAGAGTTAGAATGGCTCCATTTGCTCTTATTGCCTTAGAGGGCCTCGCCAGAGTTTGGAAAAATCGGTAACCATTTAAGAAAATAAAGCGTGTTGACCAAGTTTTGTGGAGACATATTATGTTTTGGTTATCACTAGGCCCAACCAGTCTGCGTTCCCCAAATTTTGCCTTAATCCTGCAATGTTCCATAAAATAAACTTAAATATGGAGATATCAGATGAATTAAACCTATCACCCTCTGGCTCTTTGGATCAGTTTGTTTCTGTACCCTCACATCAGTCAATTTGCCACCCAGTCAGTCACACTCTTCCAGACCTTCCAAAGGGGCAAATCAGTTTTGCGATCTCGAGTGGTTTTGATATAGCCCAAGGGGATCAAGGTAGCGTTTGCCATTCGGAATTTCCTCAGAAGTATTCTCACAAGACCCAAGTGCAGATGAAGGCCATATTTTCAAACCTAACTCTGCATTTTACCCATATAAATTTTAAATATATTTAATTCCTGCCATACTAGGTTTTGAAACAATGGAAGTAGCTTTTCTCATTCCACTATGTACTGTGATTAGATTCCAAAAACACCTTGACTTCTTATTTAGTGTAGACTACTGAATTGCAATCCAGTTCTGGTCTGCTACATCTTTCTTTGAGGATAAGTGGATCATTTGCCTTTTTTGTGGAGTGTTTGGATTTCTTTATTGCTGAGAAGAAACAAAACAATAAATTGGAGGGAAGTGAGCTTGTTTATTTCTGTCGAGATTGTGTTATCTAGAACATTTTTTTGTGAGCTTCCTCTTGTTTTTGGTTGGCATACTGTTTCTTGGGGGTAAATTGGTAAGTTTTGTTATAACATCCTTGAATATAGTGATGTAGTTGCCCTTCTTGTTCTCCTTGACCTCACAAAGATTTTGCATGTATTTATGGGCGTCTTCCATATGATTGGCCTTCCAATATATCTTGCCCTGTTTCGACTCAATCAGTGCTTTGCCATTACCAGCTTCCAGACACCAATTTTCATTTTGCAGGACCTGTAAATCACGTACAGTACCTTGAACAACCTTTCCTTGTGAATGAGACAGGAATACCTGGAGACATCCTTCCATTAATTGTGATCCCATAAAGATTGCAGAGAAGTTCAAGGAGCAGCTTTCCTCTAATACTTGCTTTGTGACTTAGTGGAAAAGTAGAGGCAGGGATGGTCCATGTATCTTCTAGTTCTTTATTTATATTTGTACTTAGTGTAGCATTTAACAGTTTGTCATTCAGATCCCCCTTCAGTAAAATACCAAAATGTTTCCTGCACTCTGAATTGATTTCAATATATTCAAATATCTGATATAATACCTGATTGGTTTGCTGGCCCGGGGGAACATGTGCTTTAAAGAGTGAATAGAGAGTAATTTTGTTGGAGTTCCGTTTTGTGGATTTGAATTTGATTACCCTGGATAGTGCTGTGGAAAGAAGGAAGGCTATTAAAGTCCCAATTAAGATAAGTTTACAGCAGAATCGCAAGCTGTCCTTGTCATTGTATGGCCTCGAATGGATGGTTGTGCAGGACAGTCAATCACAAAAAAAATAATTTGTTCTGATTTTACAAACTGGTCAAGTTTCCTGTAGGCAAATAATTGCAGGCTTCCAATAAAACAAAGAGTCATGTTTCTGCTCGTTGAAACCTACTAGATTCCAGGAGACAATTATCAAGTTGTTGCTAAAAAGGAAGTCTGGCAACTTTATTCGATTTATTTATGTTAGTTAATCCAGCAAACCAAGACCAAGAACTTGCCTTAACTGATGACAAGACGAATAGATGTTCTTAATTTTTAACATGTTTACCGGTTGAATTGACAAAGATGGTTACCAAGTCAAAATGGCCATCATTATG
The DNA here is from genome assembly GCA_963921515.1 of Calotriton arnoldi. Taxonomy (NCBI): domain Eukaryota; kingdom Metazoa; phylum Chordata; class Amphibia; order Caudata; family Salamandridae; genus Calotriton; species Calotriton arnoldi. The sequence continues at coordinate 79,953 of CAWUFW010013060.1, forward strand.
CATATGACCAGTGGGATTTGTTTCAAAACTCCTGCCAAAGCGAACTGAATTTGTTTTATCATTGCGTTTATTTTTGAGTGAATACTGCTGGGAATCATGCAAAGTACTTAGCCATTGTTATGCAAGATGTTGCATTCTTTCATTATGATCATTGGTATTATTTCCGACCCAGATTCGACCCTTGGTGTAGACAAGAAATTGCTTTATTGGAAAAAAACGGTTTTGTCTCTGCAGAGGAGAGTGAAGAGAGCTGGGGATAAGTGTGCAGGAGCCATAGAATTCTTTGCCTATTTAATGGATTATTATCTTTCAAGAAAGATCAGAGAGCTCAATAATTGTTGAGTAACATACATGATTACTCCTCTCACCTGCTTGTTGTTTCAGGATTTAGGGTGGGTGAGATGGCTTCTAATCTGAGCAAAGAGTCTCCTGATGATGTAATAGTCAGTTCAAATTCGTAAGCCACAGGGTTAAGTTCCCTTTGGGCAACTCAAGGAGACGTAAGGGAAGGTACTGATGGTGACTTTGAGTGTGACATGGTCAATGACTCTGAGGTGTTAGAATCCTTAGTCTTAATTTTTAGCATAGAAATGTTTTTTAAATCAAATCTTAAGTGTTTGTGGTGCCGAGGCACTGTTACTTTCTCGGTTGTGATGGTCTCATTTAAGACAGATCCTTCCATTTCATCCCTCTTTGCTTTTTGTTATATAAAGACTGGGAAAGTGGAAGGGACAGAGTAGAAGGTGACAGTTGAGGGTCTTGTATTTCTTCGGAGAATAAATTACGGAGAGAGAAAATGGTGTCCGTATCCTGTTTTTTTTTCTTTTTTTTGAGTTTAACAAAAGCTTTATTAAAGTGTAATACAAATGTACAGACTTATCTTTTGTTTAGAATAGAAATCCAGTTTATGAAATAGAGTAATTGCAAACAAAAAAGAAGTACTTACAAGAAATAGTATTTAAAATAAAGAAGAGATAAATTGTACAATAAACTTATTGAGATAACGTAATTCTGCACTTGCGAAATTGCATTTTTTATTTTGTAATGAAAGAAAAGGAAAAGAAAAAGGAAGCAAAATGGATGAAGATAGAGAAAAGAAGGAAGAAAAGGAAAAATAAGAAAATATGTAGTACATATCTGTATATGTAACACATAATATACTTTATGTCATATAATGGCTTATTCCATATAAAAACTTCATGTCATATAACAACTTATCTCTTATAAATCCAATGTTAAATTACTATGTATGATAATAAACAGGAAAGAGAAAAACAGTCATGGGGGCTGGAAAACCATCGTAGAATCCTTGGAGGGTTTATGCTTCTTGTTTAAGTAACCAATGAGCGGAGACCAAAAGAGGTCTTTATTGATCATCTGTAATATAGATGTAGCCGATGCTGTATCAAGTCTATGGTGAGAACAAAGAAGATTCCACCAACTAGTAACATTAACATTTGTGGCATTCTTCCATTTGGATGTAACAACTTGAAAAGCAATGGCAAGTGACAGGTCCAGATATTTACCCAATTTGGAGTGAGCTGGGCAAGAGCGTGAGGAACTTCCCGAAAAGATGCATTGAATATCAAAAGAAATAGTTCTACATACCTGCAGCCAAAAGGCTGTAATCAGGGAACAGTGAAAAACATATGTAGATATGAGCCAGGGAGGGTGTTACAAGACCAACACATAGTTGAAAGAGTTGGGTTGTATTTATGCAAAGAAAGTGGGTTAATCTATAACCTATAATAAATATAATAAATAGTTTGTATAGTACTGGCATTACATGAGATATGGTGTATCTTCCTCCAAATTAAGCCCCAGACCTTTAATGAAAAGGAATGCTGAAGATCAGACTCCCACATTAGTTCAGTTTTAGATTTGGGACTGGAAAGGGTAATTTAATATATATTTATATATAGATGACGCTTTAAGTGATGACGAAAGCATAATTCAGTCTGGAGGTGAGGAACGAATAGGAGATTGCGATTGATTGAGCATGGAATTAGCAGGCAAAAGAGCACCTTTGAGAGACTCATATCTGATTGCATAAGGAGAAGAAAGATCAAATTTAGTTGGAATTTCCAAAAAAGAAAGAGGAGTCATATCACACAATAATTGTTTGACTTGAATTATGCCTTTAAGCATTGCTTCCAAAAAATAGTACGATTCGAAATTTTGATGCATTTATTATGCCATATTGAAGATTCCAGAAATTCTTGTATGGGAGACATGGGTCGTGTAAGAATAACGGAGGATACTATAATAGAGTATTTAATAGACGGAGCAGAAAAAGGAGGTTTTGAAAAATGTGCTAAAGAAAAGGTGACACAAGTGAATTTTCTAGTTTACACCAAATATTATTAGGTGAAGAATCAGCGTCTCAAAAACAGGGTAAGACTTGCTTTAGAACAAAAGCAGTATGACATTGTTGAAAATTTGGAAAAGTTACACCACCCAATTCTTAGGGTTTACAGAGAGTTTCTAATGAAATACACATTTTTTTCCCATTCCTTAAAAAAAAGGCAAGCGATTTATTTAATAACTTAAAGAAGTTTAAGGGAAGTTTAATGGGCAACATGGACAGCTAAAAATTAATGACAGGTAGAAGCATCATCTTTATAGTGGCCAACATCCCCCACCAAGACAGATATAGAGGGGATCACTTCTACATCATTTGAAGAACTTTGTGTTGGACATCATCTAAGTTTATCTGAATTGTCTTTGCCATGGAAGTAGACTAGTTAATTCCCAAACACTTGATAAAGTGTAGAGATCATTTAAGCCCAGTGCCATCAAACATATCCTTCAGACAATACTTATTAAAAAGAAGTACCTCAGATTTTGAGAAATTCAATTTATATCCAGATAACTTAGAATAGGTTAATAAAAGATTAGTAAAAACCGATATTGATGATTCTGGTTCATAAACATAGAGGATCACATCATCAGCGTATGCTGTAAATTTAATCTCAGTGTCTTTATGACAGAAACCGTGAAATGATGGGGAATTTCGTAGCGTATACAGAAAAGGTTCTAGGGATAAAATAAAAAGCGAAGGAGATAAAGGACATCCCTGTCTGGTACCCCGTAGAAGAGGAAAATATGAAGGCTGAATGCCATTTAAAAAAACAGATGTCATCAGAGAAGAATATAATATAGCCATATATTTCAGAAAAGTTGGACTTAAACCATGCCATTTAAGAGCCTGGATCATACATTTTCAATTAACACGGTCTAAAGCCTTTTCAGCATCCAAAGTTACAGCAGCCATAGGCGTATTGTCGGTTAAGGCCATATGTAAAATGTCCAAAAACACCCTAGAGTTATCAGTCATGTGTCTTCCTTTAACAAATCCAGTTTGTTCAAATCCAACCATATCCGAAATAAGAGAATAAATCCTAATAGATAAAATCTTGGCAAAAAGTTTGCAATCTAAATCGATAAGAGAGATAGGTCTATAATTAGCACATGAGGACATATCTTTATCTTTTTTAGGAATTAAACGGATCATAGCCTCCCAAAAAGTACCCTTAGCATCGTCCTGTGAGATAAAATACTGATATATAGGGGCCGATTCCGATTCAGGCCGGAAATCTCTCCGACCGAGCCGGACCCGGAGAGATTCCCGACCGAATCGGACCCTAGCAGCCCGACCGAACGAGTATGATGCGCACGTATGCCATCGGACTCAATTCGGTCGGACTCCCATTGAAGTCAATGGGAGCCAGTCGTACGACGCGTACACGGGCTCCCATTGACTCAATGGGCACGACGCGAACAAGGGCGCCCCCTACAGCGTGTTCGCGTCGATGCGGGTCGCGCCGTACATGCACGTGTAGGGGGACCCATGGGTCCCCCTGTGTGCGACTCGCGTGCCTACACTTCCAGGGGGTCCGACACGGACCCCCAAAGTGCGGCTCCGACAGCTCCTTGGAGCCGGACTGCGCGAGTCGGTCGGAGCGGTCGAGGTGCGCATCGTACTTACCCGGCCGGGGAACGTCTCCATTGCGCGGTGCGAGTCGTGCCCGTGCGAGTCGGTCGGAGCGGTCGGGTCCTGCGAACGAGTCGGTCGGAGATTTCGCGAGCGCACGCATCGTACTCGCTCGCCCGGACGCACGTACAATTCGGTCGGGAAATAGGGCTCCGAATCGGATCCGGTAAAGCCGAATCCGATTCGGAGCCCTACCGGCCGAGATCGGAATCGGCCCCAAAGTGAGTAAATGTGGGAGTAAAAGATGTGAAAAACAGAAATAAAATTCAACGGAAAAACCATCCGGACCCAGTGCTTTATCTTTGGGTAGTGTATTAAGAGAGGACTTCAATTCAGAAATCAAAATAGGCTCGTCTAGAAAAGAAAGATCCTGTATCTTCTGTTGTCTTGGTGTGAGCGAATGAAAGTAGGAATCTAGGGACACATGCATCAAGCATTTTTGCCTTCGCAAATGGGCCGATTCGCAGATATCGGCCCATTTGCAAAAGCAAAAATGCTTTTCAGATGCAGCAAACCCCAATTTGTGATTTGGTAACCTGTTACCGAATCGCAAAATGGGGTTGCGATTTGGGATTTCCGAAGGGGCGTGTTTACGGCGTCCCTTCCAAATACCGAATCCTAACTGTATGCATGAATGTTTTGTGACCGTGAATGCGGTAGCAAAACATTCGCATATTACCACCAACTTCAAGTAGGTGGTAGCCCATTCACAGATGGGAAGGGGTCCCCAAGGGACACCTTCCCCTTTGTCAATGGTTGTAAAAACATTTTTAAGAGCTGGCAGCGGTCCTATGGACCATTGCCTGGTCTTAAAAAATGAAAAGAAAACTTTTCATTTTACTTTTTGTAAAGCATCTCATTTTCCTTTAAGGAAAACGGGCTGCTTTACAAAAAAAAAGCTTGCTTTATTTAAAAGCAATCACGGACATGGTGGGCTGCTGACCTTAGCAGGCCACCATCCCCGTGATTTTTGCGATTCCTAGGGGTTGCAAATTGCATCTACCTCATTAATATTAATGAGGTAGTGTGATTTGCGACCCCCTAGATATCGCAATCTGAAACTCTTTGAGTTTCATGCATTGTAAATTGCGATAACCTACTTGCGATTCTCAGGAATTCACAATTAGGTATTTGCAATTTACAATTTTGATGCATGTCTCCCTTATGTCTCATCCGTGGGAAAGTGATCTGTTGTGTAAAGGTTTGTATAATAATCAGAAAAACATTTCAAAATTTCCCTCTTTTTAAAATTAGGAGTCCCGCTTTCATCTATAATCTTTACTATTTTGAACTTTTGAGACTTAACCTTCAGGATAATTAGGAAGTAATTTGCCGGCCCTATTTCGCCCACCGTAAAACTTTGAATTAATTTTTAACAATGCTCCGGTGGCTTCCTCCATTGATCTTTTATTGAATTCAAATTTGGCATTCATTAAATGTTGTAACACATTATTGTTCTTGTTTGTGAAACATTCCTGTTCTAATTGTTTAATGAATTGAAGCAGTAGTGAGGATTCTTTAGTAGCCTTTTTCTTTTTGGCCATGACAGAATTAATTATATGTCCTCGGGCAAAAGCCTTAAAGGCATCCCAAACTATATGAAATGGAATATCAGGTGTGTTAATATGTAGAAAGAACTCTTGTAGAAAAGTTTCAAAATTCAGCACAAATTCTTTATCTTTCAGTAAACTATTGTTAAAGCACCATCTACTTGGTTTAGACGTCTCGGGTAATAAATCCAAATCAACTATAACAGGAGCATAATCTGAAATCAATATTGACCCAATTTCAGCATGTGTAAGTGTGGCTACTTGGTGGGGGGGGGGCGGGCGAAAGAAATATATAATCAATTCTGGATTGGGATTTAATGGGTAGGTGAATAAAAGATGTATTCCAGTGTGTCCGGAGAATATAATCTCCAGGCATCAACTAGACCTCTGGAGTGAATAAATCGTGTAAATGTTTTCTGCATTTTGTTAGGAACATATTTAACTGTAGATTTTCTATCTAAAAAAGGGTCTACAACCTGGTTTAAATCACTACCTACTATTAGATTTGCATTCGGAAAGGAGCGTAACATAACTGACATTTGTTCCCAAAATTTCACATCAATACCAGTAGGGCCATAAATATTGAGGCTGGAGAAAGGTGTGTGATGAATAGTGACATGTATTAGCACCCATCGACCCTCCGCAACTCTTTCCTCTTTCTCTATTGCCAATGGAAGGGATTTGTGAACCAATATAATAATCCCATTTTTCTGGTCAAGGGCTGGAGAACAAAAAACTTGGCCAACCCAATTTTTTTTACATCTTTGTCAAGTAAATGTGTTTCCTGTAGTAGGGCAATATTACATTTAAGACGTGCTAGGTATGTAAGAACTCGCTGTTTCTCAATAGGATTACGCAAGCCCTTGACATTCCAAGAAATAACCTTAAGAGTGTTCACCATTGCAGAGAACTAACATACATATTAAACTACAATAACCATAAAAAGGTATCAAGACAACTAACCATCTGAATATAAATAGTTCAAAAAATTACTTAATATTCGTATTCAATGAAGATCTGTGATGTATAATGAGACCAGGGAAAAATAAAGGAAAAAAGAAAAGAGAAAGAAAAGAAAAAGAGGGAAAAGAAATGAAAATAAAGGAAGGAACAATGAATCTTATAGAGATCAAGAAGATGACAGAGAGCCAAAGGGCTTCAGTCATGAAGAGAGTGGGACATATCCAGTGTGAAGAGAATATGATGGAGGGGTAGAGAACCGCAAAAACGGAAGACGGACAACAGGTCAAGATCAAACAAAATTGGACAACAATAACCACGAAGACAATCATTATAGTAGAAAAAGAGATAGAGAATATAAAGAAAGATACAGCAGTTATACATATGAATAAAGCCGACAAGACAACAATAAAATAAATCAACAGATAGGAATGCAAAGCACATAAATGATCAATAAATACCACTTCCCAAGACATGAGGATAATATGTAAACAGTAGCGATAGGAAGGGAGCTACTTGGGAGACAACACACCAGAGAAGGGGATCCAAATTAGACAACAAACAGATGCAAAGGGGAACAAATAAATAGCAAAGTTAAATAAATAGACAAATGAACTTAAAATATCAACAATATCATGAGCACCGTTAACAATGTACAAGTTACATTTTTGCACTGAAATAAAGAAAGACTTCCTTCCTTATGCATGAGCAAGCACTCATCTGTGCCACTACTGGTCATTCATACTGAACAGCAACCTTCAATGTTTTTTTGTTTTTATTTATCCGTCACTCACAAAAATCACATTTCTACACACCTTATTTCTTTTATTCTACTGTACTACTGATTCCTCCCTCTCCTCCTTCCCTGAGGTTTGGTAGCACTGAACCCCAACTGATGCTCTGATATTTCCGGTGTGGTATTGTATTGTGCTTTATTGTGTTATTGTGAAAGGTTACTGTATTGTGTTTACAGTTATAGTATCTGAGGTTTGGTAGTACTGAACCCCATCTGATGCTTTGATATTACCGATGTGGTATTGTATTGTGTTTTATTGTGTTATTGTGAAAGGTTATTGTATTGTGTTTAGTTATAGTATCCGAGGTTTTGGTAGTACTGAAACCCATTTGATGCTTTGATATTACCTGTGTAGTATTATATTGTGTTGATGCTCTCCCTATCTAATGTTTTTCTAACTGAAACATCCCTCTACAAAGTTTTTCAAACTTAATCCTCACTGTCTTGACTGCTTCTATTCCATTCTCGTTTTGAATCATGTCTCCAACAATGTCCCCCCATAATTCCCCAGACCCTGCTCTCACTAGACATGGCCCTAACTCCTGGAGCATCTTATATCCGTCAAATATTTCTAAGAACGCCAAGAAAAGTTTCAAACACAAATTATTGAAACTCCACCCTGAAACGTTAATAGTGGCTACCTACCACAGCCTGTCTTGTTCCACGAAGAAATTGGACTTTATTTTCTACTCCAAACGCCCGACTAAATGGAAAAACATATTCCTTCTCCACCTTCCAATCACTAAAACTATCAAAATTCCGTATGGAATTAAACTGACTACTACCCCCTCCCTTTCTTTCAATGGGGAAATTGATATATCCATATTCAGGACTGGGAACATTCTTATTCAAGCATCTGACCCCCACCTCAACATCTTTGACAGCCAGTTCAGTAATTTGGCCAATTTGCTCTTTCAACTGGGCCAAAAACCCCAATCACCCCAATTGCCTTGCTCCCCGTGACTCTACTCACTCTCCCTGATCAGTCTCATCTCCCCCCTCCTATCCCGTCATCCTTATTAAGGCCCTGCCTAACTTGTTCTTGTATCCCTATCCCCCTGTCTGATTCTCACTGCTGTGCCTTCCCCTCCTTACCAATGTCTCTGCCCTCTCAAATGGGCTTCCTCTCTAAATCTATCCGTGATAATTCTCATGCCCCTTATAGATACTTGGGCCCATCCCATCCCCTAGCCCCGCCTCTTCGAATCCTAGAGTTGATGCCTCCTCTCCTAGCGATACTCCTTCTTCACCCTTGTTGTCGAGGGCCATCCCCAGAACCTCAGACTTGGTTTCTCTTCGCAGCGTAGGACCCCCAGCCCCCCTCTCCCAAGACTGACCGCTCTCTCACCCACTCTCACCAACAATCGATATCCTCCTGTCCCTACTTTCTTCCCAGTTCCACCCTCAAACACACATCCTATTCAATTACCTTCTTTTCGGTCTCCTACTGCTCTCAACTCTTTGTCTAGTTACTCGAATTCTAACAAAATCCATTCCAAGCAATACAATGAGGTTTCTCCTTGAATACTCCCTCTTACTCTCACTCTTCTAACTCTTCCCCAGATCGTATGGATGACTCTAAGCATATCACTCAGAGCTTATTAAATACTAGTCCGAATGTCTTTGACCTCCTGCCCAATGTGTTGGTTCCCTCCCCCGTTTCTGATCACCCTCCCTTTGTGGAATCTCCCTCCCTAGTCAACACTGACCCAACTTCGTCCCCCACCTCCTTCACTGTGGGAATGCCCCCAAACTCTATAGCACAGATTCTGAACAGAATTGAACTTAAACTCAATTCTCTGGCTACAGAATTAACTATTCTTAGAGGGGATCTCTCTAACCTTAACTCCCGGCACACCCAAACAATTCTGATACTTATCTCACTAGTTCTCCCAACTTCTCTCAACATGCCCAGTGGCTGACCATCCCCCTTTGCAGAGGGGCTCACAGGCCTTACCACGCTGTCTGCCCTTTCTCTACTGTTGACCTAAATGCCCTTAACAAATCCTATCTCCCTATGTTACAGGCGACTGATCATCTCCCCTACTCCAACATCCCAGTTATAGTGGGCGTTAACTGAATCCCTTCTACTATCAACTCGCCTACACCTCCTGCGCAACTCACCACTATCCTCACCCTCCAATCAGCCAAAGACAATCCTAATCCTCTTTTCTGCATGCTCGTTAACTGCAGATCTGCAGCACTACATGCTACAGAGATCTCTTGAAACCATCCTCAGCAAGGCTATTGACATCGCTTTCCTCACTGAAACTTGGCTCAATGACCACTCGATGGCCATCCTGGACCTACTCACTCCTCCTGGCTATTCAATCATTAGACAGGACATACCTGATAGAACAGGTGGTGGCCTAGCCATAATCCACAAAACCGAGTTTCAACTCTCCCTTCTGAAGAAAGCTGAGTACCTGACCTTTGAATACCTTGGCGCTGAACTCAATGTCAAAGGCTCCCCTCCTCTCATACTGCATAATATCTACCACCCTCTGGGTGAGCTACTACCCTTTGCTGAGGAGTTATCTGACCTTCTTACTCATTTCTCCCTTTCTGACTCAAAGAATTTGTTCCTAGGAGATTACAACATTCACTGGAATAATGCTGATGATCCCACTGTTAGGCACCTCGTTAACCTTAAAAGACAACCTTAAAGACAACGCGAGAAATAAAACAGAGGCCAAGCAAATAGAAGGTACATGGCGCAGAAAGAACAGCGGTGATATGGCAACATAGGCTAAGCTGTACATTGAAATAGCAATACAAAATCAACCCATCAAATCCGATTATCCCATGGAAGAATGTCGTAGTACCACAGCTGGGCATACAATAGGGTTATGGTAGGGTTAGCCCAAGCAACAGGAAAGCCTTCACATCGCGTAGAGAAAATACCTAGCACTGTGACAATACCAAACAGCCATTGTCATATTTAATAGGAACGAAGACACACAACATGAAAGAGAAAGAGAAAGAAATCGAAAGGGGTGAAGACACAGAATGAGAGGAGAAAAACTATTGAAGGGGGCATCCCTCCCGGGGGGGGGATCCGAAGCCGGAGGCGCTGTGGGGAGCCCAGAGTGGGGATTGGGGGATGTTCCAGGGGGTAAAGAGACCTGTCTATTAATACAAGTCGGTCATTCCGGGGGGTCTGGTTTCCGACCCCGAGAGAAAGGCTCCAAGGGATCTGCAAACAGCTGTAGGGCGCACAGCCTGGGGGGCACCAGGCGGGAGTGCTCAGTCTTGGTGAGGTGGCGTATAAGTGGCTGCCAAATGCGTTCGAATCGCGTGTCCGTGTGATTAAGATGTGATGTGAGTAATTCTAAGGACAGGACATCCCACAACCGAAGAAACCAAGCTGCAATGGGGGGAGGGCAGGGCCTTTTCCAACAGGTGGCAATGGACTGTCTCGCCGCCCCCAGCAGGTGTAGGATCAGATGCCATTCTGCGTTAGTCATGGCTTCCAACGTGCCGGGTTTGATGCCCAAAATCGCTAGTGACGGGGTAGAAGGAACAGGGAAACCCACCACTTCTTTAATGTGACTGAGGACCTCCTTCCAAAATAGCGGGAGACCAGAGCAAGACCACCAAATGTGCAGGAAGTCCCCTCTATCGCTCTGACACCTCCAGCAAAGCGAAGGGGAATTCGGGAACATCCGATGGAGGCGAGCGGGGGTATAATACCATTGTGTCATCAGTTTGTATGCTGATTCGCGCTGTGGTGTACTGCGGTATACCTTGGGGATGTCCCTCCACAGGCGGGTCCACCCCTCAGGGGGGATGTCATCAACCAGGTCCGAGGCCCAATGCGTCTGATAGCCATGAGGCGTGGGTTGTTGAGAGTGCTGTAAGACAGAGTAAGTTTTAGAAATCAGACCCCTCGACCCCTCAAACCTACGAACCAAGGATTCAAAGGGGGTGAGCTGTCGAGTCGCCTCCTGGGCATATGTCGGGGAGCTAAGCCAATGTCGCAACTGATAATATTGCATGCGACCGCCTTCCGAGAGGTGGAAGGTTTGTTTGCATTGCTCAAACGTACGGAGGGCGGTGCCCTGAAAAAAGTCCTGGATAACTCGCCGTCCCTCTACTGTCCAGGCAGCAAAGGCCTGAGGTTGTAAGGCAGGGGGAAACATAGGGTTGCGTGTTAGAGGTGTGTTGGGGAGGGAAACGTCGTTAGACCCCATGGTACTGCCAGTCTATCCCAGATCTCCAAGACCATTCTCGTTGGAGTAGCTATGTAAGTCCTGCAGGGGCGGGCTCCATGCTAGGCCTGGGCGGTAAATTCCGTTCCGCTCGTGGAATTTGGGTAATTTTGCATTCCGCGCAGAACGTGAAATTGCCAAAAATTCCGCGATCCGCGGCTTCGTGGAATTTTTTGCTTGTTCGCGCTTTCAAAATGCGTGTTCGCAAGATATTTCTCCCCGAGCACACAAACAGCGTTCGCGGACAGGAAAAAAGCATCGCGAATGGGTGGAACAAGCAATTCCGCGTGTTCACTGAACTTTTTCGTGCTCGCGGAGATTTTTCCCATTTCGCAGAGCTTTGCGTAGTGCGACTATGCAAATTCCGCCCACCCCTACTCCACGCGGGAGCCAGGCTAGGTCCCACAAGGGTCTACAGGATACCGCCCGGTCCAAGTGGAACCAATGCTTCTCGCTTTCGGGAACTATCCATTCTGATATAAACCGAAGGTGGCAGGCCCAATAGTATTCCAACAGGTTGAGGCAGGCAAGACCCTCCCGGGATCTGGGAAGCATGAGAATCTTATGAGAGAAGCGAGGACGAGACCTCCCCCAAATAAATTTGGTAAAATCGCGCTGCAGGGCCAGAATATCTGCTTGTGGTATGGGGGTGGGTAGGGTTTGATCCCGGGCTGTTCCAGTTAGACTCTATATTTGCCTGGCCCAGTTGGCCGTTCATTTATACTTTCTCTCTACTCTCTTTCCCTTTCTCTTCTTCTTTCTCTGTGTCTTGTCCTCTCTTGGATGTGCCTCTGCTAGGGGCTGTGACATTGTGATCCTCTGGGGGTGCGCTGTGGGGTCTCTCTCGGATTTGTGGGCCCAGTTGGTCCTCTGCTTTTGCCTCTTTTTCATCTTTTGCTCTTTCCCTTTTGACTGTATGCCTTCTTCCCTTTGCTGCTCGGCTCCGGGGGGCCGACCTCTCTCACTCCCTGGGGGTTACCCTTCTGAAACCTGCTAGGGCGTGCCTTGTTGGTTTGGTGAGTTGGGCTGTCCTTTTCGCTCTTTCGCTGTGGTGGGTAGTTGCTGGAGGGAGCCGGGGGGGCTTAGGATCCTGCTGGGTGGAAGTGCTGCGACATATTCCCCTGTTTGTACTATGACGAACCCTGTTAAATTCTTCTCTCGTAACGTGAAGGGGCTGAAATCCCCTAACAAGCGTCGCCAGATATGGCGCTATTTGCTCCAGCAGGATCCCGACGTGGTTTTCCTTCAGGAGACCCACCTGCTTTCCTCTGACACCCGCCTTATGTCCCACCCTAGATACCCCATCCAATACTGGGCATGCTCTCCTTCCAAGACTAGTGGGGTGGCTATTTTTTTTAAGTCAGGCTGGCGAGCAGCGGCCCACTGGTGCACGGCTGATGATGGGGGAGGTTTCTCAAGTTTCAAATGGTTGGGGGCGGGGTTCTTGCACTTTCGTTAACATATATGCACCTAACCAGAATCAAGACGCATTTCTCCGCCTGCACTTGGGGGCCCTCCTGCACTCACTTTCTACCCCTATTGTCCTTGGGGGCGATTTTAATTTGGTTTGGAACCCTGAATGGGACTGCACTGCGCAAACACATCATATTGCCGGGGCAATGTCTGCAACACTGCGGAATGCCATCACCGACTTCGGTCTGGTCGACGCCTGGAGACACTTACACCCGGATTCTCAGGATTACTCCTTCTTTTCTCACGTGCACCGCTCATACTCGCGTATTGACTATTTCTTTCTTTCACTCCCCTTGGTCCACATGCTGTGCAGTGCAGAGATCTGTGACATATCCATCTCGGACCATGCACACGTCCTGCTTACACTCCAACCTCCTGACGCTCATAAAGCACCCCTTCCTCCGTGGAGACTGCCCACCCAGGCCCTCCGAGACCCTGTTGATGTGGCGGACATTCGCTTGAGGCTTTCTTCCTCGCCAATTCTCTTTCTGATACCCCTGTGAATGTCCGCTGGGATGCTTTCAAAGCCACTATTCGGGGGGTCACCATGTCAATATCCATCGCCCGGTCTAGGGAGGCGCGTCTGGTTGAGTCTACCCTTTCTAGGGATATTAAAGCTTTAGAACGTAGGGACCACGTGCATCCGTCCCTTTGCAACAAGCGGCTCCTCTCGGTCCTTCGTGGGCAACTGCGCTTGCAGCGTGCCAACAAGGCAGAGCGGCTTTTAGTCAATCTCAAACAGAAATTCGACTCGGGAGGGGATAAAGTGGGGGCGTGCCTTGCGCTGCGCCTTCGGGCTCAGACTGCCCGAGCTCACATTGCTAAGCTCAAGCGACCGGATGGTTCTTGGGCTATCTCGGAGGCGGACAAGAGCCTTACATTGGAGACCTTCTACAGGGACCTCTACGTGCATGCTCCTTGTCACCCCAGACTCTGTCACGGCTTTTCTTGACTCTTGCCCCTGGGACCCTATTGATCCCTATTTCACGACATTACTCAATGATCCTATTTCCCATGCGGAAATAGCTAAAGCGCTGAAACAGCTTCCGTTAGGCAAAACCCCGGGCCCTGACGGACTGCTGGTTACTTTCTATCGGGTCTTCTACCCGCAACTTTGGGACCATATGCTTCATCTCTTTAATAGCTTCACTGATCGCTCGGGTCTCTCCCCCACGATGAATGAGGCAGAAATAGTGCTTATCCCTAAGCCCGAAAAGGATCCGACCCTGCCCGCTTCCTTCCACCCTATTGCCTTATTAAACACGGACGCCAAGATCTTCACGAAAATCCTGGCGAATCGTTTGGAACCTCATCTTCCGGGTCTCATTGACCCCGATCAAGTGGGGTTTATTCGTCACCGCCAGGATGCAGACAATATCCGCCGGATGGCCCAGCTAGTGGAGAAAGCGCGATTCCGAAATATCCCTGCCTGCCTGGTGTATCTCGATGCCGAAAAGGCGTTCGACCGCGTGGACTGGGGTTTTTTTAGGGCGGTCCTACAGAAAGTTGGTCTGGTACCTGGGATAATCTCTAAACTGATGGCCCCATATGCGAAGCCCACTACTTGCATTCATTTTAATGGTCTTCTCACGGCCCCTATTCCTATCCATCGCGGTACTCGATAGGGGTGCCCGCTCTCCCCCTTACTGTTTGCCCTTGTGGTAGAACCCCTGGCCATTGCTATACATCGCGATTAGGACATACGGGGTATCCCCATGGGTGGCTATGAGCATAAGGCCTCTCTCTTTGCCGATGATCTTCTCCTCTCCCTATCATCCCCATCGGCCTCCCTTCCTGCGGTGGCGACGCTCCTGGGTTCCTTTGAAGCCGCCTCCGGCTATTGGATCAATCTTGCAAAATCCCACGCCCTCAATCTTACACTTTTGGCCCTGGAAGTCCAGGGACTGCGGGACTTGATTCCGGTGCAGTGGACCGATGTGTCGATTCGCTACTTGGGTCTGGATCTGACTCCCATACTTTCGTCTTGGACTTCGTCTAATTGGCCCAGATACAGGAAGTCCATACGAGAGGAAATGCGCAGATGGGAGGGCCTGCCCCTGGCATGGTTAGGGCGAATCAACACCATTAAAATGTCACTTCTTCTTAAGGTCTCTTTTGAAGCCGAGATAGGAGGGGTTGCATCGAAGGTCCCTCAGAAGGGCATTCCAGATGCTAGGTGCATTTCCTGAGAAGGAGGTAGTCTGGGTGGATTTCTTTTTTAGTAATGGGGGAACAAGGAGAAGGGCATTAGAGCTTCTCGGCGTTTGGTGGTTCCCGCTCTTGTGAGTTTATTAGTTAAGTAAACCGGAGATTGAGAGTGAAGAGCTTTGTGGGTGATGCAGGCAGTCTTGTAGATGCATCTTCCTTCGATGGGGAGCCATTTAAGGGATTTGAGGGCAGGCGTGATGTGATCAAACCATTTGCAGTTAGTAATAAGCCTGGCAGCCATGTTGAGCACGGCTCTGAGGGGGGCCAGGTGAGATTTAGGGGCTCCAGTGAGAATATCGTTGCCGTAGTCAAGTTCAGAGAGGACTAGTGATTGAACGATCCACTTAAAGTCATCTTGCGGGAGAAGGGTTTGATTTTTTTGAGGTGTTTAAGAATGAAAAGTGCTCCTTTGGCTGCGTTGTTGATGTGGTCCTTCAGAGTCAAATTTTTGTCCAGGATAAAACCTAGGGATTTTGCAGAGTTTGAAAGATTGAGGGGACAGTTAAGGTCGTTGAGGTCAGCAATCCAGCTTTGGATAGGAAGATGGTTACTTTTGGGAGAGAATAGAATGATTTCTGTTTTGTTAGGGTTCAGTTTTAGATGGTTGGAGTAAAGCCAAGATTGAATCTTGCTTAGAGTGTTGTTTAGGCGAAGGACATCGCTGTGTGATTTGATGTTGTAGTAGAGTTGCGTGTGGTCAGCGTGAAGGTGATAATTGATCCCGGCTTGTTTCAGAATGATAATAAGGGGTTCCATGAAGAGGTTAAAGAGAGAGGGGGAGAGAATTGAGTCCTGGGGGACACCCAGAGAGACAGGAGTGGGATTGGAGAGGCAGGAGTTTATTTTAGTTTGTTGGGTTCGGTGTTGGAGGTAGGAAGTGAACCAGTTAAGGACAGTGCCATTGAGGCCAGAGCGGGACTTGAGAGATTCAAGTAAGGAAGAATGATTGACTGTATCAAATGCAGCTGAGAGGTCAAGGAGGATAAGAAGGCAAGCCTCTCCCTTTTCTAGAGAACGATGAATGTCGTCGGCATTGTTCAAAATGGCGGTTTCGGTACTACAGCCTTTCCTGAAACCAGATTGAAAGGAGTCAAGTAAGTTGTATTTGCCTATGTGGCTGTCGAGTTGAAGTAAGACGCATTTCTCCATGGTTTTGGCTAGGAGTGGGAGGTTAGAGATGGGACGGAGGTTGCTGGGATCATTAGGGTCTGCCTTAGGATTTTTTAAGAATGGGAGTGATTTGCCCAAATTGAAGGGAGTCAGGGACGCACCCAGAGGCAAAGAAGGTGCTAATAATTTTTGTCCAACATGGGGCAATGATGTGGTTAAGGTTATGTACTAGCTTTGCCGGGAGTGGGTCTTTGGTATGAGAGGTCAGTTTTAATTTCGCAATGATATTAAAGACTTCGAGGTCTGTCATGGGTTTGAAATTTAACTAGGAGATGTCATTTTTCAATTGTGTGTTGGAAATGTTATCTCCAAAACCAGTTGGAGTAGATTGGTGAAGGAAAGGATTAGAAGGGTGGGTAGAAGTGGAGAAAGGGGGGATGTTAAGAGATGTTTGGGGATTGGGAAAGGTCAAGATTTGTGGGAAGGATTGATCAATTTTTGCAATTTTGTCCGTGAAGAAGTTGGCAATTTCCTCACATCTTTCTTTAGAGGCCATCGGTTCAGGAGGGACAGAAGAAGTTTGTCTTCTGACGATGTTAAAGAGTTCTCTTGGTCTATTTTTAGCACGATCCAGTTGGGCACGAAAGAAGGATGCTTTTTCCATGAAAATGTGCTTCTTATATGTTGATCTCGCTGATCTGAGAAGAGCTAAATGAGAAGGCGAGAGGTGTTGTCTCCAAGATCTTTCTGCTAGTCTAAGTTGTCTTCTTTCCTTATTAAGTTACAGATTGAACCAAGATTTAGATCGGATTGCTCTTTGTTGTTTTAGTTTAAGCAGTGCGACTTGGTCAAGGACATCAGAAATAGCCTTGTTGAAATGTTCAGTAAGCTCATTTGCGGTTTGGGAGTGCAGGAGAAGTTGCAGTTGAGCTTGAATTTTTGACTCGAATTCCGTAGAGGGGACTTGTTTGAGGTTTCTAGTCCATATGTTGCGTTTGTTATTTAAAACTGGGTGAGGAAAGACGCAGGCCAAGATATTAAACAGAATGAGATTGTGGTCTGACCAGTCAATGGGTATGATATCAGTGAGGGAGACAAGATCAGTGTTAGTGATGATTGCGTCGAGAGTGGCACCTTTGATATGGATAGGTTTGTTGCAGAGTTGTTTAGGTCATTCATCAACCTTAAACGACTTCTCCTCAATAAATACTCGAGTCCATGATTCTTTCAGATCTTGATATCCTTTAATCGCCCGAACAGGCCATCTCTCCTAACGTGTTGACCTTTAATTTTCCCTGTGTTCTCCTTACTATTTACACCTGTCTTTGCTCTCCTTGGTCTCTCATCTTTTTTGTCGTCTCTAACTTCTTGTCTGTAGTTTTTTGTTTCGCGTTCTCCCTTGAATTTGCTTAGTTGGCTTGTCCTCTCTTATGTTACCCCTCCCCTCTTACCCCTACAAATGGTTCTTTGTTATATTTTATTGTGTGCTCCTAAGTTATACCTCCCCTATTTTATTTAACTGTATTTAATCCTTTAATCCTAAGATTTTTGCCTTTCTCCTGTTCTTTGATGGTGATATTCCCATGTACTTGATTGTATTTGCATGTAATTACTGTACCACTGTATTGCCTTTCCCTTGCATCTGTAAAGCGCTCTGATACCTCTGGGTCTAGCCAGTGCTATACGAAACCTTTATAATAAATAAAAATAAATAAATAAATGTTAAAATTAACTCCCTGAAATAATAAGTATAGCCAATTCAAAGAAAAGGGTCCAAAGTATAAGCATATGACAGGTTAAGAGACACTAAAGAAAAAGTTCAAGCTTTTCCAAAATCTATTGCTTCACCCTTATGTTGAAGAATACATTTCCTCAGGTCTTCTGGACAGTCAAATGAAAAAGTTTGTTCTTTATAAGTGACTTTAAAGAAACATGGGTGCAAAAAACCATATCTCGCATTCATGGATCGTAGAGTAGGGCGGAAGGATAAGTACTACTTCCGACGAGTGGCAGTTGCACGTGCTACATCTTGGGAGATAAAGACCCTCTGACCAGACCATAGTATTTGTTTCCTTTGTTTGGCTGCCGATAAGACCGTGAGCAACTCAGTATATTCCAAAAAAAGAACAATTATTCCTCTAGGGCGGCCAGAACTTGAGGTACCGGCAGGTTTATGGCCAATTCGGTGAACACGTTGTAGGTTGAGATGTGTTCCTTCCCTAAGGCCCACCAATTTAGGAATGTGAACCCCAAGAAAGGCAAGCATGTCTGACCCCTCTGCTCCTTCCAGAATACCATAAATTCGGAGATTGTTGCGCCTATTCCGATTTTCTAAGTCTTCTGTTTGCTGCTTCAAGAGTGCTATCTCCTTAGTCATGCCGTCAATTTTGGTGGCCACATCCTACACTTCACTAATCCGTTGTTCAACACTTGACACTCTGGACTCCGGAGTAGACCACTTTTCTTCAATACATTGAAGTGTGACATTAGTCTCCATAACAAAAGGTTTCAGATGTTTAATCTCCTCCATAAGGTCCTCCAAAGTCAAAGGTAAAGGAGACTTCATAGGGGATCCAGGATCTTTTTTTGTCGCTTGGTAGGAGCATTTGAATCTTTACGTCCAGAGGGCATGATCGTGGATGAGGTGACAGCCTTTTGACTAGAGGGTGGAGAGGACTTCATAAGCATAAGGAGAGTATTGCAAAAGACACAGTGGAAAAGTCTCAATGTCACACTCTAGTAGAAAATGACTGAAGGGTGTGGTTATTCTGTGATGTCAAACTTGGCACTAAAAAGTAGGAAACTGCACATAAGAAGTTGTTGTGGAAGGAGTGCAAATGGCAAAATTAGCCCAGAATTTAAGCTCACAGGGGTGACAGGATATGAAGACTTAGGGGCCGAATCCGATTCAGGCCGGAAAAAATACCGACCGACTCGATACGGGATTATAGTCCGACCGACACGTACCGGCGTTGCCCGACCTGGGAAGTACGATGAAATGCATGGGAATCACGACCGACTCGCACGGAACACAAGGCGAACGACCGACCCGGCCGGAAACAAGCTATCCATCCGGGAAACCACGCGAATCGAACCGACCGACACGCATCAGGAAATAACCTGAACGAAACGTACCCGCGAACTCCGACCCACGCAGTACGATGCAATCAGTGCAAATTCAGACCGATTCGTACGGAGCCCAAGCCGTACGACCGACACGCATACCAAACCCAGCCGAACAAATACAATACTCAGCGACCGACGCGTACGCCGCATATGAAACTGAGCTGAAACACAGCAGGAACGACTCGGAGAGGCGCGCACGAGACAACTGCAACGTCCTACTCGGTCAGAAGAACGACTCCTACATGCACAATAATCACAAATGAAAAAATACAAAAAAAAGGGGCAAACAAGCAATGACAAAGCCAATAAATACAGGGGGTGAAAAAAATGGAACAAGGACACACCCCCAACTCCACCTACATAATGCCCACAAATCCCTACCATGATCCTTTGCAAATCCCACTGACCTGCCAGCACAGAACACCATCACACTGCAAACACAGACACACACACAGCTCATCCAACACAAAAGCCACACACCATTAGCACCTCAACAAATAGCACCCTCACACACACACAGCAAAACCTACACACACACACCCTCACTTGCACACACACACATCAATCACCACCACCACCACCACCACCCATCACCATGCCCCTAAAGAAGAATCCAAAGTTCCTAGATAGTGAATTGGAAGTCATGGTAGACGAGATCCTGAGGGTAGAGCCACAGTTGTTTGGCACATTGGTCCAACAGACCCCCATGTCGCAGAAAACCAAGATGTGGGCGAGGATCGTCGACAGGGTGAACGCACAATCACCATGTTTGCGCACAAAGGAAGACATCCAGAACAGGTGGTATGATGTGCGCAGGAGGGTCAGAGACCTACTCAAGAAGGATTACCTCCTGAGCCAGCACACGGGCAGTGGCCCTCCTGCAAAACCAGTATACCTCAGGCCCTGGGAGGAGAAGGTGCGGGCCATCCTACCACCAGTGAGCGTATATGGACTAACAGACATCCCAGAGCCTGGTGAGTACACAACTAATATACACAATATTGTGTGCCAATACACACACATCACTGTCAAGGGGACAGTCAAACCATCCACCCCTAGCAAATCAACAGCAACCAAAAGATAATCATCCCAAGATGTGTATGTCAGTTAGATAAACACAATACATGCCATCTCATAGTGATATGTAACTGTGTCATGACATGTACAAACCTAACAACAAATAGAGCAAGGCAGTGGCATAAATATAACCAACAAACACTGCCTGATATTTTGCCACCACTAGAACACCACCTCACAGGGAAGCTCACTTAAATGAAGGAATTCTGTGTATGCTGGTGAAGTTAGTGTAGCCAATAGCATGATGGGAGTTGTAGTCACAGATACTGCTCACCCTCACAATTGGCCCATCAACACCAATCTCAACCATGCTCACATCACAGGGAGTGGATAAGGACTGACAAGATGGCTGACACTGGCTACTGCTGTGGGGAGCACAAGGCCCTGCTGGGAACTGTGCACCAACAAACAGCACAACACCACTGCCTGACATCCTGAAAGCCAACTTGCACTCTCTGCAATGCAAGCACGTTGCATGGTGGGATATCTGGCTGGCTGGGAAGGAGGACTCACAGCACTGACCATAGTTACAAGCAGCTCACCTCACACACCCCTCAACACAAACTCCACATAACCCACCTGGGAGAATGCAATGCCTCACATACCAAATGAAGATCCCACAAAGAACCACCACCCTGGGTAATGCTGTGTGAAGCACAGGGACACACCTGGGACTTGTAGCCAAACAAACGCAAGGACAACACTGTCAGCCTTCCTGTCAGCACAGGCACACTACCCCACAGGGAAGCACAGTCCAAAGGAAGGAAGTACGGGCATGCTGTGAAGGGGGTGTAGGCAATAGCATGATGGGAGTTGGAGTCACAGATACTGCTCACCCTCACAATTGGCCCATCAACACCACTCTGAACCATGCTCACATCACAGGGAGTGGATAAGGACTGACAAGATGGCTGACACTGGCTACTGCTGTGGGGAGCACAAGGCCCTGCTGGGAACTGTGCACCAACAAACAGCACAACACCACTGCCTGACATCCTGAAAGCCAACTTGCACTCTCTGCAATGCAAGCACGTTGCATGGTGGGATATCTGGCTGGCTGGGAAGGAGGACTCACAGCACTGACCATAGTTACAAGCAGCTCACCTCACACACCCCTCAACACAAACTCCACAAAACCCACCTGGGAGAATGCAATGCCTCACATACCAAATGAAGATCCCACAAAGAACCACCACCCTGGGTAATGCTGTGTGAAGCACAGGGACACACCTGGGACTTGTAGCCAAACAAACGCAAGGACAACACTGTCAGCCTTCCTGTCAGCACAGGCACACTACCCCACAGGGAAGCACAGTCCAAAGGAAGGAAGTACGGGCATGCTGGGAAGGGGGTGTAGGCAATAGCATGATGGGAGTTGGAGTCACAGATACTGCTCACCCTCACAATTGGCCCATCAACACCACTCTGAACCATGCTCACATCACAGGGAGTGGATAAGGACTGACAAGATGGCTGACACTGGCTACTGCTGTGGGGAGCACAAGGCCCTGCTGGGAACTGTGCACCAACAAACAGCACAACACCACTGAATGACATCCTGAGAGTCAACCTGAACCCACTGCAAGGGTGGCATGCTACATGGTGGGATAACTGGGCCAGGTGGAGAAGGATGGCCAGATGTCCACCAAATACAACCAATGCTGGCCATGCACACACCTCAACATTCATATTGAAATGCCCCAGGTATGCATGACAATGTGCTACACCAATATCAACCTCTTACTGTGACAACTTAGGACAATGCAATGTACATGCCCGCATCCAGAGGTACAGTCACAACTGTCAGGTGTGTGAACCATTGATGTCTGTAGAAACATTACATACAATGTGTGTCTCTTCCAAATACAGGTGACGATGATGGGGACACAGCAGCAGGCGAGGAGGAGTCCCTGACCCAGGCTCCGGGGGACACAGAGCTCACTGGTGTGGAACAGCATCTGCCCTCCTCGGATGGCGAAGACCTACCTGGCTCCTCCGGTGTGAGTCATCATGCAGCACCAGCTGGACCAACATCTGCACCCCCTGCACCCACCCCTCCAACAACTGCCAACATACAGACCAGCCCGCCGACACAGACAGACCAAGGACCACCGCTGACAACAGCACAAGGCCCCAGGCCCACTGTGGAGCAACGGATGACAACACCACTAACAACCCCCAAGTGGGCCTCGGGTCACCCGTGCGTGCCACCGCAGGTCCTGCACGTGTCGCCAGGGGTGGTGGGAGGGGTGGTAGACATAGGTCGCTGCTTGCAGAGGCGTCTGGACTGCATGATGACCCACAACTGGCAAGCATCGCTGATGCGTACCAGGATAGCACCGGAGAGGTCAGACAAGTCGTGGGGATCCTCAAGGACATACAACAGCAGCAGGCTGCCCATCATGCCCGCTTGAACTCCCACATGGCCCGTGTGGAGACACACATGGCCCGTGTGGAGACACACATGTCGGGCATGGAGTCCAAGTGGGACACATTGCAAGAACTCACAGCGGTGCATAGGGACATATTGACATGCCTCCGCCAGATTAGCACCAACATGGCCACACCTCCCTGTGTGCCCACAACATCTGGTGCTGCAACAACTGACACCGCCACAGGGAGGGAGGAGGACTCTGGCGGAGAGTCCCCTGCACCGCCGCAGCCTGCACGTGAGGGTTCCCCCCAAAGAAGAGGGGTCGTCCGAGGAAGGAAAACTGAGAGGTTGATGGCCACGTACATCCCCCAGGAAGCCAACACTTGTTCCGGAAATTCTCCTTTGTGTGCAAACTTTTCACCCTGTCGAATGCAACACTACTTTCCCACATGACATGGGGAGTTCAAGTTGGACTAATGTATCATATGACTGTGGACTTCACTCAGGACATTTCTGCTACCAAGACTTCCAACTCATCTGGGAACTTTGGATCCCAATCCCAATGTACAGCACCCACCATCCTGTGCAGTATACACACACACATTTCTGTAAATAAAATCACTAGTACACCATACTTGCCACTGTTGTTATTCAAATGTGGATACTGTTATGGTGATGATGTTCTGCTAAATTACACTGTGTATGCTAACTGCTACAGCAAGTACAACACCGTCGTGTGAGTCATGGTGACGTGACACATATGAGGGAGACACACCACTAGGGCTACACAACACAGACACCAGGGCCATCGGACTCATCGCCCACAGTGATGTTGCCAGGAAATACAGTGGAATGCACAGACACCACACCTATTCAGAGTCTGTGTCAACTAGCCCACAGGTGCAGTAAGCAAATGTCAGTCAGATGTGTGACCACAGACAACGCACATCCCAAAGTGAAGCACAGGTTTATTACACATTTGCAACATGTTGTTTCCACTACAAATGCAAGGTTTACCCACGTGGCAGTGGCCACACAGTCAACAAGTGCAGAAGATATGAAGTCCAGGGGTGTGTAGCACATCACTTGTAGGCCAACTACTGCTGCCACCCTGAAAGCTGAATCATGGTGTCGGGGGATCCAAGTTGACCAAAGTACTCAGTAAGCACCCTGTGAAGGACAGACATGACACACAGTTAAAATCACTGTAGAACAGGACAGTACTGCAATACTCATGCCCAATACATGTCACAAGACAACTACACAAAACCAAGTTAGCATATCAAAACTGTTGGGGAGTTCAGACTACCTGGAAGGACACATTGCTGCACGCATCCAGTCAAGTAGCACAGGGCACCACCCACACATATCATGCAAACTCACATCATTCACATTACATCTCCCTGGATACTCACATTCAGCTGAAGAAGTTGGTGATGAGCTGTGTGCGGACATCACCATCATCATCACTGGCATCGTGGTCCAGGCCAGGATCCTCCACAGGTGGCGGACGTTGGTCATCGTCATCCAGGATGAGAGGCAACTCCTTCCGCCAGGTTGTGTAGCATGCAGCAGACGATGACAATCTTGCACACCTTTGCTGGGGCATATGGGAGGGCCCCTCCTGTCTTGTCCAGGCAGTGGAAGCGGCTCCTCAGGAGACCAAAGGTCCGCTCTATCACTCTCCTGGTCCGACCATGTGCCTCATTGTAGCGCATCTGGGCTGGTGTCACAGGGTTCCTGAGGGGTGTCAGCAACCACGGCATGTTGGGGTATCCGGAGTGACCTACGGACAGACAAGTGCACATTAGCTGATTTGGAAAAGTGGGTGGAATACTACAGATCAGAACACACACAATGGTACAAAGTCAGTACACACTGACAAGCCAGGCACGCTGGTTCTGCATCTGTGCCATCATCCTCGGGATGCGACTACTCCTCATCACGTAGGCATCGTGTGCTGAACCAGGGAAACGGGCGCACACATGTGTGATGCTCATATCTGCTAAACATACCACCAGAGCATTGATCGAATGGTAATGTTTACGGTTCCGGTATGCCTGCTCATGTGCCTCTGGTGGTATCAAAGCCACATGTGTCCCATCAAGGGAGCCAATGACATGTGGCATCCTCCCCAGGGCATAGAAGTCACTCTTGACGTCAGTGAGTTGTTGACGTGTTGGGAAATAGATGTACTGGTTCAGGCATCTCAACATTGCATCCAAAACATCGCGTAGCACATCCCACCGGCAGTCGCAACAGTGTATTGAAAGGTACCGGTGGCAAAGAAGTGTAGGGCTGCCATTACCTTCACCTTGGGGGTCAGCGCCGTAGGGTACGTCCGGCCAAGTTGCAAATGTGGTGCCAAGCGCACTGCCAAATCCTCAATCAGCTGCCTGGTGAAGCGGTACCGTCGGATGCTGTCACGTTCCACCACCGTTGCCAGGTCAGGGAATGGTCTATGGACAGCTGGAGCCCTGCAGTGCATAGGTTGAAGGAAGAAAGATTGTCAGTCACCCCACATATGTGCCATTCACCATACTCAATTTCACATGATACATCATTACGTGACACAAGGACTTGATGTGTGTGCCATTCTGTCGGACATAACTCGCACCTACATGGCCATCATCTAACTTCTCAGTACAACATGTGTGCACAACAGGTACCAGGTTGTGCAATGGGAAACCATTAGGCTGTGTCACAGTACCCATTTACTGCTGTCACGTTCCACACACACACACCACAGTGACATGTCTGGACAGATGCGCCACAGGCATCACAGATCATTGACAGGTAGATTCCCAGTGACCCTGTCTTGCCACATGGACACTGGCATGACATGGCGTATCATGTACACGTCAGAAAAACAAACATGACTCCCACAGGTAGTGGCCCCTGTCGCATCCGCAGGACAGACATGGACGCCAGTGACACACAACATCAAAGTCCATGCACAAACAACGTTGATGTGGAGACTGTCTCCCATCGTGCACATGGAATCAGTGACATCGGAAACACAACATGCACACAGACTGAGGAGGGACATCACTATTGTGGCAATGGGTCATCCTGTGACGTACATGCCTTCCCACATGGGACTCTGGGGGTATGTGACATGTCATACACATACACAACCTGGAAATGTGACCATGCCACATGCTCCAAAATGAACTGTTGCACATCACAGTGGTCATGTGCACAACACACCAAGGACCCTGTCCCCATGAACACATGCACAGCCTGGGTGTGGCTGCCCACAAGTGCCACCACAGAAACCACATGTTAACCCCCATACACAGAGAAGGAAATGCAGCCTTACATGCCTCAGGAAACAGTGTGGACTGGGTGTGGTGTTGTAGGTGTGCCCCTGGGTCTCTGGCAGGAATATGTGGCTGGCATACGTTCACCAGTGACAAGCATGGTGACATATGCGACTGACCTGTACAGGTACGCGTTGTCCAGCAATGGACCGATCGGTGTGCCCGGCCGGCCCATTGCATCTGTTGTATCCCGAAATACGCGTTGTACAGCAATGGACCGATCGGTGTGCCCGGCCGGCCCATTGCATGTGTTGTGAGCGGGTACGCGTTGTATCCCGAAATACGTGTTGTACAGCAATGGACCGATTGGTGTGCCCGGCCGGCCCATTGCATGTGATGGGTGCGGGTACGCGTTGTATCCCGAAATACTCGTTGTACAGCAATGGACCGATCGGTGTGCCCGGCAGGCCCATTGCATCTGTTGTATCCCGAAATACGCGTTGTACAGCAATGGACCGATCGGTGTGCCCGGCCGGTCCATTGCATGTGTTGTGAGCGGGTACTCGTTGTATCCCGAAATACGCGTTGTACAGCAATGGACCGATCGGTGTGCCCGGCCGGCCCATTGCATATGATGGGTGCGGGTATGCGTTATATCCCGAAATACGCGTTGTATAGCAATGGACCGATCGGAGTGCCCGGCCGGCCCATTGCATCTGTTGTGAGCGGGTACGCGTTGTACAGCAATGGTCCGATCGGTGTGCCCGGCCGGCCCATTGCATCTGTTGTGAGCGGGTACGCGTTGTACAGCAATGGACCGATCGGTGTG
This sequence comes from Calotriton arnoldi, assembly GCA_963921515.1. Taxonomy (NCBI): domain Eukaryota; kingdom Metazoa; phylum Chordata; class Amphibia; order Caudata; family Salamandridae; genus Calotriton; species Calotriton arnoldi. The sequence goes on from CAWUFW010013060.1 coordinate 106,924, forward strand.
CCCGGCCGGCCCATTGCATCTGTTGTGAGCGGGTACGCGCTGTATCCCGAAATACGCGTTGTACAGCAATGGACCGATCGGTGCGCACACATTGGCTGGGGCCTGGCATGGCAACGGACGCGTTTTCGAAGCTTCAACGAGTCTGATGCAGTGAACTCAGTTGGCCAGCCACAACAATGTTGCAAAATCATGGGTGTCATGAAGTTGAAGATTTGAAGGATGCTGTGGGCGTGTATTAATGCTGCTATTCCATGGATTGGTCAGATTCAGAAGATGCAAACGACTTGGACCTATCACTTTGGACACATGGGACAGTATCTGCCTCTGCAGCACACATATAATGCTGGCTGTTCCACTGAGAGCTCACATGCCGGCACTACATGCTTCAGGACGACATCTGCCACCAACACTGCTGCTGTTTATGCATCCTCTGGCTCCTGCAATGGCATGTACTGTGGAGAGAGCCCCAGCCTTCAGCCTTGAGGAGAACCAGGCCCTGCTGGACAGCCTCCTTCCACAGTACAGTAAGCTGTATGGGAAACCAGGGGAGCAGGTGAGTGTGCTGTCCACTGCCTTACTAATTGTGCATGTTGTCTGACTAGCAGGACTTTCAGTGTGCACACCACTGGCTAGCATGCTCACTGAGTAGTTGTCACACCCCAAAGTGTGTAGTTACATGCACTGAACTGGTACAGTGCAGTAACAGTGCATTCCAACTAGGTTTACTTCCCATGCAATGATACCATGTAGTGACTGCTGGCAAACTGTTCATAGCCATTGTTGCACTGCCTGTGTACATCATATGCCCCTGTGATTGAGACATGTATATCCAACTGTGTGATGCACGTATATGTTGCATGTGTAGTAATGGCCTTTTCACTTTGTCATCCTCACAGGTTGATGCCCACCAGAAGCAGGAAATCTGGCTGACCATCGCCCGGTAAGTAAGATCCGTGGGGGTCTACAGGCGCAGGATCCGCAACTGCCAGAAGAGGTGGCAGGACCTTCGGGGCTGGACCCGGAGGATCGCAAGGGTCCAGCTGAAGCTGTCGCCTCCTCGCAGGAGGGGCAGACACCGGACCCTGACCCCCCACATGCTCCGGATCCTGGCGGTGGTCTTCCCTGACCTGGATGGGCAGCTGAAGGCCAGACAGCAGCAAGGAGGGGGTGAGTCCATGACTGTACTGTGCACTTAGTCTGACATGCTATGTGCCCTCCTCTGGCCTGGTTAAACTTCCACAGTATATCAGTCATGTGGTCCAGGACCCATGTCCCTCATTTATGACATGCCCACTTCTCCTCTGATTCGCATATGTGTGGCACTTATAGTCAGGAAATTGTGTCATTTGGGGACTGTGTCATTGCATTTAGCTTTGCTCAAGGTGCGGGACAGCATTTGTTCCAGTGACTATGTTGTGCGATTCATGGTTGGGTCAATTGCTTACACAATGCCTAAGCTCTGACATGTAATCTGGGTGTAACTTTGATATGTGGTCCGCTTGCTGCTCTGACTCACCACATGTCCCTGGGGAATTTGGCACACACCCATGCTGCTGGTGGGAACAATGTTTGGGCTTCAGGAGTATGTGTATCCAGTGTGTCACACATGCTTAGCCACCTGCCTACTGTCCAGGACTCATCCCTCTTACAGGTGGAGCTGGACAGTCATGCCTACTCCAGGGCATACAATACACTCTGTACTCCCACTCCTGTGTATCATCTGGCATGTTGTGATCAGTGAAATGTACCCTCAGGTGTCTGCCTCTGTCTCATTGTGCTGTGTCTTCGTTGTCAGGACTACTGGTATGTTTATCGGTTAGGGCTCAGCATGCCATCTGAGATGTGACCATGATAGACGATACTTCTGTGACTTATAGGTGTCTTATCACTTGACTGTGCACACAGGTGTTTGCGACTGTGACTTTCAGGCAGCTGTATTTTCATTCACAGCACACTGTGAGGTGCTCATGTTCAGAGAGTTGTGTTTCATGTCCCCCATATGTCCAGTTGGTATGACGTGGACAAATAGTAGTACAGATGATGTGGTTTTTGGGGGATGGACATGTGCACTTGTCAGTCACATAACTTGCATTCCCCATGCCCTTGGATTGTGACACAGTGCAGACTGTTGTTGGCTGGCTGCCATGGCCATGTGACTTGAGACAGTAATGTATGACTTTGCACGCATTCCTGTGTCATGGCATTAAACTTCCTGGGACTGATCCTGCAGGGGAGTGACATGTGCAACATGCACCCCATTGTGGCATTGACTATCCGGACATGGGTGCATCATGGTGTCTGGTGCTGGTATGCATCACATGCATTTCTATTTAGACTCTGGCCATCCCTTTATCCGGACACCTGCACTGACTCAGTGGCAAGAGATGTGATGTGTGCATGTTCACATACTTTACCGTGTTCCCTGCAATGTCCAACAACTGTGTAGGTGGTGCATGTGTCCACACTGGGGTCTTACCATCAGACATGCACCAGACAGATGGGTGCAAGGGCAGGAGGGGTGTGAGTCCCAGGGTTGACCATCAGACTGACAATTGGCTTCCCTGAATCTGTGTGAGGACTTTAGGCAATGTTCAACTAAGGATGCCAGGGCTTGCTCTGCAATGTGCTGTACTTACTGTGGTGTGTGCGGTCAGTGCAGGTGACTGATGTTTGTCTGTTTCCCTAATTGTTTGCAGATACATCCACGGCCACAGGAGGGGACAGCTCCACGGACCAGGAGGAGCAGCGGAGCCAGACTGGGTCAGCATCGGACGAGTGGTCAGAGGGACCCAGTGGCACGGAGGGTGAGGGGAGCCACACCGAGGAGTCCTCAGCACCATCCACCTCAGCTGAGGACCACAGCAGCTTGGAGGATGACTCCCTTGTGGAGGCGGGTCTCAGCAGCCACCAAAGGCCAGCTAGTCTGTCTGGCCCCGCCACCAACACCACCAGCACCGCCCTCCCATTGGCTCCCATTCCTGAGGTCCGTGTAGGCTCCCGTGCTCGGGAGCGTGTCTCCTTCATGCCAGGCACCGCACCCCCTGCCCCTGTGTCCCCTGCTGCCCTGAGTGAGGAGTCTGTGTACCTCCTTCGGCAGCTCCATGTAGGGCAGAGAGCAATGCTGAGTGTCCTCCATGCACACACCACTCTGTTGACACAGCTGGTGTCGTTCATGGAGGGCATCTCGACGGGTATGTCTGCCCTACAGAGGAGCAATAAGTCCATGGACTCCCTGACAGCAGCAGTGTCCCTCCTCCAACAGTCCCTCACCCCTCCCACCTCTGCCCCATCCACACTTCCTGCCCCCCTACCTGTCCAAAGCACATGCACACCTGCACAGTCACCCAAGCACACAGACACGAGCAGCACAGACACACCCAAGAGAAAGGCAAGACGTGCACACAAGCATCCTCAGGGGACTGATACCACAGACACAGGGGATGGGGAACACACACACACACAGGCATCCACATTCACTCCGCAGTCCTCCAAATCCTCTCCCTCCAAGACCCCTTCCCTTGCCTCGCCTGCTACCCCACCTACACAGCAGATCTTCCTGTGTGACCTCGGCCTCTTCCCCTCCAATCCTGCTGATCCAGCATACCGGGGGAAGAGGAAGTCCACCCACACAGAGGGGAGTGCCCCTCGCCCCCGGACACCCTCCCCCAGGCGCAGGCAGACACAGGACCCCATTAGGAAGTCCCCCAGACCAGGAAGAGCAAGACCCCACCACCACCACCACGCAGCTCCACCGCCCAGTCTCTCTCCTCCATCCCCCAGGCCACCACTGCACAGGTTCCCCCGCCACACCCTGCCCCAGGTTCCCCCACACACCGATACCGCATCCCCAGACTGCTTAGGCCCTCCCCCTGCCACTTGCTCTTCCACCCCCAACCCAGACGCTCTGCCTGTTAGTGGCACTGTTGTGGAGACCGGGTCACCCCCTCTGTCCTGCCCACCTCATCTGCCCACCCTTCCACTCCCTTGGAGTCATGCACTGCAGTGGAGTCCACAACCACCACATCTGACTCGGGCACTGCAGTGGGTACCCAGTCCACTACATCAGTCCAGCCCACTGCAGTGGTTGCAACACCCACACCAACTGACTTTTGTCCAACAGTGGTGCCGGCCCCCCCTGAGTCAGACACCTCCACTGCAGTTGCCGGTGACACTCCTGCACCCACCACCCCTTCACTGCCTCACTCTGCCATCCCCTGATCCTGTCCCTGCGGTGCCTGGCCTGCCCCTTGTATGCCCCTCCAAGGGGGATGTCCCCTAACCGTACCAGGGCAGGCAAGCAATGTGTGACCAGTTGTCACTTCTCACCCTGTTGGGACTGTGATTTTGGACTGGCCATTGGCCTTAGTTTCTTTTTGACTTCCGTGTTAACCTGACATTTGCTGAATAAAGCCTCTTTTTTTTACTTGTGGGTTTTCTTTTGATGTACATGATGTGGATGAGTAGCATCCTGCATTTGCAGTTGTAATAGTGTTCACATCAGGAAAATGAAGTGTTGCAGTGATGGACTCCATGTGGTCCATGGGATATGTGTCCTGTTGTAGTCTGGATCTATGGCATCCTTTGCTACAGTCTGAGGGTGTGATGTTCAGCATTTGACACAGGGATGTCCATTTTGCATTTGTAAATGAACATCTTTGTCTTACACTGATGCACATCTGGTGGGCTTACCACTGTTCAATGTTCCGATTTCCCTGACTGTGTGCCCAGCTCCACTGGACATGCAGTTTTGCACATCAATGTCGAAGGACTCATCTGTGTATACAGTGCAACTTGCTTGACACGTGTTTTGTGTGTGTGCAGATGACTGACGTGACACTCCCGTACCCAGGCTGATGTGAGCAGAGCCTTCTGTGTGTTGTTGTTGTTGACTCACTGACGGAGTGTTCTGCTGACATGTTTGGGTCGTGCACAGACAAGGTTTGGCACAGGAGACCTTCCACAGGAGTGGAGTGCCCTCATGGCAGTGTGTAATCCGGTGACATTGCGTGGGCCTGTGTTGTGTGTTGTGTAAGCATGTCTGTGCGTGTTCCCTTCCCTTTTCCTACACAGGCTGTGTCCCTAGGGATGTTCCTGTTTGTGATGCTTGCTGAGTTGTTCTGTGTTCATCCAGCATCTTGGACCTGGTTTCTCCGTGATGTGGGTGCATGGCAAACTAAGTGTTCATGAGGTTGTCATACCAGGTTGTCATTGTTGTCAGGGCTGGGGATGTGGGCAAACGCAGATGGGACACATTCAGGATTCCCCTTGGCACTTGTTGTTTACACGAGTCATGTGATTTACAGTTTGTGGTAGCTTTCAGTGATTGTGACACGTTGTGTGTGTGACTGCTGCCACTCCTCAGGGTCAGAGCTGCAATGTTGGAAGTTGTGTATGTGTGTTCTTCGTGTGTCACCTTGGCTTCTTCGTTGGTGTGTGACTATGGCCAGGATCCCATTGATTGTGGTGGATTTCACATCATGCCCATGTACGGCATACTGTGCTGTGTGTCAGACATTGACGAGTCTTGTTGACTGGCCATGTGTGATGGGTTTCTGCACCTTAGTTCCCACCACCACCCCTGGTATTGTCATGGGTGCATGTCCAATGTCACCAGTCCATGTGAGCTTCACTGCTGCACATTGGTGGAGATCAGGGTGTGTGGTGTTGTGTGTGTGCAAAAGTGAGTTGTTGCACGCTAGACCCCTACCTCCATATTGGCCTTGGCTGGCAGGCCGTGCTGATTGATTGGAGCTTGTGTAGGTGTGATGGTAGTTAGTTGCTCAGGACACATGGCTGTGGTTCACAGTGTGAACGACATCTAACTTTGTCATCACAGTGGGATTATCATGCTGGCTAGTGTCAGCACAATGTGGGGTCCCTGGGGGTAGTGCTGTGGTGGGTCTGTCTCTTGCTGTGTTAGTTGCTGTTCCTACAAGCTTGTGTGACGTGTAATTTGTGCTCCCTCTCATCTAGCAATGCCTGATTGCCCACATAGGGGTATCCGATCCATGAGTAACGTTTGTATGGCACTGTATACACATCTGTGTGGTTGGAATTCAGGCCTCCTCATGTGTTGTGTGGTTGCCTGGGGACACTGACACACACCCCCATCACCTGTTGTGTTTGATATGCAGTGTGAGTCTGCCTGTTTGCGTTTGTGCCTTTGCACCACTGCATTGGCATATCTTGAGTGTGCCATTGGCTGTATGTTGTTTGGTGGCTTTCCCCTGCTGTCCCTGGGACTCCTAGGTCATCAGTCAGCATAATAATCATGGTTTGTATGTCCCATTGCTGCCATGGTATGGTATTTGTTCACCTGACATCTACAGTCTCCACAGGATATCTACATTTGTGTGTCCATTGGTGCAGATATGTGGGTCAGCATTATGATGGTCACTTCTGTCATTGTGTTATTTGTGAATGTTGACAATGTGGGCCCCCATGGGTGATGTTTGTATGCACATGGCCAAAACGATGTTTCAGTGACACTGCACTGTTTCCCTCGACCAATCTATGTTGCTATGGGACACAAGCACTACTATGCCACTGATGTGTTTGTTGTTGTGTGACCAGGATTCATCCATGCAGTTTGGCTTTGGCAGCTTTTACCATGACTACACTTCCCTTTTGGTCACTGTGGTGATGGGGCTTTAGGCCCCATTGCCACACTGTTCAAAATGTGCATCAGCTATGGATTCCACACTTCCCTTTTGGTCACTGTGGTGATGGGGCTTTAGGCCCCATTGCCACACAGTTCAAAATGTGCATCAGCTATGGACACCACACTTCCCTTTTGGTCACTGTGGTGATGGGGCTTTAGGCCACATTGCCACACTGTTCAAAATGTGCATCAGCTATGGACACCACACTTACCTTTTGGTCACTGTGGTGATGGGGCTTTAGGCCCCATTGCCACACTGTTCAAAATGTGCATCAGCTATGGACACCACACTTCCCTTTTGGTCACTGTGGTGATGGGGCTTTAGGCCCCATTGCCACACTGTTCAAAATGTGCATCAGCTATGGACACCACACTTCCCTTTTGGTCACTGTGGTGATGGGGCTTTAGGCCCCATTGCCACACTGTTCAAAATGTGCATCAGCTATGGACAGCACACTTCCCTTTTGGTCACTGTGGTGATGGAGCTTTAGGCCCCATTGCCACACTGTTCAAAATGTGCATCAGCTATGGATTCCACACTTCCCTTTTGGTCACTGTGGTGATGGGGTGTTCGAGCCCATTGCCACAGTGGCCATGGTCGGCTTGCATTGTGGAGGCCACACACATTTCTGTGTGACACATGTGCTAGGGGGTCACATTGTATGTTCAATGTCATGTTCAGTGTTGTAGGCATTTGACACAGACTACACACACTTGTCATGGTGTTGGGGGGATGTAATCTTCTGTCATTCCTTATGTGGGAGTATGCTCCGTCCTATGAGTAGGAGTGGTGTTAGTGGTAGGCATCCATCCCCCCATGAGTGGGGATGGTAGTAGTGGTAGGCATCCATCCCCCTATGAGTGGGGATGGTAGTAGTGACAGGCATCCAGGCCCCCCTGAGTAGGGGTGGTGGTAGTGGTAGGCATCCAGGCCCCCCTGAGTAGGGGTGGTGGTAGTGGTAGGCATCCATCCCCCCATGAGTGGGGATGGTAGTAGTGGTAGGCATCCATCCCCCTATGAGTGAGGATGGTAGTAGTGACAGGCATCCAGGACCCCGTGAGTAGGGGTGGTGGTAGTGGTAGGCATCCATCCCCCCATGAGTGGGGATGGTAGTAGTGGTAGGCATCCAACCCCCTATGAGTGGGGATGGTAGTAGTGACAGGCATCCAGGCCCCCTGAGTAGGGGTGGTGGTAGTGGTGGGCATCCATCCCCCATGAGTGTGGATGGTAGTAGTGGTAGGCATCCAGGCCCCCTGAGTAGGGGTGGTGGTAGTGTTAGGCATCCAGCCCCCTGAGTAGGGGTGGTGGTAGTGGTAGGCATCCATCCCCCATGAGTGGGGATGGTAGTAGTGGTAGGCATCCAGCCCCCTATGAGTGGGGATGGTAGTAGTGACAGCCATCCAGGCCCCCTGAGTAGGGGTGGTGGTAGTGGTAGGCATCCAGGCCCCCTGAGTAGGGGTGGTGGTAGTGGTAGGCATCCATCCCCCCATGAGTGGGGATGGTAGTAGTGGTAGGCATCCAGCCCCCTATGAGTGGGGATGGTAGTAGTGACAGGCATCCAAGCCCCCCTGAGTAGGGGTGGTGGTAGTGGTAGGCATCCATCCCCCCATGAGTGGGGATGGTAGTAGTGGCAGGCATCCAGCCCCCTTTGAGTGGGGATGGTAGTAGTGACAGCCATCCAGGCCCCGCGGAGTAGGGGTGGAGGTAGTGGTGGGCATCCATCCCCCCATGAGTGTGGATGGTAGTAGTGGTAGGCATCCAGGCCCCCCTGAGTAGGGGTGGTGGTAGTGGTAGGCATCCAGGCCCCCCTGAGTAGGGGTGGTGGTAGTGGTAGGCATCCATCCCCCCATGAGTGGGGATGGTAGTAGTGGTAGGCATCCATCCCCCTATGAGTGGGGATGGTAGTAGTGACAGGCATCCAGGTCCCCCTGAGTAGGGGTGGTGGTAGTGGTAGGCATCCATCCCCCCATGAGTGGGGATGGTAGTAGTGGTAGGCATCCAGCCCCCTATGAGTGGGGATGGTAGTAGTGACAGGCATCCAGGCCCCCCTGAGTAGGGGTGGTGGTAGTGGTAGGCATCCATCCCCCCATGAGTGTGGATGCTAGTAGTGGTAGGCATCCAGCCCCCCCTGAGTAGTGATGGTGGTAGGCATCCATACCCCTAAGGGTGGAGATGGTAGTAGTGGCAGGCATCCAGCCCCCCCTGAGTAGTGATGGTGGTAGTGGTAGGCATCCATACCCCTAAGGGTGGGGATGGTAGTAGTGGCAGGCATCCAGGCCCCCTGAGTAGGGGTGGTGGTAGTGGTAGGCATCCATGCCCCCCTGAGTAGTGATGGTGGTAGTGGTAGGCATCCATACCCCTAAGGGTGTGGATGGTAGTAGTGGCAGGCATCCAGGCCCCCTGAGTAGGGGTGGTGGTAGGGTGGTGTTGGTGGTAGGCATCCATCCCCCTATGGGTGTGTATGGCATTGGTGTTGGCCATCCCACCCCTATGGTTCTGCTGTTGCTAGTGTACGTTATTTGTGCATCCCTATGTGTGTGTGACATATTTCGGGTACGTGTTGTTTGTTTGTATTGTTGGTGTTTGACTTACCGTCTGCGCCGTACGCGTCCGTGCCGGTCCCTGTAATAGATGTAGAGTATAGGTAGGACCTGCACAATGGGATTCATGCTTGGATCGTCTCGTTCGGGTTTCTCGTGTCTTCGAGTCGTACTCGTCGCAGGCTTGTTCGTCTCGTAGCCGTGGATCGTCTTGTGGCGCGAAACGGAGCTTATGTACGGCTCGCCCGGATGCTCAAACGTGCCGGACGTAGCGACGGGTTCGGCGCATACGGATTGCGCATCGTACTAGTCCGGCCGGTAGGTGCTGTGTATTTGCTTCCGTGCGGCTCCATTCGGCGTTCATGGATCCGGCTCGGGCGGGGAACAGGAGCTGGATAGGGTGAGTACGGCTCGCTCGGAAAATGAGTTGTTATACGCATCGTACTTGTTCGTCCGGACGAGTGTACGAATCGGTCGGGAAACACGCATTCGGCTGGTATTTTTTCCGGACGAATACTGTTAGGTGCCGTACCGGCCGAGATCGGAATCGACCCCTAAGTCCTTGGTGCTTCTACATCATAATGCACCAGCATTCCCCATTATTAGCACACTCAAATATGCAAAAAAGAGATTAAAAACAATAATAGTGAGCTTTTAAGCTTCCTGTGAACTCATGGAACCATAAACATAGCACGCCAGAGTGGGAAAAGCCGGATCCATTGCGCTCCTTAAATCATAAAATGGCAGACGCAACCGCCGAGGCTGAGGTGCGCGACGCGGGAGAGCTAGAGCATGGTAAACGGCTTAAAATCAGCAAAAAAAGAAAAATACCTGCACTCTCCGCGTTCGCGCACCGGATTCTTCACAGCATGCTTATTTTGAAGGCGAACCGCTGCCTGTAATGAATGAAAGTCTCCGACAGCAAATGGAGCTTCAAGGACCTGCGGCCATCTTGTGGGCGGTTCGGCCACGCCCCCTTTCATCTCCCTGTTTTTTTTCTAATTAGTGATATTACCACACTCTTTTCCCGTTTGAGTTGCCCATGACTTTTTTGAGCAATGGCTTTCTCTATTTGGTTACCCTCATAGATGGAAGATTCTTGTGTCAATGCTGCCAGTTCTTCATTTGAAATTATTGATTCCTCCATAGGGTTGGTGAGAAATTTTTAAATTGTCGAAATTATTTCCTTGTTATGATCTGATTTAGAGGTGTTTTTTTCTAGAAGGGATAACATAGATTCCAGAATCTTTTGAAGTGTTTGCAAGGCCTTTGAGAGGTGTACAAAATCCCTGTGGGGATGATAAGACTTATTTAACAGAAAATCGGGGGAACAAGAAAGGTTATCTACATGGTCAGGACCATCACTTACTGTGCTAATAAAAAGATTGAGATTTTCCTTCGGAGTTTTCTCCCTCTTCTCATTATTAATGCACTCAGGTGTACATCTGGGAAAGTATAATCTAAGAGAGGCGTATCTAACTGAATTTCTTCATTGGATTTATTAATGTCCCTCATACTTCCAGTAGTTAGTGGGTCTTTGTCCACAGATGAAGGAGAGGGATTTCGCTGGGTGACACCTTCAGGCTCTATCGTTGCTATAGGGGATTGTGTTAGAGGGACACCTTCCCCATCGCCTTTTTCTTTCCAGTTCCAATGGTTTTCTGTGAGGGAAAAAATCAGGTATAGGAACAAGGCACTCCAAGGAACCAATATGAAGGCTTACATTTCACTTTAGCAACTAAAAGTTGCCTTTTCATTTGTATAGAAAAAGTCCTTAATTTTTTAACAGTCCTATTGTCAAACTTTAAAAGAAAGGAGTATCTCTCCTTGATCATCTATAATCGTCACCCCTACTCATGGGGAAAACAAATCTATATAGAGACTCAGGCACTTGAATCCACTAGAATCTACTTCTCTCTCCTTATGGAAGAAGTAGGATTAATGAGGCAAACAAAAGATAAAACCTGAGTATCTTTTTGCTACCCAGAGAAACCTAATAGGACTTTATGGCAGTTTGAACCTGTGCAATATATTGGCAGATGCAACGGCCATAAGTCGAGAGATCATCAAGGTCCAAGGACCACCATGCAGGGGAGCAGATGCCTTCCTACTCCAACCATGCAGTCAGCATCGCCTCATACTTCTATCTTTGGCTTCCCATTTAGGGCTTCCCATAAAGGGCTGCGTTGCCTAGGGCCTGCCAGAGCAAGCAGTAAAGAGAAGCCAGGAAGTGTTAGGGAGGCCTACCGGCCTTGAAGGCCCCCTGGCTGTAGATTGTCAAAGGTTCAACAGCAAGACCCAATAGAGCCAGCAACAGACACCGGGCAATGGAGCTCATAATCTGGAACAGATGAGGGAGATCAAAGAAATTAGACTAGCGACTCAACAAAGCAGTGCTGGTGATGAGTCTGCAGAAGAGCACTGAAGCAGTGGGGCAGGGAAATGAGGAATCAAGCAGATGTAGGGCATTAAATTGCAATACTGTAGATCATCTTTTCTACAGAACAGCTGTGGGTGCACTAATAGAATGGGGAGGGGGCGGAGAGGGTTTCCGAGCCCAAGCCGCAGGCTGCGCCAATGCCTAGACCAATGCCTAGACCGGCCACTTCTTCATGCTTCTGTGTTCAGCGTACCAAATGCTGCTGGCGTCTACAACAGCAGATAGCGCAGTTGCCTACAACCCCAGACTGCCTAGACAGCCCTCCTCGACAGCCCCCCTCACCTATAGACACAATAGGTCCATTGTTCGGCCTCCAATGCCTCTCCACATTTCTGCAGCACACTGCACTCAAGGCGGCTCTGCTGTTCTGCCGGTCTCGCAGAAGATTGTTCATTGTGTACCAAACATTCATCAATACATAAGGTGAAATCTAAATAGTTAAAAATGACTAAGAAGGAAAGCTTTGCATCTTTTAAATGTGTACAAGAATCTGAGTTTAGGAATAGTGGTTATTCATGAGATTCTGAAATTAGGGTTACCCATAATATCATGTGATGTAGAGGGAATTTGGCATAAGGTGTCCACTCTTGCAAGCTGACTTAGATTTGAAAGCCATAAACGGAGAGAAATGCAATATATAATAATAAATGTTGTACTATTCCGTATTTTCTCACTTCTAATAAGAAGATACCCTGCTTGTGTGGGTGGGCTTTTCACCCGTGACTAGAAGAGCCCAAAAGCACCATGTGAATGGATGAAGATGTTATTTTTAATGTAGATCTTTCTGTAGGAAACTGTTGTATTTGGGCCTAGGTTCATCAGGCACCCAGGAAAACCTATGAACCCTGGCCATTTCTAAAAACTAGTCACCAGAGGAGTCCATGTTAGTGTGACTTATGTGAAATCCACCAGTTGGTTTTGCTCAGAATGCCCTGCAAACATCAAATGTCAGCAAAACTCACAGATTTACCTAACATTTGTGAGAGGGAACTTACTGCCACCCAGTGTTTTGACACTTCTCCTGATAAAAACAGCACCGCACTTGTGTGGTTGGGCTACTGTTCCAGACAGAAACCTGTCATAACATGGACTTTGTGTAGTCAATGTAAAGTCAATGGTGTCTTAAGGTCACAGTTTTGGTCCATTCCTACCTGTGACAGCAAAGACGTCAAAATGCAACATATGAACACCAGGATATTCCGTTTCAAATTCTCTCCTTCTGGGGATGTAGGAAACTGCAGTATTTGCAGGAGGGTTCAGCCAGTACTGATGGAAACTTACCAGGCCAGACTGACGTGACGCCCTCCTCGTTCCACCGCGGGTGAGGGCCGTTTGCGCGGAGGGCTTGGTGACAGTCTTTTTTTGGCCATTTCCGTCTGTTTCCTCCACTTCCGGGTGAGGCGGGGTGCAGTCTAGTCTTCACCGCATTTCCACTACTTAACCTGATGATTAAGCGGACGCGCAGCGGACTGTGGTAAGGCTGCTGCCGCTTTGATACCATTTGTGGCGACTTCTTGGGTGTTAAAGGAGCTTGCTTGCTTGCTTGTCGCACTTAGTACTAAGTCTTGAACTATGTTTGTGTAATTTTACTTTTGGCTATGTTTTAATAATTGTACTTCTTTTTAAAAAAATGTATTGCTCTTACCTGACGTGACGCCCGCCCCATTCCGCAACGGCTGAGTGGCGTTTGTGCGGAGGGCGTGGTGACAGTCTTTTTTGGCCATTTCTGGCTGTTTCCTCCATTCCCGGATGAGGCGGGGTGCAGTCTAGTCTTCACCGCATTTCCCCTACTTCACCCAATGATTAAGCAGACGCGCGGCGGACGCGCCGCAGGCGTGCCTAAGGCAAGCCCGCCTGCACCCGTCCGCTCCCGGCCGGGACCAGGGGCCAGAAACCCTGGTCCGTTGCAGTCAGCTTCTAGATTCTATTCTTCCCTTATCTTGCGTAATCACTGACCTTCTTTTAACACCTCTTGTCAGGTCTTTAATCCTGATTTACCCCTTTTACAGTGTTCTTGTTGCCGCTTTGAGTGTACACCTAACTTTCATCTGGGGTCCGTGCATGACCTTCAGGCTGGGAGTGGTGCTCCTTGCTCTTCTCCTAACACTTTAACTGCTTCTTCGTCAAACAGCGAATTTCGCTGTTTCAACTTAAATTGTCGTTCCCTACCTAAACATCAGCTCTATCTTTTTAACTTTTCTCACCGACATATATCCTGATGTAGTCTTTTTAACTGAAACTTGGCTTCACGATGGCTCCCTACCTGATGTCATATTGGCGCTCCCTGATCATTTTTCCTTGTTAGGAATTAATAGACCCTTAAAGCTGGGGGTGGTATCGCCATTATTTAAAAGAAAATCTATAACTGTAAAATTGTGGACCTCCAGATTCCAAACTGTGAAGCCTTGGCTTTCTCTATTCCTTTTACCCATAACTTTACCTTTTTGGGTGCCCTAATCTGTCGCCCTTCTGGGCCTTCCCACAACTGGTGTTTAGCTCTTTCTGACCTGCTGGCCCCCCACATTCTTCGGGCTGCCAACTTGTCGGTGCTTGGTGATCTCAACCTCCACCTTGAGAACCCCGAAGACAAATCAGCATCCACATTTATAGAGGACATGAATACTCTCAATATTTCACTGCTAAGTTCACTGCCCACTAACATCGCAGGTCACCTTTTGGACCCTATTTTTTCTAATCTTGCTACTCTCTCTGTTGCACCTCCCATCCTGATCATTTTTCAGTTCCTTTTACTATCAAACTTTTTTCTACCTCTTCTACTAGGCTGACCTTATTGCCTAAAACTAGGAACTGGTCCAAACTTAAATTATCGGCACTTAACAAATTGCTTCTTGACAAAATCCCTTCTCTTGTTTCCCTCCCTGATCAAGACCAGCTTTCTGCGCATCAATGGCTTACAGCGACCATGGACTCTGCACTACCTCTCACAGTAAAACCACAGCTCCGGACCCATCCTCCTGCCCCCTGGTTTACTGATTCTCTAAAACAAGAGAAAAAATGCTGCAAAGCCTTAGAAAGACAATGGAGGAAACACTATTTAACTAATGCAAAGTTGGAGTATTTGGGAGCATTAAAGAAATATCATGCTCTTTGCAGATCGGCTCGCACAACCTTCTTTATTGAGAAGATTTCTAGCTCCCAAAACTGTCAAAGTTGTGACTAAACTCTCAGCAGCTAGTGCTTTTTTGTTCCCTCCCTCGCTTTCCCAACTTCAATGCGATGAGCTAGTGCTGTTCTTTTATAATAAAGTCAAGTCCCTCCATGGCCAACTTGCTGTGGATGCCTCCCAACAAGGGAATCTAATGTTTCCTGTCAACCTAATGGTGGTGCTCCCTGAATTTTTGCCCCAGGTTCTTGCGTTTGGGGATTCCATACAGATTAGTTCATGGCTTCCTTTGGATTTGCCTTCCCTGCAGCTGTTGCTGAGATCTATTAAGTCTAGTTAACCTCTTCATCGCCTCCTCCCTTCTAAACTTAGTCTCTTGGAAGAGGCTGCCCACACTGTGTTCCTTAACTTTCTCAATACTTCTTTAAGTACAGGTTCGGTACCTCAGAGGTGGAAACATGCACTCGTCCTTCCTCTATTAAAAAAGGAAGGTCTTGATCCTCTCTGTTGGTCAAATATTTGCCCTATTTCCCTTTTGCCTGTTGTTAGAACTGGGGTCTCTAGTTGGCTGAGGTAGGTACCTTAGTCCAAATAGGGACCCTTGCTTCTAAGTCAGGGAAAGGAAGGACACCTTCTCAGATAGCCCCTGCTCACCCCCTCGGTAGCTTGGCACGAGCAGCCAGGCTTATCTCCAAGGCAAACGTGTAAAGTATTTGCAACCATGCTCTCAGTGACACAGTGATAACACCACAAATGGACTCCACACAAGTTTCATAAAAAAAACAATTATATGTTTATAAAAAAAGATATACGATCAGACCACACGATAAAAATCCAACATATGCGTATTTGTAATATTTCACCTTGCCGGTTATTAGGCCAGCACGCACTGGTCGGTTCTTGCAGTATTAATGAGCAATTCTCGATCATCCAATGCAGTCCTAATGCAATGCTATGCAGTTGGTAATGCAAGAATCAGGCAGTTCGTAATGCAAAAATAATGCAAGTCGTAATGCAAAAATAATGCAAGTCGTAATGCAACAATCAGGCAGTTCGTAATGCAAAAATAATGCAATTCGTAATGCAACAATCAGGCAGTTCGTAATGCAAAAATAATGTACTTCGGCACCGATCGCGGTGCTCTGTACGGTCTCTATGCCACTCTTACTGACTCGCGGTCAGCTACTGCCAAAATATGCCCCCAACACTGTTATGATGGAAAACAAAGTGCAGCTCCACACTCCGGCCCCGGTACTGCCACTCCTCGGCAAGTACGGGCCGCGATACGGACTTGAGCAGTGGCTCCAGCTGCAAAGATGGGAAAGGCCGAGAGCGTTTCTCTCGTAGCCCGCAACCCCGCCCCAGGCGGCGACACATGCACGCTCGCTGAGCGTTACCTGGGGGCTGCGATCTCACTCTCCTCTCCTCGCGGCTTGGGCCTCCAGTGCGACTTCTTTGATCTTGGGCAGTGGAACTCGGACCCCCGACGGTGATGGTTCGAGGTCTCTCCTTGGCAAAGGCAGGCTCGGGCCGGCAGAGGTGAATTCTCACAGCTCCTCTGGGGATGCCGGTCTGGGCCGATGGCAATGACGATCGCAGCAGTTCTGGCCATGCTGTCGATCCAAGCAGAGAACAAGACTGCTCCGGGACACACAGTCACGGGCAATTTCTCAAGAAGGTCTCAGGTTGCAACAGGGCACACGCACACAGCGTCGCTGAGACTCACTTGAGCTCCGGGTGCACACAATCACAGGGCAATCCCCACGAAGGTCTCAGGCTGCACGAAGCACACACACAGCGTCGCTGAGACTCACTTGGACTCCGGGTGCACACGATCACGGGGCAGTTCTTACGAAGGTCTCAGGCTGCAAAAAGCACACGCACACAGCGTCGCTGAGACACACTTGGAAACTTTTATGTTCCTGAGTTTCCACAACAGGGAGCCAGCTCTCCTCGGGCCCTTGGAGACACGCTACTTCAGGACACAGCACACAGCAAAGTCCTCACAAGCAGGGGGACACAGCACACAGCAAAGTCCCTTGTCCTCTCCTTAGTCAAACCAGCAAACTGCAGGCCAGCCCCAGAACACACAGCAAGGGCAGTCCTTCTCTTCAGACTCTTCAGCTGTCCTTCTTTGGCAGAGGTTCCTCTTGTTCACCAAGTAGGTTCAATCCTTGTTCAGTATGGATTTCAGTCTAAAGTCCAGGGCTTTCATCTCTCATAGTTATACCCCTAAATGTCTTTGAAGTCTTTGTGTTCAGGGGGCACTAACCCCTGTCCAAACCAGTTCTGGGTGTCTCCCTGCCAGTGACACCTTCTTCCTTTGATAGTGGGGGTCTGGATCTTCAATCACTCAGCAGGAGATGGAGCCTTTGTTTTATGGCAGCAGCCCAGGCCTCTTCGCCTCCAGGGGCTACTCCTCCCCCCTACACTCCAGATGCAGGTCAACCGTGGCTGTCTCACCTACTCCTCCCCTGGGTCAAGACATTTCCCAGATCCTATCACATTCAAATCTAGACAGTCAATCCACAACCAGGCAGAGACACACAGAATTGTTAGAACAAAAAAACCAGCCACTTCTAAAAGCGTGGTTTCTAAACACACAATTCAAAAACCACCTTCACAAAAAGATGTGTTATTAAATTGTGAGCTCAGGTACACTAAACTTCACCTCTCCATCTTAAACCTATGGGAAGATAGGCTGGAAACATATTACACAGCCTCCCCCATTCTGTCCTATGGGCAAGATGGCCTTGCAACAGTGAAAAACGAATTTGGCAGTTTTTCACTGTCAGGACATGGTACACACCTTAGTACATGTCCTACCTTTCACATACACTGCACCCTGCCCAGGGGGCACCTTGGGCATACCATAGGGGTGTCTGATGTGCATAAAAAGGGAAGGGTAAGGCCTGGCAAGTGGGTGCACTTGTCAGGACAACATGGCAGTTTAGCAAACTGCGCGCAGGCACTGCAGTGGCAGGCCTGAGTTCTCTCTTTGGGGGCTACTTATGTGGGTGGCACAATTAGTGCTGCAGGCCCACGAGTAGCTTTTGTATTACTAGCCCTGGCACACAAAGTACACTTTACTAGGGACTTTACGAGTAAGACCAACATGCCAATTATGGACAACCAATTACCATTACACTTTACACAGGGAGCACTTGCACTTTGACACTGATCAGCAGTGGCAAAGTGCCCGAAGCATCTAAGTTGGCAACACCATGTCAGAAAAAAGGTCTAGGGGGCAGGCAAAACGTTTGGGGAACTTTAGCCAAAAAGGACCAAGTCCAACACCTGTGTTCTCTAAAATTTTGGAACCGCACATTAATACTCAACTTTCCTCTTTTGTCACAACTCGTAATTTGTTGCACCCTTCACAGTCTGGTTTTAGACCTGGCCATAGTACTGAGTCTGCTCTTCTCGGGGTCACTGAGCATCTCAGGCAACAACTTGACTCCGTGGAACTTCCGTCCTCATTCTGCTGGATCTAAATGCAGCTTTTGACACAGTTTCACATTCCATTCTGATAGACCGTCTCAAAGCCTCCGGCATTGTGGGTCTGGCTCTGAGGTGGTTGATTTCCTTTTTAAAAGAACATACCTTCCAGGTCTTTTCAAATGAAGTAAGATCTAATACTCTAGCTTTAACCTCTGGAGTGCCTCAGGGTTAAATTTTGAGCCCTTTGCTTTTTAGCATATATGTTCGCTCTTTGGCTGAAACTGCTGAGAAGTCGGGACTGACTATCTTTTCTTATGCCAACGATACCCAGATTATCTTTTCACTTTCTTCCGCCCAGCACCAAGATCCCTCCCTGTTTCAGCTTGGCTTGAGTAATGTCTCCTCATGGATGACCAGTTATGCCCTGAAGCTAAACGGCACTAAAACTGATGTGCTTGTTCTGGGTAAGCCTGAACTTTGGGGAATCAAACATTGGCCTGACACTATGTGCCCTTTGCCTGCCTCTGTCTCCAAAGTCAATAGCCTGGGTTTCATTATTGATAAAAATCTTTCCCTTAAACCTCAGGTGTCCAGGTTTACAGCATCCTGCTTTGCTGTTCTTAAATGGATCAAAAAAAATCCTCTGGCTAATTCCACTGGCAGCTCAGAGAAAGGTTTTGCAGGCTCTGGTGATATCCAGGCTGGACTATGGCAATGTGCTGTATCTGGGTGCAGGTAAAGCCTCAGTTCACCGGTTGCAGGTCATTCAGTATGCAGCTGCACGTCTTTTTTTCCATCTGTCTAGATGTGCCTCTGCGTCTCCTCTGCTCCTCTGCTCCACCAACTCCATTGGCTTAAAGTCAATCAGCGCATTGAGTTTAAGGCCCTATGTTACATGTTTCGGGTCAAATGTGGCCTTGCTCCCTCCTATGTTCAAAGATTGGTAACACCTTATGTGCCGGCTCGACAGTTGAGATCCTCCAGTCTCTTACTGTTTTCAGTCCCCAGGTCTTGTCTTGTCCGTACGAGGGGTCGCTCCTTTTCTTACCCGGGCCCCAAGCTCTGGAATGCTCTCCCAATTGATCTTAGGAATTGTCATTCATTGTTAGCTTTCTGCAAGCGCTTAAAGACTCTGCTTTTCAGCGACCTGGCCTGACTTCTATTCCTGCCTGTTGCCTAAAACCTGCATGGCCCTGCCTCCACTTGTCCAGCGCCGGGAGACTCTGTTGGGTAGCTGTGCGCTTTATAAATCTATAAATAAACAAATAAATAAATAATTTATAAAAACTAGATGTGAAAGGGAGTGCAGGGTTGCTTGTCTTGAACGGATCCTCCTGTGCTTGTGTACAGAAAATGCCCTGTGTTGCAAAGTCCTCCTGTGTGCCCTGTGCATCCCTATTTTTTGCTGGCAGGTACTGGTAACTGGCTCTGACTGTCCCTGGACTCTGTCTAACCAGGGCCAGTGCTATGTTGGAAACACAAGTGAAAACACACACATACATTTGGGTACACTATGTATTAGGGTACACTTACAATCGGCATGACCTAACCTATAAGTCCCTGGTAGATAATAGGGCAGGGGTAATAAAACTACCTATAGGTCCCTAGTATATGATAGGGCACTGCACTTTAGAGGCCAGCAACCCTTTCTGCACTTGCATGTGTGCACTGCTGAGAGCCTGAGGTAATTTTAAAAGCAACCCTGTGTTGCAGCACTGCTTTTGAATGTAAATGGTTCCTAAACTTGACGTTGGTGGTAGGGACACTAAAAGAGTGATAAACTACAATATTGTGGCATTTTAGGTACCACCCCCCAGTGTCTACACTAGGTGTCCCAGGGGTGGGGGGTCATGTCATTATAAGAAGTGCCATTATAAAAGATGTTATATATGCTCTGGGGACAGAGAAATTGCACATTTCACTCTCTCCATTGTAGGAAAAATGCCTCCCAAAATCAACATTGGTGCTAGGAGCACTGTAGAGTGAGGATCTACCCTATTTTGCATATTCAGGACCCTTAAAGTCTCCCTAGATGTCCCTGGGTTGGGGGGACCATGTAAGTCTAAGGGGCCCTTATAAAATATGTTTTATATGCCCTGATGATGGAGAAATTGCACATTGTATGTTATGTTATGTTATTGGTATTTCTAAAGCGCAAACGGTTACCCAAGGGTGTCCTGGCGCTAACTGCTTTCCTCTGGGCATTAAGATATAAACACAAGTTATAGATTAAAAAGCCATGTTTTCAGTTGCTTCCTAAAAAGTAGCAGATCAGTGGAGTTTCTCAAGTAGAAGGGAAGATCATTCCAGGCTTTTGCTGCACAAGCTATAAAGCTTCTTCCACCCCATGAAGCTTTTTTATGGCTGGTACTGATACCAACTTTGCCCGGAGGAGCGTAGTGTTCTTATTGGTTGGTACCATTGCAGTCGCTGCTTAAGATATTCTGGGCCAATGCCCTGCAAAGCCTTGTATACTGTACACAGGGCCTTAAAGCGCACCCTTTTCCTCACCGGCAGCCAGTTTTTTTATTTCATTAGCAATAGGCATACATTTGGGAGTGTTAGTAAGCAATCTAGCGGCTGCATTTTGCAGCAATTGCAACTTATTCATAGATCGTTCTTGTATGTTTAGGTAGAGACCATTACAGTAGTCTAACCTAGACATGATGAGTGCCGTGACAACTGTCCGCCTACTGTCTGCCGGCAAGAAGTGTAGGATTTTTTTAATCATTCTGAGAGTGTAAAAGGTGATTGAAGCTACAGCATTTATCTGATCACTAAAGTTGAGCTTATCATCAACAATCACTCCCAGATTCTTTACCTTCCTGGTAGGTGTGGGGAGAGTGCCCAGAGTGTCTGGCCACCAACTTGGGGCCCAGAAGTTAGGGTCATTTCCAAATAAAATGACCTCTGTCTTACTTGAGTTAAGTTTTAAACAGTTTTGCGCCATCCAACTCCCTACCGCCTCCATACAGTCATGAAACCGACTTTCTATTCTCGCTCTCAGGCCATGATGCAGAGCAACCACAATTTGTGTATCGTCTGCGTAGGAGGTAAGGTTAAAACCATAGGAGCCAATTAGAGATGCCAAAGAGGAGACATAAATATTAAAAAGTGTTGGGCTAAGGGAGGACCCTTGTGGCACTCCACAGGGCAAGGAGAAGGGTCTGGAACAAAATTCATCCAATGCCACAATTTGAGACCTATCCGTTAGGAAGGATTTTATCAACTTCCAGGCCTTGCCCTGGACCCCGCATGTTGACAGCCGGTCCATCAGTAAATCATGATGGACCGTGTCAAAGGCCGCTGATAGATCTAACATAATCAAAGCGGCCTTGCCTCCCCTATCCAAAACTTCTCTAATCTCTTCGGTGGATTTAATAAGAGCGGACTCTGTATTATGGCCCTCTCGAAATCCATATTGAGTTGGATCTAAGCCTTTTATCTTGCATAAAAAAGCAGTGAGTTGTCCATTCATAGCTTTTTTCAACCAATTTAGCTGGCAACGGAAGGCGAGATATTGGGCGGAAATTATTAGGATCTTTAGGATCCAAGTTAGGCTTTTTTAATAGAGGAAGTATTGAGGCAATCTTCCAACGTTTAGGGAACTCCCCTACTTCAAATATTGAGTAGAATAGGGAGCTAAGTGAACGGGCAACCAGTCCCTAAGCCCGTTTGATTACTGATACCTGGCAGGGATCATAGGGGGAGCCTGACCTTGCTGTCACCAAGAGCTTCTCTGTTTCCACAGAAGAAAGTGGCTCAAATTTATCAAAGACAACAAGTGGGGTAGAAGTGTTGGTACTTTCCTCCAAATAAGCCCCCATCCCCAAAACACTTGGGTGTTGGAAAGCCGAGAAAATAATATCAACCTTTTTTGAAAAAACAAGGCAATGTCCTCACATAGTTCCTGTGTTGATTCAATCTTTTTGGGACGAGGGATGCCAAGCTGGACACTATATTAAAAAGTTCCTTGGCCGAATTCCCTGCAAGACTGATGCGGTTTGAGAAGAAATCCTTTTTTGCATTACATATCATTTGCTTATAAATTGCAAGACTTTGTTTATAACTTTTTAGCAGCTTCCTCATAATCTCTCCTCCAAATCCGCTCAAGAGATTTGCAGATAAGTTTCTGTTCCCTTAGATCCTCGGTATACCAGGGGGCCGTAGGTTGGGATCTTCTAGGGACCCGCACTTTTTCCGGGGCGAGATCGTTACATGCTGTTTCGATCCAATTGGTGTAGTGTGTGGTGGCCTCCTCTAATCCTGGATTAAACTGGCCCACACTTACTAAAAGAGCATTAGTTAACGCAGGGCCCTCAATTTTGTTCCAAGCCCTGCTTTTAATTTGACTCTTCGGCCCCTCCCTATTCTGACAATGCACTGAACAAGCCAACTCAAATTGCACAGCAGAGTGGTCAGTCCAGGTAAGGGGCAGCACACCTGTAAAATGGAGTTGTAAATGGTTTGAAAAAATTCCATCTAGGGTGTGTCCTGCCTCATGAGTCGGGCCTATCACCCGTTGACTGAGGTCAGCACTCTTCATTAAGTCTAGAAGAGCCACTGTATCTGTTTCAGAGTGAACTTCTAGATGATAGTTGAAGTCACCCATTATTGTAAATGAATCAGCACAGAGCCCATCCTCCAGGAAGTTACCAACAGATGTTAAGAAGGAACTTTTGGGGCCAGGGGGTCTATATAATAGAATACCCTTAAACGCAGAGTGATTAGTAAGGTTACAACTAAAAGATAGTGCCTCACAGTCTGCGTTTGAGGCTATCTGAAAACCTGCCTTCAAGGAATAATGGTAGATAATCGCTAGGCCCCCACCTCTCCTAACTGGCCTATTAAGGGTGTAGCAGATAAATCCAGGAGGCGTGGCTTTCACTATATCTGGCTAGATGCCTAGCACCATAGGATAACATGGCAATAGTTTATTAATGCATAACTATCACTAACAATTGAATTTAAATATCATTCAAGGACTTAGGAGAATGGTATTGATAAATCCAGCAATTTTTCATTGCTGAATTTATCCTAAGGTATACAGAAAAGAAGTTATGAGACTTTGTTCTCTGTAAGCCAAAATTCAGCCTTCCTGTGGTCTGTCCTGATTGGTCAGAGTTAACAGGATGTACAGGCTGCTTTGATGAAGTGATAAGTGACTCACCCAGAGAGAGACTATCTGTTGGGGAGAGCTCTGCAGCACAGTAATGCCAGATCAGGGGGGAGGGGCCGCAAAGCATGAAGCTTCAAATGGGGAATAGGACAGGCAGGGAATGCCAGGTCCATCTACCCATCAGCCCCTCTGGCCCAGCCAGATGGCAGGCTTAAGGCAGGAATTTGAAGAGGGTAGGGGGAGGAGAGCTATGGAAATGAGCCACACTGGCGTTTGGTTTAACTAGTTCTTGCTCCTCTGCTGAGATTTCAGTCATACTGAATTTTGAAGGAATAGTGCTTTCTGGAAGAAAATTATACCACACTTTGGAGTAAGAGGTCATGCACTGGGGCGTTGCCCTGCACCTCATTGAACATGGGCGCTCTCCTGCTTGACCCCAGAGAACACTGAATAAATATGTGAGAGGTGCCGAGCCTCTCAGATCTGCTGCTTGAAACTAAGAGAAGAAGGATTGCCAAGCTGGAAACTTGATTTGCGCCATCAGGGTCCGCATTCAGACTGGCTGTGCCTGCTGCATTATCTGAAACTACAGCCCTTTGGTTGTACCTTGCTTCAAGAGGAGTAAAAATTGGACTCCCTGCAAGCTACAGGTTAACATAGCTCACCAGGGCTATCACCACCAAGAATCCCCTGCCTGGAGTGCGTCCAGTGGATTTGTAAGGGCTTTGTCCAAGTGCATTGTGGGAATTGTGGTCCCATCTTTCAAGGACCATCTTGGAGCTTTCTGACCCTTGAATTGTGTTCTGGACACTTTGGACCCTCAAGTGGAACATCAGGAGGAAGTTCCAGAAGTTCCAGAAGTGGAGCACCTTTGGTAAAAAGCTCCATAA
This sequence comes from Calotriton arnoldi, assembly GCA_963921515.1. Lineage (NCBI taxonomy): Eukaryota > Metazoa > Chordata > Amphibia > Caudata > Salamandridae > Calotriton > Calotriton arnoldi. The sequence continues at coordinate 131,140 of CAWUFW010013060.1, forward strand.
GGGGACCGATTCAACCGCGAGAGCAAAGCCAGCCGCCTTCAACCGCGAGCCTGCCTGACCTGCTGGTTTGACCAGCTGAAAAGCTCAGGAGGTCTGACTTCCGGGACTGGGAACTCCCTGAAAAGCAAGCCGGCGAACCCTCACCGAATCCGGACTGCTAAAGAGCATCAAGGGACCCCAGCAGAAAAAGCTCCAGAAAAGTTTTTAAGTCAGAAGGTAAGATTTTGACCGAGGCCTACGGCAAGGTGTATCCAAGCAAGGTTCCATCATGGTCAGCCTGTAACTTTGACTTTGTCCCTGTCAAAGGCGACCAGAAGTCCCAGAGTGGAGCTATAAGTGCTATATAGTGTTAAAGCTTTAAAAATTCATCTCCCCAGTTGCCTACATTGGAATTTTGTCATTTTCTAATCATTTGAAAGATAAAAAATATTTTCTATGTTCATAAATTGGTGTTGGATTTTTATTGTGTGTTGCGTCTTAATTATTTACTTAATTGGTGTTTTTAAACGCATTACATACCTGCAAACATCAAATTTTGATTGCCATCACAGATCTTCCTCAAGTAGGGTAACATTTGAGAATTTGTGGGGATTGGCAAAGATCCTTTAGCCCAGCAGTCCCATATTTCTCCCTATAAAAATTACCCACCTGTGCGAGTAAGCCCATTGCCTGTGATAAAAATGACAGTGAAATGTAAACTTGAAACATCAAGATTTTTCCTTTGAAATCAACTCATTCTAGAGATGTTAGTTGCTTTGGGATTTGGACATGTGATTCGCCCACACAAGAGGAAACCTACCAACCACATATATTTTTGAAAATTAAATACCTGGGAGATGCCAAGGTTGTGTAACTGGCAAGGATCTCATCAAGTTTTCCTACCCAGAATGCCGTGCAAACTTTAATCTTTAACTAAAATCACATATTTTCCTCACATTTGTATGAGAGAAAGGTCGGTAATTTCTGGTGGTGGACATTAACCCATTAACCCTACATTTCCACACTGCTCCCTATTAGACTGATATCCGATTGTTTGTGTAAAACTAGCACTTCAAACAGAAGGGCCCCGAAAGAGCAAAGAGGAATTAAGAAATGGAAGGCAACATTAGGATTTTTCTTCTGAAATTCATTATGGGGATATGGGCTGCTACGGTATTTGGGGCTGGTGTTGACTGTCACCCAGGGAAACCTATCAACTCCAGACATTTTTGTGTGTTTTTTGGTGTTGTGACATTTGCAGGGCATTCTCTGTATGAAAGCATGATGGAATTCATAAACGCCATAGCACCCTGGTTCCTCTCAGATCTTGAGCTTCCCGGAATGGCCAGCATTCCTCAGTGCTGGCTAATCCACTGCCCAAATACCACAGCCTCCCACAATGGCAAGTTTGAGAAAATTGGGATTTCTAGGAGCATGCTTAGGATATATGGGCTGGCAGAGAGGGGTCCCCCCATTCTGTCTCCTGGTTGGCAGAGGACTGTCTTGTAATGAGAAGGTGTATTCCATGCCAGGATGGTTCAGCGCTTCATTTCAATGTTTTTCCCTGGTAGTCAGGTGGCCTTCATGGTCCTTCAGTTGGCATTTTTGGATGTTTACTTCCAGCTTGACCAAATGAAGCATGGGAGGGAAGAAAGCTCATCAGACAACCTGGAAAAGGATTTAGAGACAAAAAGGGGTGTGGACTTGCTCATCCTATAACTGGGCTGCACCCACAACCCTGGGCACCAGTCTTTCTGTCCCCTGGGGGGGGGGGGGCAGACTAAACAGTTCACCTCCGATCTTTCTGCTCCAGGTGAGCAATAGGCCTCATAGACACTGAAGATTAGTGCCCACAAGAGGGATGATGTGGCACGCTGGCCCATATTGGCATGGGGTCTCATCCTTAGGCAGTAGCTAATCTTATTGCCTCCAATGCAGACAAAATAGGAGGTTTAACCCCTATCTGCCAGCACATATGTCAGAACTATTCTACAAGAAATCAAAATTTCTTCTCTTTACTTTGCTTTATTTCAGCCAGAAGACCATAAAAGTACAACACATCAACGTTAAAACGTGTGTACAATCACCTAATTTAAAAAACAATCTTCTCACTTGTCATGGTAAATAGATGCAGAATTTGGGCTCCTTGCTCCAGGAGGGCAGAAAGACTGTTTAAACATGTGGTTGGGTTAGTCCCATTTCAGGATCACCCATCCCACCAAACTGTTCCTTTATCTGGTCAATAATCCTTGGTGTTTAGAGGGTTTTCTGCCCCCCTACAGCATGGGTAGACTGGGGGTATGTTCCGTCCAACTATCCCAGGGGAGCAGGAAAACTATATAAGCCATGTGGGTGGGAGGAAGGCCTGATGCCAGGGTAGGCTGGCTCCCATATATTCCTTTTTTGTTTTAAATATATAATCCTTTGGGCTTAGTAGGCTTTATGCCCCCCTAAAATGAGCAGATTGGCATTAAATCCCCTAACCTGCCCAACAGGATGGTAGAAAAACAACATGAACTGGGAGGGTGGCAAAATGCCAGGACAGGCAGCCTTGCACTCCATTTCATTTCTGGTCACTAATCCCTAGAATGTATTGGGCTTGCTGCCCCTCCTGGGATGGGTAACTTTACAGTAAGCCCCCCCTCAATGGGTCTCTTACATATCTGAATGTGCACTAGGCAGCAGGGATTGGGTGGGAATGTGGTGGGTATTGGCATCAACCACTAACCAGGCACTGACTGTCAGAAGCCCAGGAGTGAGTGGGAGATATTGTCCTTCTTTGCGCAACTTTTAAAAACTATTTTACATGATGTCTATTGGGCTTTCTGTGCTCCTGGAGTACGAATATTGAAGGTAAACTCTCCAAACGGACTCCCAGGGAGCAGAAAGACTCCATAGGGTATGTGGCTGGGGTAGGTGGCCTGATTCCACAACAGGCCAGTACGGCACCCATTCCCTTTTTCCTTTCCAAATGTTCTTCCAGCATCTAGTGGGCTTTCTGATTCCACCTCAAGGTGGGTACATTGGGTGTACTCCACCCCATCTTACCCCCCATGTTGGCAGAAAGATTGTCAAGAGCATGGAGTGGGGGAGGCCTGACAGCAGGATGGGCTAACCCTTCCCTTTTTTCTAAAAAACAAATACTCCCGGGCAAACCCCAACTTAACACCCCAGAGGCCTGAAAGACTGTTTATGGAATGTGGGGCGGGGGGAGGGCCAGCCAGGTACTAGAATACTATAATGGGCCAGCCCCCGTCCCCATCTATTCCTTTTTTCATTTCCAAATTGTTTCCCTGGTGCCTAGTGGGCTTTCTGTCCCACCCCTGGAGTTAGCAAATTGGGAGTAATATCCATACTCTGACCCACAGGCTGGTAGAAAACTACCTGAGCCTGGGGATGAGTCCTGATGCCAAGATGGGCTGACCCCGTCCCCATTTGTTTTGGTCTCCAATTCTTGGAGTGTAGTGAGTTTTATGTACCTTGGGTGGGAAGATACGGGATACCCCCCAAACATGCCCCCAACTGGTGTTAGAATGTGCATGACAAGGCAGAGACTGAGGTCACAAAAGGTTTGGTTGGTGCAGCTACTTTTGGCGTCTGGTCTCATCCTGGGCACCAGTCTGTCCAGAGCCCAAGGGTAAGATTCAGTCTAAATCCAGGATGAGATGCCCTCCCTTCCAGCTACTTCTCTTCAAATATTCTCTAGGGTGTCTAGTGGACTTTCAGTCCCCCTGGAGTGGACAGATGGAAGACCAACCCCCAAACTGCCTTGAAGGGGGATGAATGAATGCCTATAGCATGTGATCAGGGTAGATGGCCTGATGCCAGGACAGGCTAATACACCACCCATTCCTATTTCCCTTTTCAAATATTCTCCTACCACCTATTAGGAAGATGGTACATACACACACTAATCTTTTCATCAGGGCATCAGAAACACTGTCCAAAGCACAGGGAAGGGGAAGGCCTACAGTCCGGATTTTAAACCTGGCATGAAGTATGATTTCTGCCCCAAGATGGTTCTATTGTGGGTAAACTGCCTAATCTACACCCAGGAGGAGGCGAAAGACGGTTAAGAGCATGAGGTGGTGGAGTGGCCTGATGGCTGGATAGGCAACCCCACCCTATTTAAGATAATACTCCCTGGTGCAAAGTGGTGTTTTCTGTCTCCTTGGTGGGCAGATTGGGGGTAACCACCCTATCTACCACAGGGGGCTGAAACACTACCTAGGTCATGTGGGCTTGAGGACAGCCCATTGTAAAGAATCGATGGCCACCCACTTTTTTCATTTTTCATTTCCTAATTGTTTTCCTTGAGTCTAATGGGCTTTCTGATTCCCTTGATGGGCAGATTCGGAACTAAACTCCTAATATGCCATGAATGGGCAAAAAGACTGTCAAAGAATGGAGTTTGGAGGAAGTGCTGATAGAAGCTTGGGACAACCCTCACTCCCTTTGTCTCTGAACATAATAAACCCTGTTGCCTTATCGTGCTTTCTGCACTCCCAAATTGACAGATTGGAGGTAATCCCCAGCAATTTGCCTAGCTCAGAGGATACAGACAAACTGTTGATGGATACTTTGTTCACTGTGATACGTGCTTCTGGAGCTGAGAGGTGCCACCAAGCACAGAACACAGTGAAAGATGGAGCTGAATGGCTCTTTCTACTTTTACTTCCAGTTGTGATGATGTCAGTGCTAGGAGGTGGGTGGAACTCATGGAATTTGACTGCGGATTTCCATAGAGTTCCATAAAAACTCAGTGAGCTTCCCCGTAGTTCCTCAAACAGGCAGAAAATAGCATGTCGCGCTGTGATGTAGCGCCAGTAGTGCATTTCACACTGAAAAATTTGCATGAACGTCACCACAGGGAGTGCCAGAGGGCACAGCTATTTGAGTTGATTTAGCTGCCACTCAAGTAGATTTTCTACTTAAGCAGCAGCCTTCTAACTGCGAGCATTTTTAACCACCCGTGACCGCCCACATTGGAAAAATCTCACTGGATGTCCTCCTACCGACCAGAAATTGCACTAGGGGGTGCCAAATCCCACTCACGCTTACCAACTATGGGCCCAATTCACAGAACTAACTTAAGACAAAATCCTAAACTTACTACCATTTTGGTATTCATAGAAGGCACTTACTCATTTTGGTATTCACAGAAGGCACTTACTCATCAATGAGTAAGTGCCTTCTGTGAATACCAAAATGAGTAACTTACTCATTTTGTGTAACTTACTCATTTTGTGTAAGTGCCTTGTGTGAATACCAAAATGAATAACTTACTCATTTTGTGTAACTTACTCATTTCGGTATTCACAGAAGGCACTTACTCATCAATGAGTAAGTGCCTTCTGTGAATACCAAAATGAGTAAGTTATACAAAATGAGTAAGTTACTCAAAATGAGTAAGTAAGTGCCTTCTGTGAATACCAAAATGAGTAAGTGCCTTCTGTGAATACCAAAATGGTAGTAAGTTTAGGATTTTGTCTTAAGTTAGTTCTGTGAATCGGGCCCTTACATTTTTAGAGCCGCAAGAGAGAAAATCTTTTGACCAGAATTTGGCTGGAACTCTGTGTTATAAGAGTAACGCAGAGTCGTCAAAATTCCACCAATTCTGCGGGCGGAACAGAATATTCCACCCACCCCTAGTGTGTGTGCCATGTGCATTTTATCATTATTACAAAACGTCTTAGGCTCTAGGGAAACACTTACCCAGGAAAAAGGGGGGTTGCTTTAAAATGTAGTTCCTCTGTTGCAAGAAACAAAGCAGATTCTCCACACTGCGCAGATTGTGTAGAGGACCTAAACATTACACTCTCTGCACTAATGAAGTTCAGCTACAGTTGGCTGTATCTGTCTGCCAGAAGACTTGTCAATAAAATCTACAATCATACATAAAAAGGGACTTGGAGTAGATCCCTTGAGGTGCTTGTCATTTTAGGTCAGCCGCCTTCCGTCATTGCTTCATTGAAGTATCTTTAAGATTTGGATTAATCCATAGGAATATTGCACAGTTTTATATAATGCATTGGGTATTTCGCAAAGTAACCCATGCCTGGCTTCATAGCTGATATTCTGCTGGATAGGCACTGCAGGAATGTGCATTGTGGGGAGGAGCACATAGGCTAATTGCTGTCTCTGATTGCACCAAAGAGATAAGTGTGTGGTTCTGAAGCTTGCCATGTGCACCTTCCAGTCAATCCTCTGGCAGTGTCCTGCTGGAAGATCGTATTGTATTCAAAGAGAGTCTGTTCATGTAAGATGGCTACTGCATCAATATGTTAAGGACTGAACTATGTTAGATGATGGGATTCCCCTCAAAATGACAAATGGGGTTAGGCTCTTTTACTGGATTACCTGAGTGGTGATGATATTTACACACATTTATAAAAAAAAACGCTCAGGTCTCAAGTATTACATTATTTTTTTCTTATTGTTGAGGGTCATTACAGCAAGGAATGGCCAGTGCAGGGATAAAAGTATTGATGACACTCTTTGTGAAGATAATGGACTATGAGAAACATGAGCACTGTAGCACTTGTTACAAGACCACTAAAGCTAACTCTAATGACATACAGCTCTTAGAAACCCCAAGCAGTACTTTGGCATATCAAACACCATCAGTTGGAGGCTTCAACGGCACTTGGCTGTAATGACTAGAAGACTTGGGCCCTTCCTGTCATGACACAAACAAGGAGAAGCGAAGTGAAAACTAGCTTGAGGAACTCCGGTAGGTGCCAGGCAGAGCTTCTGTCTTCCCTTACCCTCAAGGCCTTCGACCCCACACACAAGATGGAGAGCTGGCCTTGGAAGATTTTGATGATGTGCCTACCAGTACTCACATTTCTCTTTTTTGTCATGGATGTGTTAGTGAACAAGGGTGATATGCCTATTCCAAGATGATGGTCAGAAAGGCATAGGTGTTGTATGCCACAAGTTGCCTGGGTGAGTGCCTCATGTGATCTCCCCACCTTTTGAAGCTATCCTGAAATGAAATAATGCCATTCCCTGAACAATTGTAGCTAATTATAGCAAATGTTATAGCATTTTTCTGTCTCAATGACTTATTTGAGTAGGTGAGTGGTGTTATCAATAACAACTACCAGGCAGAGTTATCTTTCTCAAACTGCAGCCTCTCACTCACACCATGTGCTATCCTCCCTGAGACTCTCGCCCTCAGTATTGCTGTAAGGCAAACAGCATGGCAGTAAAAGTGGGAATGTTTTGGATATCCCGAGTGCCTTATTACAAGTGCATTATATCCTATGGCACTTGCAATAAAGTCAGACAGATGTCTGCCATGTTTGTGATGGAGTAACCCGACCACCAAACTCTGAATAAGGCCCTACCACCAAAGGAAGAAATTTAGATTGGACTAAACATGAAAAACATCCAACCGAAGAAAGGACTTCCGCGAGTACACAATTTCAATTTTCCTGTTTGGAGCTTTAACCATCAAAACCAGCAGCATCAATGGGACCTCATCCAATAGCTCTCAAACTTGAGTGGATTCAACCTTCAAACTTGCCTGAAACCTTGCCTCACTAAAATTTTTCAAATTCCATAAAAACATTAAAACAGAAAGTTAACTTAGACCAGGATGATTCAGTTGGTGCAGCCAACTCCACGCCATTACGGTGGGTCTCAATTATGCCTAGGTCTCAGTCAATGGTGAACAGTGACTTTTGATCGGCACATTACTTTTTCTTGCCACTTTTTGCCTTAAAACTTTAGGATTCATATCTCCTGTAACCCTTAGTCGATTTTTAGCATTCTTGTGTCATTATTCTAATTTAAATGTTCTCTCATTTTAGAAATCAGTTGTGTGACTTTTATTGTGCTATGTTGTGATGCTTTAATTGTTTTGATATTGCTCCCTTTAAGTTAAGCCTATCTGATCTGACCATAGATATCAAGCGTACAGCCCAAGTTTATATATTTAACTTGTACTTGTTAATTGGAATTACTCACTTCCTGCGCAACATACAACACATGTTCTGATACATAGCTAAGAATTTATCCTTACCCTTTTTTAAAAATGTTTCTTATCAATGTGCTCTCACTTTATTGCTTCATACCTGCCTTTATTCTGCATGGATCATATATTTTAATACCTGATTGGTCATTTATTGTATTTCTTTCTGAGTGTCTCTTTTCGATAATTATTGAAATAACTATTAACTTTTACATATTCTGATACTGAAAAACTCTTAAATTAATTTTCCTCTACTGCAAGGCCTACCTCTTCCATAGGATAATAGTGGGTTACCTTTTTACATTTAATAAGTGATAACTTTAAGTTGAGCGCAGATCGGAATAACTAGTTTGGTGTCTCAAGCATTGTAATTTAAAACACTTTTTAATGGCAAAGTCGGATTTTAAGGCAGAATTCTAAACATATCACTTTTAGAAAGTTGGCATTTTCGTGTCCCAACCATTTAGTGCCTGCAGCCTGCATTCTGGGTCACATAACTAGGTATAACTGGAAGTTGCTCTTTGTGAATTGCTCCCAGACAGTGAGACAAAGGGGAATATGAGCTGGAAGATGGGATATCTCTAACTTGATGGGGAGGGGTCTGTCACCTACCACACTTGCACATCACAACGGCTCTACCTGAGCACTCTCATAAAGGGTTTTGACGCTGGTGTTTAGCGACCTCAGACTAGCTGGGTCGGGGCCAGTGAAGCAGGAAATTCAAAACACCTCTGGGGGGTGGAAACCTCAAGAACCTTCCCCCATCTCAAAGGTAAAAATATTAGACCCTCAGATCCAACTTTTCAGTACAGCTCTGGACCCGTGGAGTACTTAGAACGCATGCTGTGCTGCTCTGCAAAAAGGAATGCTACTTTGCTGTCCTGCTGCCCTTCTGCTTGAGTGAGAAGAACTGGTTCTGCCTTTTGAACCCAGGACCAACAGAGTAACTCCAAGAGCTAGTTGACTGGCATCTGGATCAGAGCATCAGAATCAGAAAAGGCTCCAACCACCTTCAACCCAACACCAGGGCTCTACCTGTTGTGATTCTTGCAACCCCAAGTGGTGCCATTCCAGTCCTGGACCCTTGGAAGTGGGAATGAAGGTACTCTGCCAGCCAAGTTGTGGTCCTTTAGGCAAAGCAGTCGCAGCACAATGCATCTCCTCACAGCTGCATAGGAACCGCTGCAGCACAATTCATCTCAGATGCCGGACTTTGCATCACAAGCCCCTCTTTAGCGGCCTTTTCAATGATAACGTAGGACTCCACATAATAACCTCTCAGCTCCTTGGAGCCACCATTGCGTGCAGCATCCTCGATGTGGGATTTCCTGTTATTGGCAAAGCACTGTCTACTACTCAACACCAAGTTGCGTTTGCTTCAGATTCAGATGCAACTTGGTGCAATTGGGTTCCGCCCATTCAGTATGCCTGGATTTTTTGCTTTTTGGAACACCCGGTTTTGGACTTTTTACAGTGGATAAGTTTCACTATGTGTCTTACCCACAGTAATCACATGGCAAATGAACTGCACAAGTTTACAGCCAGTGTCTGCCTTTTAAGATAAGGCTGCTGTGAAACAGCTAGGGTAAGGGGCACTCGGATGGTGACACACATGTGCACATGTGTAAGAAATGTGCTTGTCAGACTACTGTCATGCGCAGCCTGGTAACTGCGTATCGGTAGCCTGGCACAGAGGGGACTCTAAAGGATTAGATATTGACCCAGGGTAGGCCTTATCATGTTAGTATACACTAATAGGGAAAGTCAGTATGATTTACTGTTTTCTCTGTAGTGATACTTTATTATACACATATATGTAAAACTGCCTTAGAGTGCAGTTGTGCTTCTCCTTGGCCTACATAGCCTAGTGGCATATCAAAATGGACTGGAACCTGTAAGAGAAAATCAGATCTGCGAGTTCCAAGAGGATATCTGTACAACTTATGGGTCATCCAGAATTGGCATATTTCTCTGGCTCAGCTCAGGATCAGAGCCCAGGCCTTTTGTCACTCTGCTGTGCCACGTTAATCACATTTATCTCCAGCAGCAGGAAGAAAGGTTGCCCCACAAAAAAGGAGCAATTAACAGTGCTACCCTCAGCTCCTGAACAGGATAAGGTGTGGATAAAAACATCTGCATCAGTTAATTGCCTGTCACACTGCACCAGTATTGGGGACAGCCCAGACCCACTGACCAAAGGAGGAAGTGCAGACACAGGAGCCAACACAGGGGGGCTTCTCTTTAACTTTTGGTGGGAAAGGCCCTGGCAGTGATGTTAGCAAGGGGAGGAGCTGAGACCCCAGGTGCATATGTGACCAATAACTCCTTGATGATGCCATCTTGAACTGTCCCAGCATGCTGTGCAGGAGAATTGGGACAGGGGTGGAGAGTGACGTGGCACCCTAGGATTGGCCAGGGGTGCCTGGCTTCCCGAATCTTTCACCGCCACCTTTAAAAACTCTTGCACAAGATGGAGATTCTCTTTTGGTTGTTGTTTTTGTGCTCTTCGCTGCTGGACCCTGAGACTGTGACAACCATAAACAACTAGAAGGAGGAACCCCCTGATGCACAAAAAAGGACTAATTACTCTACCCCAGTTGACCCAAGAACCAGTGGATCCCCCCATGGGCTAGTAAGGCTGGCTCCCTTACACCTCCTGAGGACCAGTTGGGAGATGGCACTGGACTTCTGTGCCCAGCAACAAAGACAAGGAAAATGGCTGGTGAAGGGAGCCAGGAGAACCAATTCCCTGTAGATTAAACCTCTTCAAAGGTGAGGAGGTCTGCTCCTGGTTGCTAGTGCTCTCCGCCTGGAGTAAAATGAGCCCAAAATCCTCCAAATCAGTCCAATGTGGCCCGAGTTATGGCATTTTGAAGATTGGCGAACTTTGATCTTTTTTGTCTGGCAATGGAGCTTGTGGGACTCCGCCGCCTGGGGTGGGTCAAAGCCCAGGGGTCAGCTCAGGATTTATTTATTTAATTATTCCAGGGAGGGGGGTGTGTGGTGCCCTCTCCCCATTTCCACTTTTGCCCCCGGCACCCCCCATCTCCCCAGGAGCAGATGTAAAGGAAGAAGGACTACTGCCATGCTCCGCCACCGGTGGTAGGCCTATCCCTCGCTCACCATGCCTGTGTTTAGGGGGAGTGGGCAGCCTCCAGGGGCTCCTGCTGCAGCAGGAAGAGACGCTGCCATGTGGGAGCCAGTGGGGCAGACAAGGATGGGCTCCCTGGGCTGCCTCCAATGTTGGAAGCACGTGGGGTGCCAGGTGGGAACTAGAACTCCCACAAAAAGATAAAAACAGCTATGATGCCGCGAGCCAGGAAAGCAAACAGTGGCTCTCTCTGGCAAAGCTGGAGAGCCACTCATTCAATATTCACTGCTCCTGGCCAGAGCACCCCAAAATTCCCTGGGGGTGTAGCAATTTGCATATTGTCTCTGCCATGTTGTGGCCCCAAGAGAACAGTGGCACCACCAATGGAAATAGAAAGTGTTGCAGAAGGATTTAGGAATGGCAATAGCCCCAGGAATAACCTTTGCACAACTGACCCTATGGGGCATATTTATGACATTGTCATGCAGTGCTGCGCATCACCTTGCTGTGCTGTACTGTGTGACAGGAAAAGGGCAGTAATGCACCATATTAAATAGAATACAGCACATCCCTGCATTTTCCCCTGAACTGGTGACGTTTTGGCTGCCTAGCGCCAACTCAGGTACCCTTGCACCATGGTGGATTGGAAAGGGGTGCCTACCTGCACAAAAACAATCCTGAGATGCAGCACACATAAAAAGAGGAAGTAACAAGGAGAAATAAAGATATTTTTCCTCACAATGCCTCTCCTGAGAAGGCATATCATTTTGCCACATTCCCAGGTTGAACAGTCCTCCCAAGCGCAGGATAAGGCAATGCAGAAATTTGTGCAGCATTGCTTTAATCGAGATTTAGGAAGCCACTCAGGGCCATGCAAAGTGGCCTTGTGTGGCTTCATATATCTCGTTTCTCAGTTGTGTCGTGCATGTACTAAGTTGCATGGTGCAAGCGCAGCTCAACTGGGGTCATAAATATGGGCCTATGTCTGCAGGGTCAAGTAAACCATGATCCTCTGGGATTTGACATATGATTTTCGAAGCTCTTCCAAGGCTGGAGCTTCTGCTCTACAGCTGGGAGTGCAGTGTCCTCTAAGGCCTGATTTTATGGCTACATTTAATGTGGCCTGAAAGTGAATGAGGACGGTACATAGTGTGAAGCGTCCTCTAAGGGCTGAATCTATGGGTGCATTTTATGTGATCAGAAAGTGATGCACTCTACGGGCTGTTTTTTTAGGATTGCATTTTCATGGCTTGAAAGTAAATTAAAAGCACAAAAACACGTTATGTTTTTTTTTTTAATGCTTTATTGACATAATAATGTTCACACTGATTATTGAACGAGGTGGATATCCATTATTAACATTATTAAGGACATTTACACATGGTTATTATGGATTATTGCATTTATGCATAAAATGATGATGTTTTTGACATGTGGTTTGTTGATCTTGAACCTTTGGCCAAGCCAATAGACATCTTATATGTTTGCATGACCTTTTAGGGGGGCAAAGGCGATTATGCAATGCCATCTATGGTAATAGTGTGTGTGAATAAAATTTACTTTTCCTTTTCTAAAGAAAAAGCACTGACTGTACAATCATTTATTGAGTGTTATTATGCGCGCCAGTACATGGTGATTACTAGCCCACACCATCTCCCCTGAGTAGGCCTTGGACTGCTCTGCTTCACTACACTGAGAGAGTCAAGTGTGTAGTGTTGTGTGAGTTTGTAGTGATGGAACCCTCGTGGCTCCTAATGGACCTCATAGAACTGTGACATAAGCATTAGAACATAGTGAAGTGAATGCAGATTTAGAATGTTCAGTTTGCGGCTACAAAGAGAAGAATAAAGACATGTTATACTAAGCTCCGTGTGTGGTGTAGTCATTGGCGAGTACCCAGGCTGGGGATGATGCTACAACTGATGACAAGATAGGGGATAAGTAAACAGAAGATCGGCAGTGCTCTCCCAGAGAGTTTGCTGTGGTCCAGCATACTGCTCGTACGTGTCATGTGTGCCTCTGTCGAAGTGCGGAATCAACGTTTGAAGTATGTGGAGTCAAAGCACAGCCCCAGTCTGTGTAAAGCATTTGAAGATAACAAAAGCATCACTAAGAGGTTTATGCATCATTGGCTGAAAACCTGCTGGGAAGGCTTGCAAAGAGAGATACTACGCAACCTAAGCCAGACATCATATGGAGTGATAACGAAATGAGCAGAAGCGCCATGATGCAAAGATCAACTAGGTGTCAGGCAGTACAAAGAGACATTTACAATCAACAGAATTCAAATACAAGAAACGGTCATCTGCTTACCAGAACTGAGCGAAGAGAGTCATTGTGCAACACCGCTGGGAAATGTAACCCCAAAGGAAGTACCCGGGCTTGTGCTTATGGAGCTGTTCATAACAAAAGCGGCAAAACATCAAAACTGCCGGGTCGTGGCTCAGAACAACTCCCAAGGTCTCCTGAAAGCTAAGGGCTCCCATGGAGACCAAGAGGGAGGTCAAGATTCCATGGGCTGTCCAAGATGATCTAAAGGCTGGCACAGTGCAGGGCCTTAGAGATGGCATGGATGAAGCAGATCCCAGCTGACATTGTCAGAAAGAGCTCCACCCTCAGTGTCAGCCAATCTCGTAAATGGTTACCATGCCTTCGCGAAACCACCACCACCATTCGATACCACTAAAAAGCTGAATGTTGGTGACTGGTGGACTGCCTGGATAGAGACATTTGATGATTTCATTTTATGTGATTAAAGAAGCAGATAACTAGAAGATTATCAAGTACCTTAAGAATCTTGCTGGATAAGGTGTGAAAGAAGTCATAAAAAACATTCCATGAGCTGAGAAAATAACATACAGTCAAATGAAAACAGCCTTGAATCTCAAATTCAATCCAATACCAAATGTAGATTATGAAAGGTACACCTTCAGTGAAGAACGGCAGATAGCTTGTGAGACCATCAAACAAATTTGTTGAGAGACTGGATACACTCATCAAACACTGTAATTTCAATGAATTTAATGATGAGGAAGCTATACGCCTCAGGGTAATTGACGGATGCTTGTCAAATTTGTTCAGACGATGAATGCCAAGAGAAACTCATAGTCTGGAGTGAGTTCTCATGGCTGCCAGACCTGGAGAGCATGCTGATTGACAAGCTGCTGACATGGAGGCCAGAGATGCCCAGAGTGAGTCAATCATGAATGTGAAAAGTAAGTTAAAGCCCAAGGCAGAGGGACGCAGAGTGAATTTTCCACAGAAAAAGAAGTAGTGCTTCGGGTGTGGATTTTCATTTCCACATGAAAGTAAATGTCCCGCCATTGGGTAAATCTGCAAAGGCTGTGGAAAGGACAACCCTTTTGTAACCGCGTGTAAGACGAAGGAAAAGGTACATGTGTCATGGCATGAAGACAAAATGGCCACTCCAACGTTCCAGAAGCGACGTTCAACGGCAACATCACCTAAGGCAACTTGACCCTAAACGAAGTTGATTAACATTGAAATCTTTGGCTAACAGTTCTTCTGTATCAACATCAAGTGAAAGTGAAGAAGATGGTTGTGCCATGTCCATATGTGCGTCAGAGAAACGTGCACATGTTGAACTGGTTGCATGTGAGGAAAAATACGGTCCAAGTGAAGTTGACATAACAAATGACACAAGTCATTCAAACATTGTCCAAAAACCACACTACAAGTCAATGGTTGTTCAATAACTTTCATTATCGATAGTGGTGCATCAATAAATAGTATGCCTAAGGAGAAATATAATGAACTGTCTCCCTTGCCCCGACTTACATCACACAAAATCTAAAGTTTATACGTGAGATGCATCGATGCCACTATAAAGGAGCTGTACGCATCTGCCTGGATATGCATCAAGTGAACATCCAGGTCCGCACATTGGCAAAATGATAACACAATTGAATCGTGCAAAAGGTATTCTCTCGCCTTGATCTGAATAAAGGATATCATCAGTTGGAACTCAAGGAGAATTGAAGGTACATTACAACCTTTTCTACACATGTTGGTCTGTTCCAATACAAAAGACTACATTTTGGTGTGTCATCAGCTGCAGAGCTATTACAAGATGTCATTCAACGTATCATACAGTCTGTAATGAATGCCTTCAACTATAGTGATGACATATTGGTTTTTGGAGCTACAGAGAAGGAGTACAACAAGGCTCTCTAATCCCCACATCCACGAACATGCATATGAAGAAAAAAACATACCCCACATATGGCACACCTCCGAGGGTACCACAGCACCTAAAAACACTTATCGAACACAGCAGCAAGGAGGTTGTCAAGAAGCACTTTAAACACATGCAAAACACATTTATGACCTACAGAAGACTACTAAACAAGGCTTCAGGCCATAATACAATAAATCTGCCCAAAAACAAGGAAAAGGAGAAAATATATCAACATGCCTCCAGCACCACAAAATGTCAATTTCCCTAACACTCGTTTTCTTTACCCCATAGATGGGTCTGACCTGCATCCTTTTCTCTACTCCAAAGTTTAAGCCTTGCAGCAAAAACAAACAAAATGTTAAAAATACACAAAGAGGAAAAAGATTGTAACTGCATGTCCATCACAAAGAATAATTTTGCAAAGAAGTAAATTGATCATACTTGATATTCTCAAAAGGGTGAATGAAGTAGCATAGATTACAATCAAACAATGAGTGGTGCTTAACGTTAAGTATGCATGCCCAGAATGACCAAGGAGCCAAAAAAGAATAAAGAGGCGTCTTCAGGAAATCTGACCAAAGAATAAGAGGACATTTCATGGGAGGAAGTAAGAGTTACTAATGTATGTACAGTGGGCTCATTCTTAATGCCACTTCCTCTGTATAAAATGTATTTCTTAATAAAACAATGTTGCTTTAACTGTGTTCCCAAGTCAATAAATTAAGATGAAGTATGTTTCACTCAAAGCTAAATGCATAGGGACAGAACATAGCACACACACCCATCCAGTCCATCTGCTCATCCTCTAAGGTTTGCTAGCACTGGCCCTGAGATAATTTTTATTTCTGAATGAACTCTTACATTAAGCAACAGGTTATTTTGAGTATATATGTCACTAAGTAGCAAACCTTTCCCATAAAGAAAGATGTTGGTTGTTTAAGCAGCACTAAAACAACATGCGAGTCAGGAAAACACACTTGTGTGCAAATGGGATTTCCTAAGAACCGAACCAAATTTATGCTATCTGGAAGCCTTAGCAGGAATTAAATAAGCTCTGTTGAGCTCTTATTTCCTGACAGTGATTAGCCCTGGGTAAGGTGTGAAATACCATACCTTCCCAAAGACAATAGACCTGGCTCAGCTAGCAGGAATTGGAGTAATCCCTGGCTGAGTGGGCAAGAACAGAAGTTCTATCATGAAGAATGAAGCTGAGGCAATATTTAAACTTGCAAACTGGGATCTGTTCCTGCCATCAAGAGTCTATTCAAACTTGGAGGGTACTTGTCTACAAAACCAGTTAAGCATGGTTTGTTAAAAAGTCTGGGACAGTGGTTAAATTGTCTTGGCATCCTGGATGACCTCAAAGCAGGGTACCCTGGGAAAGTCTGCATAAAAGCAAAAGGAACTACGAAAAGCGTGTGCAGACGTGCCTGTCTACACTATTTGGGTAGTGATTAGAAGTTGTCTGGTCAAAAACTCGTGAATATTGTAAAATTGGCTCCTCCCTTCCACCTTTCAGAACATAACTGGACTGGACAGAAGAAGTAAGTTCTGTCTGCATCTTTGCTGTGAAGAGGTCTGGTGTGTGAACTGCTCTGTACTTGTACCCAGGGACCAGAAGTACTCTCCTAGGGTCAGACTGGCTGGCCTTCTGTTGTGTCAGGGGCAGAAAAGACAGAGGTCACTCTTGTGGAAAAATAGCTCTTGTGGAAAAACAGCTGACCCATTGGACGACAACTTGAAAGGGCTCTCTACTGGAGCACTTGCTGTATTGAGGCCTGAGCATTAGGACTCCTCATTGAGAGTCCGGGAATTTTTATAAGTGATGCAGAAGAGTTTTTCCAGTACCATTTGTTTGAGACGCAGTCATTTTTTGACCTTAGGATGATTGAGACAAGGTGCTGGGCCTATTTAGGAACGGTGTATTCTTCGCAAGGAAGATATCTAAGTTCACCCCGCTTTATGTTCTTTGCTATGAAGAAAAAGGCTTAGGGGCTTATTTACAAGCCCCTTGCGCCGCCGTTATGCCACTTTTTCCCATATTAAAAGTAAGGCTGGGTGGTAGCCTCCGCTCCGCCGGCAGAGTGCTCAGATTTTTCACGACTCCTTGCTCCGCTTGGGGGGGCGGAGTTCGGCAAAAAATCTGCAAACTCTGCCAGGGGAGTGGCCGGAGCGCTCACTCACCGTCATAAGTCATGGAGCGTGGGACAGCTTCAGCGGGACATCTCTCCCAATTTCTGTACCTCTTGGGACCTGCGCTGCAAGTAGAGTCCCTGTCACGGCTCCACTCACTCTTGCGCAGATTCAGGGAGGCCCCGGCACCTGACTAAGCTACTGTGTGGCATCACATCTGTCTGGTCTCACACTATGCACCGAAGTGGGTGCCTGCTTGTGCCCCGGGGGACTACTGAGTGCACGCTATTAGAGAGCAGCACTCCAGTAGGTCCCTACTTGTGCCCCCAGGGCACGAATGGCTGCACTGCAGAGGAGAGAAGAGGGGACTACTATAGCCGGTGCAGGACTGGTGCGGCGGTGCCTTGCTGGGAGTGGACTGGACACTGGACAGCCTATGGCGCACTTCACACCTGCCAGCGAGGAGTGGACTGTGAATGTGAAGTGAACAGTGAACAACAACACACTGACATGCAAAAACAAAATGGCCGCAGACCTGGGGGAGGATCTTCTACTGCTCTACATACATGCTAACCACTCTGAGTGTGCCTACTGCTACAACTATCAGGTGAGCAGCGGGGCACAGGGGGATTGAGCAGCGGGGGGTCACTGTCACTAGTTGTCACAAGATGGCGGAGAAGCTTTTTGCAAAACACATTGCCGTAGTTTCAGCACTGACGCTCACATATATAAACTTGACGGCTAGAGAGAGAGCAAGACAGTGAGAATGAATAGGAGCACGAAGGTGCAAAAATACATAAGCCCCTGCCTTAAGTTGACTTCTTACGATATCACTATGGCCCCGCTGAAGCTGCGGAGGAGTCTATTCCCGTTGTCCCAGTAACCAAAAGCCCGTCTCACGCTGTACTGACCGTTGGGGCGAAAGGGACGGATGAGGGGCAGAGTGGGATTGATGAAGAGTATATCAAGAGTTTTTGCCCAGAACCAAGGCATCCCAAAAGCAGGTGGTACTAATATGCAGGTATTTACCGGCCGTGAGGTAAAGGGCAGTCCCGGGCAGCTACGCTTGTTGTTGAGAGCTTAGTGTTATTCTACTGTTCAGTGCAGCTCATGTGAAGTGACTGACTAATCTTATTGCAGTTCCTGTAATACGTCTAGTCTGTTGCAGCTCATAGAAGGCATCATTTAAATGGCAAAGGGTGATTGGCATTAACGTTGTGATACTGCGTCTGCTGGCGGAACTCCACGGAATCCTGCGGAGTTTTCCGATAACTCAGCGGAATTCCGTGGAGTGAAACTCCACAAGCTCTGCCCAGAGTTAATTAAAAGTGATGCACCGGCAGAGCAAGGGGCTTGTAAATAAGCCCCTTAGTGAGACCTCGAGGTGTAGGTATCAAGTCTCATGTTGCGATGTCTGGCTTCAGCATTTAGCTGTTCCCTGCTGGATGATTTCAAACTTCACAAAAATGTCTAAGTTTGAAGGAATCACTTGGAACTGAGACAATGCATCATGGTTACCCCAGAAATGAAACTAACTCTGTGATTACAGTTTCCATATTTGTCCCACTTTTGGTACCAAAATTAAAACATACATTTGTTGGCCAGAATCAAAGCTTCTGACTTTGATGGAAATAACACACTTCAGCATCTTCCCGCGCTCCCAATGGAGGTATTTGAATTCCAGATAAATGGTTACGTTTTTGGGTACCTATACAAAAATTGGGAAACTATATTTATGCCATATTTTTCCTTACAAACATCTTAATGATATGAACACTAATTGATGAAAAATGCAATTTATGAAATGTCTTTTTTTTTATTTATATTAAGGTTTTTGTTAAGCGCTCGTCCACCGAAGGACCATGGCACTGAGATGAAAAGTGTTGTTTGACAGGTTACTCTTTACCAGCAGTAAAGCAAGGGATTAAATGCTTTCCGGATTTTTAAAAGGTTAGGTTCACTATGTGAAGTAGGTAAGAGGAGGTTACAATAGGTGGCCACTGCCAGTGAAGAAGCTTTGCTCACCGTAGAAACCTGAAGAAGGAATAGATGCTGGGGTCTGAGCACACAAGTATGACAACACCAACAAAATGCTATGCTGGAGATGTGCTAGAGTTAGCATGCATGATTTTGTGAACTAGGCAAAGAGGTTTAAAAATCAGTTTTAGATTAGCAAGGAGGCCGGTGTCACATGTTCCCATTTTGCCAGGCCTATCTATGACCATCCTGACTACCACATTTTGAACTAATTGCAAAGAACGGAGATGACAATCAAAAATGAGGGCACTACAGTAGTCACGAGGAGGTAAATAGTGCTCGTTACTTGCGCTTTAGCTCAGAAGGAAAAGATCATGACTCGTGAGTGATAGTAGGAAGAGGAGACCCCCTAACCCTGATCCATCACGGAAACCTAACTTTCCCCAACCGTTCCATTTTTTAACCCGTAGCCTATCAAATTACTTTACAGCATCATTACGGAATGGCGTTCTCTTATTTTAAACTTAATCAAACCCTTAACCCCATCCCTTTCCTCCCCATTACTCTATAATACATTTAATTAATACTCAACTTTTTAAAAGATTTTTTTTCGTGCATAGGTTTTCTAAAAAAAGGCATTTTAGGTTTTCCAATTTTTGACACAATTGGTTTTCCTTTCAACATTTTACTGCAAACCCTCAGGAACAGCAGGTGCCTCTCAGTGTCCACGAGCTTTGCTGTTTGCAACTGTTATTGCCTCTCGCAGTGTTAGTGAGTTGGTACATGTTCTCTAATCATCGCGAGCTTTATAGAAATAAATGTGTAGCTCCAGCCTGTGTCAGTGTGCAGGCGCAGAACATGTTCATGATTGACGTCACGCTTTTGATTTGATGACAATACTACTACATACCTTTGATAGCCATATTTCTGCAATTTGCGTGCTTTATTAGCACAGCATGAAGTCATTAGTACTAAAAGGGATCTGCTTTGTTTCATAGAAAGCAGTTGACTTTAACATATACGTTCGTCTTTAAAATATAATTTTTGTAAGAAAAGGTGTTCCATTTTGTTTATTTGATAAATAATTTTAGTAGACGTGTATTTTACATCTATACTAATGTTGGTATCTATTCATATCTGTTCCCTCTGCCTCTTGTCCATGGGAAATTATGATGGGTTCTGCCTCTTAATACAAAACATGTACGATCCTGTAATACTGTGCTTTGCATTTATGAAAAACATCGATCATATTTTCCTGGCAATACAAATCTCTTCTTAAATGTTAGAATATTATACAGCAAGAAATGTAACCTTCTTATGTATTTGGCATTTAATGTATTATTGGTGCTTAACCTTTTGGGAACAAATCTCACTGAAGGCTCTGAAATGTTATTTACTCAGAATAATAATTTCCTTTTGAAATTAAATGTTTTGTTCCTCTTGGCACTAGCATCATTGAAAAAAACCTTTTTTTCTAATTTCAATTTTATAGAAAATAAATTTGTTTCATTACCGTAAGAATGTGATCAAGAGGAACTGTGGGGTGTATTGATAAAGTGTGGCGAATGGTTTCTTCCCTTAAATGTTGTATGCACGTCAGGCCTACAAACAAATCAAAACAATGCTACTAACCTTGATTGGTAAAGTTAGTTGCAATTTCAATGTCTCTAAAATTTAGCATTTGCTGCTGTATGACAACATTTCTGCACTGATGCAGCAAAGAAACAACAAAGAAAGTAAACATGTGGAAAAGCAACATGTCATTGTAAGAAACCCTGTTATTGGTTAAGGGGGTGAAACCCCCCTCAGGTAACAGCCACATTCCTTGCCAGAATTTGAATCACAGAAAGTCTCAAAATGAACCTGTGCTTAGCCCTCTGGCAGCATGGCACAAAGCAGTCAGGCTTAACTTAAAGGCGAAGTGTAAAGTATTTATGCAGCACACAAACAGTAATGAAGTGACAACAGAGCACAAGAAAAATCCCATACTAATATAGAAACATAGAGTAAGTTTTGATAAACAAAATAATACCAAAATGACAAATATCCAATTAGTAGAACCAGAGATATGCAATTTCAAAGTTTTGAGGAGGTATAGTACCTAAAAGCACAAGACACCACTCGCAGTCCTCTGGTGGTGCTAGACCGGGGTAAACTCACAAGTTTAGGCCACCCGTGATAGAGCGCAGGCCAGATACAGGGAGCAGATTAGAAAGTACCTTCGCAAAGTTCAACCCAAAGAGTTCCATTTGCGGTGGAGAAGGCTGTGAGGAGCAGGTAGAGTGTCACAGATGATCATCGATGTAACACTAACATGAGTTCAGGCTTCGTGAACGGTCTTTGTAAGAGTATGTAAGGGTGGCAAATGTATCTTTGCATTCAGGTATGTGACTTTCAGTAAAAACTCTGAATTCCCATATAAATATGTATGGACAGAATATGGAGTGCCATTGTATTCATTATCAATTTATGTTCACGTTTACTTTCAAGGCTCTGGTTCACTTTACCAGGTCCTTGAGGACTCTTTTGACTTTTCAGTTAGTCGTACGTTATTCAGGTACGTTATCGACAGTGGAGAATTATTTTACTGCATGAGACATGCAACTGGGAGTCTTGCACTTTCTATGGCTGGGCCATTTTCTTTTTCTTGTGATTTTTCTACATTTTAATTCAGTAATTTTGACACTATCGTGTTTCCTCTCTTATCTGTTTCCTCCTTTACCTCTTATTATTAGCATTTGTTTATATAGGCTCTCACTATATTGGAGCTTCTCACTCAGGACACCAGTTTGGTGATTGCAACACTATACCTTGGTCTGATTATGGTCTATCAACTGTAGCTATGGTTCTTAATTTTACTGGTCCTGTTTTGTGACCCAATGTCTCACACAACATAACTATCTTAGCATGAAAACATGTGGGTGGCACCTCTCTTATCGGAAAATATACTGATATATGTGTTTTTAGAACTTGCATCTTTGAAAAAGTAATCTAGGATGAAACACATGTCGCCTGACTTCCAATGTACAAAATGCAAGCAATACTGGATCATTAAACTCTTACCAATAATAACAGACTTGCTTTCATTAGTAGACCTTCAAAAGACTTTGTAGTGCACAAGGTGTACTTATATAGTATTGTTATATATAGAATGTCTCCTTTTCATGTATATTGAACACTACTATGGTGGCATAGTGTTGCCAGCCCATTGAGCACACTCAACATCAATTTGTCCTTACATACCCTGTGTATCTTTTTGGAGCTTCATGTTGGCAGTTATCATTGGCGGCAGTCTTGTGGTTGCAAAGAGCCCAAAACTTCAGGATTTCACCTTTTTGATGCAGAGGAGTGCATTCTGATACCAGACAAGGGTCCAGGACCTGAGGAGGCACCTCTTGGGAATCAGGGGCTCACTTTGGCAGAGGCCAGCAGGGTTCAGGCAGGTTCAGTTGAAGATCTAGGCAGGTCCAGTTGCATCAACTACGCAATTGCAGGTAGTCCTCAGGAGCTTGTTTTGTCCCTATACTCCAGATAGGGGGTCAGCCAACTGGCTCTTGGATACACTCAGTAGCCTGGAATGAAGGGATCAGTCCAGTCTTCCTTCTCAGAGAGCAGGGCAGCCCTCAAACATCAGGGCCTCTGGGGGTCATGGCAGTCCTCAAGCAGCAGGGCAGTCCTCTGGTAGCAGCTGTGCAGTCCTCTGGGGAACAAGGCAGGCCTCAAGCAGCAGGGCAGTCATCTGAGAGGCTCAGGAGATCCAGTATTTATAACTGTACAAGCATTTCTACCAATTCTGCCCCCACATCTGGTTCTGCAAAGTGCTTCCCTTCCCTTGTCAATGCTCCAAGCCAGGCTAGCTTGACTCCAGTGGCAAAGTGAGCAAGGGACCCACGTCTGGGCATACCCTGCCAACTTAGGGCGAACAAAGCAAACACAAGGAGATGATGGATGAATCGCTGAAACTTTTCAGACACTGACCCCCAGTCACAGATCTGGGTTAAATCCATCATCGTTCTTTAGCTCACTTCGCCACCCCAGTTCAGACCCAGGAATTTGCAAAATCAGTCTTGACCCAGTTCCTCATGGGAACAGTCCAGCCCCAAATGCCAAGCCAGGTCTTCCATGGACCAGAAACAAGCATCCTGGGACCGGTTTCGGGGGTAACACCCCTCATCAGCCAGGCTAGCTTGACTCCAGTGGCAAAGTGAGCAAGGATCCATGTCTGGGCATACCCTGCCAACTTAGGGCGACCAAAGCAAACACAAGGAGATGATGGATGAATCGCTGAATCTTTTCAGACACTCACCCCCAGTAACAGATCTGTGTTGAATCCATCATGGTTCTTTAGGTCACTTCGCCACCCAAGTTCAGACACAGCCATATGCAAATCAGTCTTGACCCTATTCCTCATGGGAATAGTCCAGCCCGAACGGCCAAGAAAGGTCTTCCCTGGACTGGAAACAAGCATCCTGGGACCGGTTTCAGGGTATTTCCCCTCATCAGCCAGGCAAGCTTGAATCCAGTGGCAAAGCGAGCAAGGGACCCACCTCTGGGCATGCCCTGCCAACTGAGGGAGAACAAAGCAAACACAAAGAGATGATGGATGGAGCGCTGAAACTTTTCAGACATTCACCCTCAGTCACAGATCTGGGTTGAATCCATCATCGTTCTTTAGCTCACTTTGCCACCTCATAATAATGCCTTTGAGAGTCTTGTTGAACCTCTAAACAATCCCATTGGTCTGGCGATGATAGGGTGCAGAGAAAATGTAAGTTACTCCACACTCATCCTACATGGATTTCATGTACGCTGATATGAAGTTGGCAGCCCCGTGGAATACTACCTCTTTGGGAAAACCCACTCAGGTAAATAAATTATCACCATCACTGCCCTGGTCACTGTCGATTAAGTCACTGTCCTCAGGGGTATACCCTACAGGTACTGGGTGGTGGGGTCGACCAGAATGAACCTGTTGCCTAGGGCAGTCTTGGGGTCCAGGGGTCTAACAATGCCAATGCCCACCCTATCACAGGAGCTGCCAATGACATGAAGGGGAAATTGGTGAGCCTTCCACTTTCCCCATGACTTCCCACTGGCCTGGCAGGTTCAACAAGATCTGCAAAATGCATCTGAAGTCACTCTCATCTGAGGTCAATAAAAGTGGGTGACAAGACTGACAAAGGTCTTGTCTTGCCCTAATGTCTGCCAGAGGTACATCATGAGCCAGACCCAGTAGGATGGCCCTATAGCACCGAGGGACCACCAACATATGGGTTGCACCAGGCTCAGGAACCTTAGACTCACAATACAGATAATTCTCCCATATAGTCAGGTGATCATCAGAAGTACCGCCAGATGTCTGGGCCTCGCTATGGAGCCATAGGCCCTCAAGAGCAGGACATTCTTTCTGGGCTTTTCAGAATACCGCCCTGAAGGGTCATGAAGCTTATGATTCTGTGAACACAGAGGACAAGACAATGAGGTAGATAAGGTCCTCTCTCTTATGGCATGTTGGAAGAGGGCGGATAGCTTGGATGTACTTTTTTGTCTGGCTAGGCTACCAATAACTGTGAGAAAAGAACTTTCTCAACAAGTAAGGACTGTGAGAGGAAGAGGGATAAAAAGGTAATGCACTGTTCAGTGTTGATGTGACGTGTTAAAAGTGGGGACTTGCATACTTGGTGACATGAAGTCATCTGTTAAACTAAATTTCACCTCAAATAGGGAAAGGGAGTTAATATCACCAGAGTATTCTTCATGCTCTGTCCTTTCAAACCAAGTGCCACTGGCCAGTAATATCATTTAATTCAACAAAAATTGTTATTTTAGCCCACGCTTGCTGACACACTTGTGTGGTTTGGAAGCAGTAACCTGCCATCTTGGGCCTGTGAGGCCTCCAACGAAATAGAAATGAGGCCAGCACTCATGTGAATACCTATCCGGTGATGGGGGAGGCTTGGCAAGAGGAACCGCCAGCTAGCACCATAGGAGATCCTTCATTCGAAAAGCACGCCAAACTGGGCTGAAGTGAGAGGTTCTTAGGGTAGCAAATAGAGAGAGTTGCACAGGTAGGGAGTGGACCGCCAATAATCACAATGGGCAGCAGACCTCAGGTGCAAAAGCAGATGAAGACATTAAGGGCCCAATTCCGATGTCGTCCGGAAGGCCCTCCCAGAAGCGTCTGGAGGCGAACAGTACAACTGACTCGTATCGGGAGCAGGTTAAACCAAACAACGCAGTACGATACACAAAAATCTTTACTCACCAAATGATATGGTCACTCTGATTCCGTCCTCATAGTATGTACAGTCAATATGGGGGTGGCAACTACCCACAGAAATGTACAGTTAAGATGGGGGGGTGGCAACTACCCACAGCAATGTACAGTCAATATGGGGGGTGGCACCTACCCACAGCAATGTACTGTCAATATGGGGGTGGCAGCTATCCACAGCAATGTACAGTCAAGATGGGGGTGGCAGCTACCCACAGCAATGTACAGTCAATATTGGGGGTGGCAGCTACCCACACCAATGTACAGTCAATATTGGGGGTGGCAACTACCCACAGCAATGTTGAAGAAAATATGTGTTTTTGTGGGTGTTACCCCATATGTGTATATGCATATGTGTTTTTGGGTGGAAATCACCCCATACATGAAGATGCATATCTGGGCTTTGTGGTAAATAAAAATACCCCTATACATGAAGATGCATATCTGGGGTTTGGGGTAACTACCTCTATACATGAAGATGCATATCTGGGCTTTGGGGTAAATACCCCCATACATGAAGATGCATATCTGGGCTTTGCGGTAAATACCCCTATACATGAAGATGCATATCTGGGCTTTGGGGTAAATACCCCTATACATGAAGATGCATATCCTGGGTTGGGGTGGAAAATAAAGCTCAAAAATGCACATGAACAATGTATCTTCAGATCAAAAAAGAAATTTAAATCAGTACATGTGGAGTACATGCTGCAGGAATGTCCACATAAACAATCTCACAGGGTATTGTCAATGAAAGGTATTCACACACTGTTGCAGCAAAAGTAAATGCCAACTTTGAGGAATGGGTACAGTGGAGATGCAGGTGCACCAGGGTCACCTGCAGACCCTGGTTATGTGGGCCTTCCTAGACCACACCAATGGACTCACACACTTACACAATCCCCACCAGGACAATGCAACATTAGGTCACAATTTCCATGGATCACCATCTGTTCTTTGAATCGAGGCTGGGGGACAGGGTTTGTGGCAGAACTACCATGGTGCACTGCCTTACATGCATTGACAGAGGTAGTGTCATGTCAAACACACACACTTCACTTTCAGGTCATGGCAAGTGCAGGTATTTGGTGTCCAATGTAGGGTCCTTGCAGGGAGGCAAGTCACAACTGGACAGTCTGACCTACATACCACAACCTTGATCTGCAGCATTGTTCATTTCACTACAAAACCTTTGTCCAGAAAAAACACAGATGCCATGTTCAAGAGATGATCACAGATTGTGTGACACTTACTTTCTGAGCATCATTGTGATCACAATCAGAACATGGATCTATAGCATGTCGTGTATGTAGATTGAGGAAATTTCATCATCACGTAGTTACAGTCTGCACGCTAAATTCTAGGGTAATAGAACATTTGATGCTAGACCAGGAATTAGAATAAACAGACATATGTGTGATCACACAGTGAATGCATAAGTCAACCATAACACACGCAGAAACATTGCAGGACCACACCACTCCAATGTAATAGCAAAAGTAAGACATTGTGATTCATCTGTGTACAGTAAAGCACAGAGGATATCAGCACATATAACACACATGTCCACAGACACAGCCACCCAGTAATGCGTTCAGTGTCTCCAACAACAACAACATAGAAGTTGTTGTGTCACTGTTGTCATGGGAATATCTATAGTCATAAACAATCTTGTTTATGAAAGAAGCATGGGCCAACATAAATGTAGGATACTGTCCCCATGTGTGGACTGGTCACGCAAACTCAAATAACAATTTGCATGTGTCTATGGACCGCTTTTGTGAATGTCATTTGCAGACAATATCCATCTAACACCTCAATCCATAGTGTATGCCTGAAATTGATAATCACATTCGGAATGTGCATATTGTGTACTGTATAATAGTATGAGTATGCATGAGTCACATGACATAGTATCCACAAACAGTGTGGTGTGGCCAGTGCACATCTCATTGAGTGAATCTGTGGATCAAAAACACAAGTGATTTAGTCATCATGAATCCAGGAGATATGTGTACATATTATGAGGATGAAAGACATGTGCAGAATTACGTCTGCTTTGTCCACATTTGGCACTGAAACAATGTCACATACAATCCATTGAAACATCAAGGAGACTATCAACAAACACATATTTCCATCAACACATCCCCACATGTGTGGCAACTAAGAGCATGGTGGAGACTCAAGATCTGGGAGCATCTGCACAGCAAACAGATACACATCCTTTCTGTGCACTCACTGTACGCATGCCTCACCACATGTACCACATTCCAAGTCAACTGACATCACAGCATTGATAATACAGCTTGGTGTGAAATGGAACAGCATCAATGTAGCTCATATCAACACCCTTGTCAGTCATTCTCAAAATACATGTGACATACAATTCATATGCTCAACTATGACTTGTGTGTGGACGCTAAATGCAATCCAAGCTGGGATGATGCATACACAATATATTTGCAATTTCACATACAAAAATCAGGATGGCATGAACATCAGCTAAATGAGTGATCAATAGACTATAAAGAAAAAAAATGCTTGCCTATCAAAAACTTCATGTAATTATTTGAGTCAAGTAGTAGCAGATGGTTGGAAGACTGGGAAAATACTGCTCAGCTTGCACTCACCATTTGCATAGTAAATGCACAAGATGTGTTCACAGCCATGAATGTTTTTTGACCACAGTGGCATCACACATTAAGCAAGGTTGACCTTGCCACTATTCTACAAGATCTGCAGAAGACACAGACATTGATTCACCAACTGAAAGTCACATACAATTCTATAGAAATCATTTTGTGTAAATGGGTGTGTACTAAGTCATAGCCATGCTGTCAACAGCCATATGTATCTTGCTGAATAGATGAGACAGGTGCCTATATGCACATCAAACATATTCAGCATGCTTCGCCTACACTGTTGCACATTGAGACACTTGCAATATGTAGACAACTGAAAGCATTACCTATGTGTAAGTGTGCTCCAAAAATGCAAAGGTGTGTAACTTCATTTCACACTCTGATCCAAAACTTAAGTTGCCAATGACAACCATGAAATGCAGACCCCACATTTTGAAATACATTCTGTCAAAGTGCCCAAACTCCATGTAACATATGCAATCCATGCCACACTAACATCATTGTACATATAAACAACCAATTCTACTTGTCATACAGTTAACTCTAAAACAAGTTGTTGGACACCAATGTTTTTAATCAAAAATAAAAATTGCTTTATTCAGCATTAAAAAAATATTATTTATTATTATCAAAAGGCCATTGGCCAGTCCATCACTGTTCAGTGTCCATATGACCTTTGAACATCAGGCCCATATATTCTTGCCAGCACAATTCCTGCAAGGGGACACCTCCCCTGAGAGGGGCATCTTGGGGGCATGCCAGGCACCAAAGGGGACAAACTATTTGGGACTGGGTTGTGTTTTGGGAGGGATGGGAGCAGAAGGGGTGTCAGGGTCCACTGCAGTGGTAGGGTCTAATGGCGGAGTGTGGAACTCCACTGCAGTGGTTGGCTCTGATTGTGAGGGGGTGCAGCTGTAGTGTAATGGGAAGTTGGAGCTGGGGATGGGATGGCCTTAGCTAATTTAGGGATCTTAAATTTTTTGAGGGTTGAGTCTGAAATGGGGAGGGGAGGTGTCTTTTTTGTGGGTATTTTAGCCAATTTAGATGTACTGGGCTTGTCTGGGGATCTAAGGGGTGTAGGAGTGGATGCTTTGGATTGGGACCGGAGGGATTTTCTAGGGGGAGTTGATGCCTTCTGTTCCTTAGGTGGGGGGGGGGCTAGCAGATGCTACAGGTGTGACATCCTGTAGGTACTTCCTCTTCTTAGGAGGGGGATGCATGTTTGTGGAGTGACAAATTCAATGGGAAGAAGGTGGGGAGCCTGGGCTGAGGGGGGTACAGGAGAGGAAAGGGTAGGGGTTGTGGAGGCAGAGGGTTGTTAGGTATGCGGAGTGTCACTGGATGCATGTGTGTCGGATGCTGTCACTTCCTTTGGTGTAAGTGTGCTGTCTGTAGCATGAGTGTGCACGGGTGTGGCTTGTGACTTCGGTCTGTGTGTTTGTGTGCTGCTTGTGGATGTTGCAGTGTGTGAATGCGTGTGTTTGAATGTGCTTGGGTCTGGGAGGGTAGATGCGACGGTGGATGAGGAAGAGGTAGGAGTGGGGAGGTATTGCTTGAGGAGCGATAGTGCTTCCATCAGTGTTGAGGCCATAGCCTGATTTGATCTCTGTAGGGCAGACATGTTTGAGTGAATGCCCTCCATGTACGATGACATGTTTGTCAAAAGAGTTGTGTGTGCATGGAGGACACTCAGAATTGATGTCTGCCCCAAAGAGATCTGCCTCAGGAGGTTGTTGGTCTCTACACTGAGGGCAGCAGGGGAGACAGGTGCAGGGGGTGAGGTGCCTTGCCCAAATGATAGTTTGCCCCTTCCACGGGAGCAGCCACGGACAGTGGAACTGGGAGCAGCAGGGAGGGTGGAGGTGGTAGTGGTGGTGAAGGTGGACTCTGATGTTGTAGATGCAGTCTCTGTGTCCCCCACCACCACCAGAGCTGTGATCTGATTCTGAAGCTGCAGATGGTGTTGCTGATCCGCTGCCAGTGAGACTTCACTCTCCCTCTCCGTCACTGGGTCCCCCCTCCGATGACTCTTCAGTGGACTCAGTTTGACGTTCTGCTCCCACAACATCCATGGCACTCTCTCCTCCTGTGTCCGCTGATGATGCTGTGACCAAGTAAGAAAAAGATTTACATGAGTCATCCATACCTAGTTGACACATAGTTAACATCACAGATGTTCAGACATATCAGACATCACATTGAGTTGTGCTATTAGCGCATGCCTCATTAACAGAAATGGTACTTGTTACCCTGCCACTTTCACACTGCTCAATCACACATGACGTGATCAGCAACACTGCGTGTATCAACATCAAAGTACAGAACAAGAAGGATGACTAATGGAGTTTTTGACAGGGAATGTTTTGTCTTGTGCTTATGATGGACTTGTGTACTGACATTACTGTCATCTCTTCTGCATGTGAGTAGAGCCATCAAAATGGGAATATGAATCTCAGATTTCATTGAGACATGGTACACATCCTGAATTCCTTAGTCATCTAATATTGAAACATTGGCTCATATGTCACGGCTCACATGTCTACCTTGTCAAACATGCACACTGCATACTCATTGCATGAGTCATGTCACACAGTTCACAGTGATTCATTAGCTTTGCATATCCAATGTCAGTAGATACATATGTGTGTCATCCTGGAGACACCAAGGCAGTAAGCATAGCTGGTCTGACAGGCATGAAGCACACTGTCCTGTGTCATCTATGCACGGTGTCATGTAGCAGAATCATATAGATTTGAATACTGAAAACAAATAAAGTTTCATAGATGTAATTAATGGTCTACAAATGGCCAAGTCTGAAAACTTCAGCTTAACAATGCCTCATGCGGAACACCATTCCACTGGCACATCTGGGTGCAATGACTGTATGGGTTCTAGTGACTGGACCCATTTCCAGAATGAGTACAGTCAACACTGTTGAACAATCTTGGATACACTGAACAAGTCCACCTTTATATGGACAAAGTCTGACTGTCCCTCCCTTTGATTAAAAAGTATGCACACTTTCTACTGCTGAGATTGCTCATGTCTTACGTACCTTGTGGTTAACAACATTTAATTTGGTGCACATTTTACATCTCAGAATCAGACAGTGATGCCAAAAAAACCTTGTTTACCAAACCATCATGTTTGAGAATTCAAGACCATAAACACACATGTCAACAGTTGTGACTGTGTACTTCACATCATACCTCAAAATCCTGACAAGTTGCGATCAGCGACAACCTGTGTTTGACAATGAATGGCTTGTGATTTCACCATCACAAACTCCTACACATGGACTCACTTTTCTGAATGTTGTTTGTATTTTTTGACAAGACATCATGGGAAGGACATTGTGACATGTGACCCGAGTTACCCTAGCTGTGACTGTCCCATGGGATACATGTGATCACAATTAGCAGCACGTCAGTGAAAAAGACATTTGCACACGGACCAAGACAAACCAATCTATGTCTCTACATAGACAAATCATTTTGACAAAATGTTTAGCTTGTGATTTGCACAATTGGAATCTCCTATCACAACATACTTCAATGATTTGTTCAGACCACTCTGAGAACAGGATCACACATCAGTGAATGTCCAGACACTTGTAAAGCTAAGGGATTCATGCTGAAACTCATACACACATCTTGTGACAATTTTGAAGCACACATGTGCATGTCAACACTGTTACAATCCCTGAACATTACTCACTCACATGTCCCTGATGAATGGGTCATCTATTGCTCCAACTGCTTTTTTCATCTAGTGAGAATGCTGGCACGTTTGGCAGACTTACAACCTGTAAAAGTGCCATCAAGCTCAGATCTCAAAACCTGACAGAATAAAGATAGAATTGCAACATATAAGTGACTCGCCCCCTCCTTGCTGCTGTTGGACCTTCAACTGCCCATGCAGGTCAGGGAAGACCACCGCTATGATGCATAGCATGTGTGGGGTCAATCTTCGACGGCCGCATCGCTTGCCTGGTTGTGACAAGCCCAGCTGGACCTCAGCAATCTTCTTGGCCCAGACACGAAGGTCCTGCCACCTCTTGCAGCAATGACGAACACGACGATATGCGACCCCCACGTCACGCACCTTCTTGGCGATGGTCAGCCACATTCTGTCCTTCTCATGGGAGTTGACCTGTAAGGATGACATGGTGATAGTCCCTTAGTTCACTTGTGTCATGTGTCTCTATCATACACTAAAATACATAGCTCATGCTCATGTTTTAATAACTAAGGGTAATGCATGTGCATCATGTGCATCAGTCATGTGTACAATCTAATCTCTGCTCCATTTGGGACAGTGATGACATGTTTGCCCCAGTACACACACTTCTACAGCAGTGTGCCTGTCAAAATCAGTTCCCTACACCCAGTGAAATTTGAACAAATCATAAAGGAATATTTCTGATAGAGATTCCAACTTCCAGTAATGCACAGTTATCACACATGTCCAAGGGCAATGCACTGTTATTCTCACTCACCTGCTCCTCTGGTTTGCCATACATCTGGCTGTGTAGTGGCAGGAGTGTGTCCAGTAGGGCCTGGTTCTCCTCCTCAGTGAAAGCTGGGGCCCTGGGGTGTGTCCTTGCCATTGTGGCTACCAGAGGATGTTGTCACAGCAGCAGAGTGATGGGGAGGTGCAGGAATGAAGCAGGTAGTGCAGGCAAGTGAAGGGAACAGACAGACTTATATCTAAACAGCAGAGGCGGTCTCAGATCCATGCATCAAAAGTGATAGGTTTGCGACGGTCGCATTGTACAAATCGGTCCAATGCATTACTTTGTTAGCAAACGACACGCCTAGTGCGA
This sequence comes from Calotriton arnoldi, assembly GCA_963921515.1. Taxonomy (NCBI): domain Eukaryota; kingdom Metazoa; phylum Chordata; class Amphibia; order Caudata; family Salamandridae; genus Calotriton; species Calotriton arnoldi. Next base: position 164,240 of record CAWUFW010013060.1, read on the forward strand.
CGTTCAAACACTCTTCATGTGATCTCTGTTGAAATGGATACATTGGTGATGGGAGGTTAAAGAGTAGTTTTCCATGCGCTGAAGACATGAGTCCAAACAGGCGTCGCTCACCATAGCAATAAACAGCCAATGGCTGTGCCCGAATCGTTCCGGATGCAGATAACACGTCCTTTGAATACTCACCCGTGTCTTTCACCATGACAACCAATGGCTGTGGCTGAATCATTTCGGATGCGGATAACGCATCCTTTGAATACTCACCGCCTCTTTCACCATGACAACCAATGGCTGTGGCAGAATCGTTTCGGATGCGGATAACGCGTCCTTTGTATAATCGGTCCTCAGAGAACACACTGCTGTGAATGATGTCTCTTAGTACAGTACATGTGTGTATGCACTTTATATATGAAAAAAATGAGCTGTACATGAATGAGACACACTCCCATGGGGAGCTTACCTTAAGGGGCACATGACACACTGTATAATTGGCATGTAAAGCATGTCAGGATTGGAAATCCTGTTATCTGCATTGTATAGGTCACAGTGCACATCATTTTATGTGTGGATGTCCATGGGCAATCTTGCCTTGTCACTGCATTTGTGTACTGTATGATCAATTGCACAATTAATTTTGTAGTAATGGCTAAGGATTTTACCATTGGATGAGTGGACATTGAAATCATTATGCATCTTCATCTTGTTTGTGCAATGTGAATTACTAGTCTATCTGTGTGCCACAGACTGCAGTGTATGGTATTGTTACATATTTCAAAATCCACTACATTGAAAATAGTCTGTGTATGTGAATTTATGTGTAATGTAGACATAAATGAATGACAGTGTCCAACCTGTGACAGTGTTGTGCATGACAGAGTATGTGAGATGATGTGTATATCAGGTGTTACACATCTTTTGCATTACATGTTCCTATTCTGTCTAACTATTGCACATGTATTGTTTTTTTTAAACCTTGAAGTGACATATTTTAACTGTGGATCCTTGGAATATGTGCTGTTTGCAGACATTCATGATGTCAGACACTAGTGACTTTTACATAACACCACTATAATTGCTGTGTCACCATACCCTGATAACATGTCTGTGTATGGTACTGATGCTGGGATATGTATCCAAGGGCATTTTCCCAAAATTAAATCATATTTTTGAAGGATCTCTAGGTTCAGTTATGTTCACATTTCATGTTCTGTTTGTCTCTAAGCATGTTGCTTGGTACATTGTGGCTTGACACCAACTGTGTTTATACTCTACACATAGGTATCACAGACGACCTGCAGTCCACAGGCCCTTTCCAGACCTGGCAACCATGGAAGGACATGACACCATCAGGAAGTACCGCTTCACAAGGCCAATCATTGAAGACTTGACTGTGCAGTTGTCACCTCATCTACAGCCTGGTCGGCCATATCCAACTGCACTGACGGCCAAAGTGAAGGTTATGGCAGCTTTACATTTCTTTGCCACCGGTACATTTCAATACACAGTGGCAACATCTGGTGGGATGTCACAAACCATGTTTAGCCGTGTTCTGCAAGATGTTCTCGGGGCATTGCTGCGTTATCTGTGCTAATACATACATTTTCCAACACGTGGAGAATTTGGAGACATCAAGGGTGCGTTTTATGCATTGGGACAGTTACCCCATGTAATTGGCTCCATTAATGGCACCCACGTTGCATTGGTGCCACCACAGGCTCATGAGGTAGTGTATCGAAACCGCAAACATTACCACTCAATTAATGTCCAGGTGGTTTGTTTGGCAGACATGTCCATCTCCCACTTCTGTGCACCTTTCCCTGGATCTGCACATGATGCGTACATCATGAGGAACAGTGCCATCCCACGTTTGATGTCACAGGCACAACATGACCGTGCCTGGATTGTTGGTAGGTGATGTGACATATGTGTGCTGTGTTGTGTGTAGATTGTATGTTGTGTGTAGATTGTATACTGAATCTATTTGTCTTTTTTCCAATGTAGGAGACTCTGGGTACCCCAACCAAGCTTGGTTACTGACACCACTACGCAACCCAGTCACCCCTGCCGAAATGCGGTATAATGAGGCACATGGTAGAAGCTGGTGAGTCATTGAGCGTACTTTTGGCCTCCTGAAGACAAGATTCCGCTGTCTCGATCGGACGGGAGGAGCCCTACAACATGCACCATTGAAGGTGTGCAACATTATCACTGCTTGCTGCATGCTCCACAACCTGGCTATACGGAGGGAAATTCAACTTATACAGGATGATTGAGACCAGCATCCGCCAGCAAGGGAGGATCCTGGACTGGGACATGACAACAGTGGGGATGATGATGGCGTAGATTTGAGGCAACAGCTTATCAACAACTTCTTCACATGAGTGTAGGTATGCAACAAAAGTAGGGGAGTACCCCCAAGTGTTTGTTGTTGTGTTGCTGGTTCACAATGTGTATGTATGTTTGTGAGTGTATGAAAATTGCAATGATGTTAGTTGTATGATAAGTGTTTGTGAGATGGAAAAGTTTGAATTGTACAGTGCTACTGAAAATCATAGGTTGTGTACACACTGACAATATTGTGCTTCAGATGACATTGTTGTCAAAATTGAAGAGGCTTAGTCCTGTGTGCCTAACTCTGTTCTATGTTTCTCCTTACCAGGGTACTTGGCCGTGTCAACCTTGCAATTTGTGACCTCACCAGACACCTGATGCTGTGACCTACTCCAACATTGGACTTGTTTGTAAATCCATGGCACGCTATTCCATTTGGACTGATGGGACATTTTTCTTCACTTTACACCTTTTTCTTACTGTGTGATGTCCATTGAAATTGGGTTAATGAGCCAGGTTGTGTCAGGGAAATAAACCTATGATACACAATGATTCGTGCCTTGCGTGTTTTCACTCATCCAAAGTATTTTTTTTAAATAAACATGCTCCATGATGCACTGTTATGCTATAAAAGTTTGTTTATTGTGTTTGAACATGGTGCTAGTATTTTAAGCAATATACTTGCATTGCATCTGTAACATGTCCTACGGGTTGTGCCGTGACCTGGTTGTGTCCATCTATCATGCTGTGACAATGTACATATACTCACAAGCCAGTAATGTACTCCTTCAAAGTGATGTGTTACAATGTTGTGCACACTTTCTTCTTTGCCTTTTTCAACATCATTACAGTTATTACATTAGTTATTCAAAGTAACAACATTACCACTTTTTTTGGTGCAGAGTGATTTATTTGGGTGCATAATGTGAAGATATCAGTGCACATCATGGTTGTATCATCAACAAACCAAACACACTTATATAAGTGCATATAGGAGTTGTAGTGTTTGTAGATGAGCTATTCCAAAGTAGATGCACAGTTATGCGAGTCCATAGTCCAACTTAAACCCTCCAGCCAATGTGGGAGATTTCTGTGATAGTCAACAAAGTGAATGGTTGGCACACAATGGAGGATATCAGGAGCAGGTAGTCACTTCCTGGGTGTGATGCGTAGACATTTGTCTCTCACCGTTTCTTCTTTGGATGACCGACTCCACGTTTTTCAGGGGGACCCTCAGGTGCAGGCAGCTGCAGTGCAGGGGTCTCTCCGCCAGAGTCCACATCCCTCCCTGTGGCTGTTGCAGATGTTGTTGCAGTGGATGTGGTAGGCACACAGGGAGGTGTGGAGATATTGGTGGCAATCTTGCTGAGGGAGGTGGCAATGTCCCTGTACACGGCAGTCTGTTCATCCATGTTTGACGTAAACCTGTCCAGTTTTTCATTTTGGGCTGCCTGCTGCTGTTGCATAGTCCTGAGGATCCCTATGACCTGGCCCATCTCTCCTTGTGAATCCTCATCTGCATTGAGGATTCTGGAGAGGTTTTGGATCTCCACATCATCAGCACCAGCTGCATGATGTTGCTGATCCCCACGACACCTCCCACCACCCCTACCCACCCGAGAAGGACCAGTTGGTGCTGGTACAGTCGACACGGAGCCTCCTTCATCGTTGTCATTGGTGTTGTTGGGCAACTCAAGAGTGCCCCGTGTTGCTGTGCTGTTGGTGGTCTCCTGGGATGCTGTGTCCGTGCGGGTAGGGGTTAGCTGGGTGTTGGCAGCTGAGGCAGGAGTGGTTGCAGAGGAACAGTGTGTTTGCGCCACTGGTTCTGTGGGGTGACCCATACCAGAAGGGCCAGGTCTGTCGTCATCATCAGAAGAACAATGAGAGTCATCAACGCCGGAGGGCTCTAGGTCGATCGGAGTCTGGGCCTGGCTGTCCTGGATGGTTCCAGTGGTGTCCTCAGCTGGCCCTGTAGGTATAGACATAACACAATGACTGATGTGAACGTCCACTGCCCCTCCAATCAGACACATTACATAGGCTAACAAAGCTCATGATAAGTAACTGCAAATAGATTTTACTCCTTCATCCATGATGCAGACCTATTTTGTCTGATGACTATATTTTTGAGACAAGAGGGGGATTGATGGACATGTGCAGGTATGTGCATTAATGGGCCTGTTGTGTTTAATTCACATTACATTTCGGAAGACATTGAATGGTTATTGACACCCTAGGAATGACACGGGTGTGTTTAGGTTGTCCACATATTTACTTTCACAGTGAGATACATATACTTTATCTCCCTTTGTGTGTACTCTTTTGTTCCTGTGTACTGGTATTAGTACATGTGTTTAGCAGTCACATTGGTGTGTCTGCGTACACACTCACATTCTATTAACTTAGCAAGATAGGTGTGGGAATGGAGTGATTGAGGTGCTTCTTGTTTTCATCTTATTCTACACATGTGAATGGCTGTGGGTATGACAATTGTGTGACAGTTTAACTTTGTGTCTACACAGATCATGTACTTTGTACATTGACTCCATGGTCAAATGATTTCACAAACTCACCTTTCTGCCATTTTGTGGCACAGAACTGTGAAGAACTGATGTTTGAGTGCTTGTTCTATATGTGTGAGACTTACACCCCTCCTCCCACCCAGCGCCACCATGCCACACAGAAGAGTGTTGTCCAGCCAATGTTTGTGAGGGTATGTGAAAGATATTTATCTATGTTTGCTGGTCTTTGTGGCACATAGGCAAATGTGGAAGTTGTGATAGGTTCAGACAACATTCCCCAGTGTCTGCCATCTAGCAAGTACACATGAACTCACTGAGAGATGGACATAGCCCACAATGAAGTGGGTGTGCTGTGTGTGTAGAAGTGTTTGCTGTTATTCCAAGTCCCATCAGTGCCAATCCTACATACACCTTCATGCCCAGTGCTAACAGGCAAACAGGACATGAGCTTAGCTCACAGTGTGTCTGAATGTCATGGCCGGCTGTCTGGCGCTGGGAACTGGTTTCTGACTTGGAGTCAACTTGCCTCATGGCCTTGTGCACCACACAGCATGCCACAGTCTCTGCCATTTCATATTTGTATGTCCACTCACTGTCAGGTAATCACGGTTTTTAGTAGTCTTATATTGCTGTTTCTGCAGATGAGTGTTTACAATGGACAGACATCCCATCAGGCCATGTACTACGCACACTCTTTCTTGCATGCAAATGCAGCACCCCTGGAAAAATGCTTTCCTGCGAGTGTGTGGATGTGTACTGACAAAGCTGGCTGACACTGGTGCCTGGTGTTTTGAGCACAAGTCAATGTTGGTATTTGTTATATAATCAGACACCAGTGCCCCGTGTCATGCATCCTGCTAGTAAAATCTAAATCACTGTGTGTACGCTTAGTTCATGTCGGTCTGTTAGTGATGTTGATGAAGGTGTATGTTGTCCACTGCCTGATGTGATTAGTAGGATTTTAAAATACTCTTCCTCCCAGCAGCTCAGCTAGGTGCTCTGGGACTTTGGCTAACTGGCAGTGATGGTAAGTGTTCTGACAAGGCTGCAGACACTGGTGCATGGTGGTAAATGTGAATCAAAATCACAGAAAAGGAGTTGTGCACAAAACATCATGCACCAGTGTCAGACATCTTCCTAGTCCACTTCCCCTCACTGTGAGTGTGGCTTAGGCCAGGTGGAGTTAGCTAGTCTGGATGGGAGGAGTATTCTTTTCAATGGCTACTAAATTGCATAAGGCCCTGTCCTACGTACACCTTTCCACCCACATCAAACAGACCAGCATGTACTATGCTTACCTCACTGTGATAAGAATTGTCCCAGCCGTATACCTGACACTGGTGTCTGTTTGACTTGACTGAAAAACCCATCAGGGCTTTCTGCTCCAGGCACCATGCACCTGTGTCAGACATCTTGCCAGCACATTGACACTCACTGTCAGGTAAGCAGAGTCCCATATATGTTATTTTGGCTATGTAGGAAGGTGTGTTGAGGCCAGAGCATGATGGTAGATGTAGTCATGGCAGACACTCCTCCTCCCAACCAGCACAACCAGCTCATCTGTGGCAATGGCTGCCTGACAGTGAATGTAAGTGTACTAACAAGATGGCTCACACAGTTCATGATGTTTTCTGCACAGGGCCTTGATGGAAGTTGGTTTCAAGATCAACACTATGCAGCAGTGTCAGCCACCTTGCCAGTACACTTCTCCTCACTGTGATGTAAGAATATGCCCAGGGGAGCTTGCATGGCTGGGTGTGTGGATGAGTATTTTCAATGGCTACAAGTCACTTCAGGCCTTGTCCCACACACACCTTCACACCCAACAGCAAAAGGCTACCTGTAACTCAGCTTCCCTGACAGTGAATGTGAATGTACTTGCAAGTTGTCTGACACTGATGACTGGTGCCTATTTGTCCACAAGCAGGGCATAGTTGTACAGTCAGATGTCCCCAGTTTCAGCCATTTTGTCAGTAGATTTTCACTCGCCATCAGGTATGCATGGTTCTTGGTGGTCTGTATGTGCTGTTTGTGAGGAGGAGTGTTTGCCCTGACTCTTCTCCCATCAGGCTCCGTACTCCACACACCTTTGTACACATCTTAAATATCTTACCTGTGAGTCTATTTTCCTGACAGTGAGTGGCAATGTGCTTCCGAGATGTCTGACACTGGTGACTGGTGTCTGATTTGTCCACTACTCACTAACAGTGCCTTGAGCTCCAAACATCAGTACGCAGGGCCAGACATCTTGCCAGTACATTCTCATTGACTGTAATGGAAGCTCATTTGTATGTTGTCTTGTTAGTCAGTGTATGAGGATGAGTGTTTGCACTGACTTCAACACCCAGCATGCAAGCAACTCTAACACCATGCACAAGTGTCAGACATCCTGCAAGTACACTTCCACTCATTGTCAGGACACCACTCTTCCTGGTGGCCTTGTTGGGCTGTGTGTGTGTGGGATAGAGCCTGATAGGTGAGGTTGTCCGTGCAAACCCTCCTCCCACACTACCCAACAGGTCATCTGGGTGAATGGAAGTGTACTATTGAGTTGTGTGAGAGTGGTGCGTGTAGTTTGACTTGACTACAACTCCCCTCAGGCCTTGTGCTCCAGACAGCATGCAGCAATGTCAGACATCTTGCTGGTACTTTTCCACTGACTGACAGGCTCGCATAGTCCCAGTATGTCTGTGTGGTTTATGTGTGGGGAGGAGTGTTTGCAGTGACTACAAGTCCCATGGTGGCTGTGGCCAGACCCACCTTCCCACATATCCCAAACAGCCTAACTGTGACTGTGCTTTCCTGTGAGTGAGTGGAAAAGTACGGGGCCAAGATGTCTGACGCTGGTGCTAATTGTTTGGAGCACATGGCCAATCTGTGAGTTTTTCAGAAGTATGTACATGGTTATAGTTTGTTGCATTTTCAATGTAATTTGATTTATTTTTGTTGACAATCTGACATACACATCACATGTTCTTAGAATCTAGTACATTTTATATATTTTTACTGCCCTTTGTTTAACTGTATCCTTTACAGTGCTGTCTCTAGGGATGTGATTGAACTTTATTCGAATGTGGATTGTGTACTCACCAGACTCTTGTGATCCTGGGATTCCGTAGACGCCCTCCGGAGGAAGGATCTCACGCACCTTCTCCTCCCAGGAGGTGTAGTGGACAGGTTGTGCAAGAGGGCCACTGCCAGTCTGCTGGCTTTGGAAATGTTCCCTGGCCATTAGCTTCTTGACCCTCCTTCGCACATCATAGTACCTGGTCCTGATATCTTCCATTGTGTGCAGGCAAGGTGCTTGAGCATTCACCTTGTTAACTATCCTCTCCCACATCCTATTTCTCTGGGCAAGGGGGGTCTGTTGGACTAGGTTCCCAAATAACTGTGGCTCTACTCTGACAATTTTATAAGGGGGGTGCTATTGTTATTATGACAACCACTGACTACAGACCGGAATGCCTACGTCAACTCAATGACGGCAGGTACTACACCCCTCTTCTGGAGGACCCAACTACACGTCTGAACACACAGATAAAATCCCTTGTGACATCTGCTCTAAATCAGGGATGGATAACAAAAAACGAGGCTGAATTTTTGAACTGTGACAACTCAAGACATCCCTATTTCTACACCCTACCGAAAATACATAAAGGGATATAACCACCTCCCGGTAGGTCCATTGTGTCGGGTATAGGGTCAATCCTAGAACCCCTGTCGAAATTTTGTGATCATTACCTTCGACCATTGGTCAAGGAAACCCCCACTTTCCTTCAAGACACTAGGGATGTTTTGAACTTAATTGAAGTCACCAACTTGGAGGGCATACAACCTGACGTCTTAGTCACCTTAGACGTCGAATCCCTTTATACAAACATCCCCCAAATAATGACACTTGAGGTTATAGAGGAAACCCTCAGAGCCACCAGCTGGACAGCGCCCACACCAATAAGCTTCATTATGGAGTGTGCGACTATTGCCTTAACTGAGAATTTCTTCCAGTTTGAGGATCGTCTCTACCACCAAACCCAGGGGACATCAATGGGCAGTACCTTCGTCCCGTGCTCATCGATACCAACCCCTTCAAGGACAACATCACCCTGTGGTGTCGTTATATTGACGACATTTTGGTGTTCTGGACAGGCGGTCAAGACAATATCCCTGCCTTTATTACCTGGGTTAACAGTCTCAACCCTTATCTCTGTTTCACTGCCAATATTTCTGACCATGAACTACCATTTCTAGATCTAATGATCAGCCGCAACCTAAACAAACTGGAGACTAAAAACTTTTTAAAAACCCACAGATAGTCACAGTCAGCTTTTGTACAACAGCTTCCATCCTAAAGCCCTCCGGGAAAACCTCCCCGATGGACAATTCTTACGGATCAGACGCAATTGTAGTAATCTTGATGATTTCAAGTCACAGGCATCTGAACTAAACAACCATCTGGTCAAAAGGAACTACCCAGCCAGTAAAATCAAAATGGCTCAAAAAAGAGCTCGCGATACCAATAGAGAATAACTCCTTGATACCCAACCAAAAGAGAAAACTGAACACATGACATGTGTAACCACTTTTACACCAGAATCGAATATGATCAGACGGGTCATTTGTAAACATTGGAAAATTCTCAATTTTGGTGACCACATCCTGAGTCCTCCAAGGTTTGCGTTCAAAAGAACTGCCAACCTAAAAGATTTACTAATCAACACCAGGCCTAGAAAAAAGATGCCTCTACCACAAAATCCATTGTGGAACCTACCCCCTGTCTACGGCCACTTCCCGTGGACAATGTGTAGTCTGTCCACTCACTAGTGCGACAAAAACTGTCATACTTACCAATACCCTAATGTGGACACAAAAGAAACACACTAACTGTAGCACGAAGAATTGCATATATCTTATCACTTGCCCATGCCAGCTCCAATATGTGGGTATGACCACCCGTCCTGTTAAAACCAGGATCACCGAGCATAGGAGCAATATAAGGTGCAACAAGACAAATACAAAAATTTGTGCCCATTTCTATGAATTCAAACACACAGACAATGATCTACACTGGACCATACTAGAAGCACACCCACAAATATCAAAAGACGCCCTGTTTAGGAAAGAACAAAACTGGGTTTTCAAACTTCCCTCACATACTAGGGGTCTCAATGATGATATACCTTGGGCAGAACTAAACCAATCAAGATAACCATCTCTACTATACCCATAATGGGCCTCTAATTGAGGTCCAATGCTCCAGCCTGATTGCTAGCTCCAGCAGCTCTGCACGCACATCTCGTGCTCGTCTATACTGACATGTCACCTTAACATCATCAGCCCACAGCGAAACAATTGATGACTACACAGCTCAAATGGGATGTATGGCACCTGCACCTAATGCCATCCTCCACTTTAGTGCTATACATATGTTTGGAGCATGCTTGGCTCCACTGCCATTCACCACTTTAAGAATAACAATGGCACTTTGATCACGTTCCCATCACACCTCCTTCTAGTAGTTAATGGGTGAAGGGTGAAGTAATTTTATCGGTTTGTCAGAACTGTATCACCTCTGTAGTGAAGCAGCTACACTTCAACTTTGTCCACGTTAATAACATCTCCTCCCAAAATGGACGACGCTGTTAACGGTCTAGCTACTTTGTTCACGCGCGTCATAGCATTCCACATAACAAATACCGTACTCCCGGAAGTACTCCCTACGGGAAGCAGAGCAAGGGTAGGAGTCGAGCAATTTGCCGCGCCACTCTGTTGTAAGTAGATTCCCCTTCCTTTTTCCTGATACCATTACCAGCAAGCAATCAACTCCGCCGGTAAGTTTGGATGCTCTGCCGCGTCTACCGACTACACGCTCGGCGTATTTACTCTATGTTTCAGGTCAGAGCAACGAAGTGCTCTGCCACACGCCCCGTCAGATCAGATCTATTCTACCAGGGGTGAGTCAACCATATGATACTGCACGCTGGTATAGGTCTTGATCACGCGCGTTTGGCCATTTGTGTTTGTTTGTTTGTTTTTTCGCTGCTGCCTGCCTTTCCGCAGCTGCCTGTGATCACCACGACGATTAATGCCTCAAACATGCCCTCACTCGGGGTGCTCTGTGTGGTCACCTGTATAGGAATAACCAAGGGATTTGTTGATTGCACATGGTTTAATGCCTATACTCGGTCACACAGAGATACTTTTTCAAACTGTGGACGAACTATAACAAATATTATATGTTGTGTGCCTGTAAGTTTGGTTTGCTCATTGTTTGCACGATCGTTGCCATGTTCTGTTCGCAACGTAACCAATTAAGAGCTTGCCTTATGACAAGGATAGTCCTCCGACACTAGACATCTCTATTATTCGTATCCTTGCCAGAGAGCCTGTTTTTAACACGTGGATGCACCTTTCCGCATTACGAGAAATTGCTAATCACCTACATAAGCATAAAATGGGTGGTCCATGCACCATAGACACCGTAATTATCAGATGCCCATGACCTAGTTCACTTCGGGTGATAAATAAGCCTGGACACCCAGGATGTAGCCACACCAACCATGACCTTGTTGTTAAATAATCTCCTAATCTAGGTCTACTGTTGTCCTTGTTTTTATTCCCTATCCCCTTCCCTTCTTCAGGTATCAGATCGCCAGGCCAACTAGGACCTGGGTCTTCTCTGCAAGTCTGGTTACCAGTACAACATACACATTTTTGAACCAGCATTGCGATAGTGCTAGAGTTGAACTATTTTTCTCCTCAAGGTCCTGATGAAGTGCCACTAGACCTGCTAGGGGCTACCATTGGCATGAAACATGCCGACCACATACACCACACAGGCCCTGTAGGACCATTACATCCACTCAGGGCCACTCTCTTTTAATTAGGCTAGTGCCCCCCAGGAATGAAATTATTAGGAAGGGTTGTCCTAGACCAATTTTGTAAATCACCTACACACTCATTGCACTACCGAGCCCACACAACCGCACACACCATACGGCTTCATCAAAAAAAAGATCTCTGCCAAAGAGCCCCGTCGCGGGTGCCCGTCGGGCATTGAGGTGCCCGCCCGACAAGGAGCAGGCCCAAGGATTAAGCATGACATCCTTTGGGGTGTGTGAGGGCTCTTTTTAGAAATATCTGAATTTCCCTCCTTCTAAGGAACTGCATACCCTTTGACTCACAATCTACTCTGACAATCTCATCTACAAGCACTTCCAACTCCTTATCTGTAAAACGTGGATGCTTTCTTTTGGACATGATGAGGGTTAGTGTTAAGGTGAGAGTGAGTGTGGATGTGAGTGTGAATCAGTAAAAAGGTGTGTGATTATGTGTTTTTTTATGAAATGGAATCTGTGCAGGGTGTGTGGTGTGTGAGTGTGTGAGGCAGAGATCAAGGAATGTGTGGTGGAAGCTCCTTGGGAGTATGGCAGTTGTGGCAAAGGATCATGGTCATAGTGTTGGCCCTTTATATAGGTGAATTTGTGGGTGCATTTTTTTGGGGGGGGAGTTGCCAATGCTTTTTTGGAGTGTTTTTGACTCCCCCCATTGACATTTAATACACGGACCGACACGGTTCCGTAACCGATTCTCCTGCAACATCATCTCACCGTGTGTTGATACGAGTCCGAATCGTGACCGGCATGCGAATATTGAACGTTTACAAACGTGTCGGTCGCATCGATGCTGTTAAGGAACCTTCGTTCGGAATGATTCGGTTGTGTTTCTCATGGAATGCATCGTACTCCGTCGAATGGAGGGCTCGCGGTCGAGTCGTACGGAATGCATTCCCAATCCGATTCAGTCAGGATGCTTTCCTAGCGGGATCGGAATCGGGCCCTAAGTTGCTATGAGAGAAATGCACTGACCTGGAGGATCGGTCGTGCCGTGACAACATACGTATTTACAATGTGCATGAAGCAGAGATGGGGACCCAAGTAACCCAGGTCTGTAGCAAACTCTTCAGCTACATACTCAAGCATACAACTGAGGAAATACCGACTTTAGACCATCACCAGGAGCGTGCCAGAGATATTTTATTGTGCAGCTGGGTTCCACGCATTTGAAAGATAGAATAATACAGGAAACAAGGAAAGCAGACCAATTCTCATACCAAAATCAGAACATTGGTCTCTTTCAAGACCTCTCCTAAACCACTAGGAGTGGGCGGAGTATGCAGAGTTGCACTATGTGGAATTCTGCGGAGTTACATAAAAACTCTGTGTAATTCCGCAGAGTTCTGCTCCACCCTAGATGCTGCTGGATGAATGATCAGACCCCAAGAGCCATGGCGTATAGAAGTCACCCACCACGAGTCTGTACCTAAAACTGGCATAATTCAGAGACACATAAAGCATGGGAAGCACTTACCTGCAAAGGGCCATCTCCCCCCACCACCTCTTTCTACTGAGCCGGCGCCGCATGGCCATGTTCTCCCGGCAACAGCTCCCGAGGTAATAGGTGCTTGTATGCACACAGCGCGTGTGCTGGAGAGGCGACTTAGCTATATTGTGTGAATGCACCCCGACGAATGTCCTCGTTCTGGCTAGTTCACAATCACAAACAGGTCGCCAATGGAGCACACATGCACAGTAAAGAAAATACTAACAGAATAGTGTGCACATGCACTGTAGTGCCTTGGCAACAGTCATTTTGCAGTTTGGGATTTTGTGGTTCTTTTCTTAAGTGATGCAGTTCAGTGGGAGCTTGCACTGTTAGGGGCCAATTACAATGTTGTTCGGAAAGGCTCCGAATGGGATTCAGTATATGAGAATCTGATTCGGAAGCCTTGTTTCTGAATGAATCGTACACATTTCCCAACGACCAATTACGATGGGGTGTCCGAATCAGTTCTGAAAGGCATTTGGACAGCCCGAGTCTTTTGGAGCCAAATCGTACAGCTCAATGGACACGGTTTCCGAGCAAGCGATTACAAAGACTTATTGGGACAGCCATTCCGATTCGGTCTGCTTGACATGAAACGGCTGTCAGAATCTGTCTTTTGAGGTCTGTTGCTGGCCCCCATTCACCCGGAGGCATCCGGTTGGGGCCCGTGGGGGTACCCATGGGACCCTCTTTCCAACCATGAACAATGTGGCAGGCTCCATGGGGGGCCTGCCACAGGGTGCAAGGTTTTCTCCAATCACCCCTTTTTCCAATGGGAGCCTGTATTCTCATTCAGAACACAGGCTCCCATTGAAGTCAATGCGAGTCCGACCGAACAATGTTGGGAAACATCGTAATCGGTCGTTCGGACTCGCAGAACCCGATTCGTTCAGAAACGATTCTGAGACTGATTCATTCGGAACAGTTTTCGAACGACATCATAAACGGCCCCTTAATCTACAAGCTGCAAATGAAAGACTGGGACGTGGGAGGAAGGGGCAGGGCGGGGTCGGTGCACCTGAGGCGGGTCCTGGCTGGCTCACCTAGGACTAGGCGATTAATTGGGGGAGGGCCCTTATGTTAATAGCTTTCCCGGAGCACCTGCGACGTGTTACGTTATACAGGTCGTGCGGTACCCACTGACTGACCTTATTGTTATGGGCGAGTAAGAGGTGATATTATGGGGCTGCCCATGCTTTTTTCTCGCAATGCGTCATGGAGGCTGGGAGGGGTGCTTTGCATATGCTACTGCTTGCAATGTGGACAGGGATACAGCCTGCTTCTTCCCCTGATGAATACTGGACAGCTGATGTATGTTGAGCACAGAAGGTAAGCAGCCGTTCTCTTTGCTGTGACTGGCGCCTTCTGGGTAGGGCAGGATGGTGGAGCAGTTCTTGGAGGAATTATTAGAACTTTACCCGGGACCGGAGCGGAGGCTTGCACCTCTAGCTGGGTGGCTCTCAACACACTACGGGGAGTTGTTAAAGTTTAACTGTATAATAACTGTATCTCCCATCTGTCCGGGCCTCATTTTATAGGGGTGTTGCTTGCGTGCAACTGCGCGCCTCTTCCCCTGTCTGCAGTAGGCGTGGGAGGCAGGGCCAAACTCTGCCACTCGGCAGGAACAGATTTTTTTGCACCCCTTAGCAAAAATGCTTTCGTGTTTCTATTTCAGAGACCACTTGAGGGAAAAGGTCCTCTTTGGTCTGTATAACTGCATGCTTTATGTTTAGCATACTGTGTAAACCAGAATTAGGAGTTGGTATTTAACACAATCTGATAAAAATGTATGGGTTTAGTTGGTCCTGAAGAAAGCCTGCTGACCCTGAATGGCACTTGTAACAGGCTGAAACATGTTGACATTTCTGAACTATAGATGTTAGGGGTCATTGCATTAATAGAACATCACACTGCTTTTATCCCAGCTAAAGGACCTTATTATTAAACAAGAATTTGGATCCTGAAGGCTTTTTTAATTTGCACTTCGGTTTTAGTAAGAGAACCGCTTAGAAAACAACGTTGAGCTAACCCACTCACACTAGGTGTAGTGGGTGAGGATCCGATGATGAAGCATGCCACTGGTGGGACTAGTGAGTGAGGTTTCTACTAATATATCCATTTGATGCAAGGGTCGCCCCATTCACCTGGGTACAGTACATTTGACCTCTTAAAACGTTAGGAGTTCATCAGTTGTGAGGCTTTCCCTCTTTTGCGTACTGATTACAATTTTTAAAGGAGGCTGAAGGTTGCCCCAATTTTGCTTCTCACTCCTCCTTGTTTTTCTACATATTTAGCAGCGCAAAATATTGAATTCAAAAATATCGACTCCCTATTCTTAAAAAGGTAAGTACAAAAAGATCTTAACCCTTTGCGTGTGTCGGATGGCCGGGAGCCGTCCGACGTCACAGTGGGCGTGTGCGTTGGATGGCTCCCAGCCATCCTAGCACCCACCCACCCACGAGGGAAGCACTGGCGCTCCCCCCGTGGGCCGCCCTTCAAGCTGCCCCCACCGGGGAAGGCAGGGGAAGCCCTTCCGCTGCCCCACTGCAGCCCCCCTCCATGTCATCTAATGACGTCAGCGCGCAAGGCGCACTGATGTCATTAGAGGATACCGGACACGCTGGAAGCCGTTGCTTCCAGCGCGTCCAAGAGAGAGGAGGTAAGTTTCTCCTCGTGGGAGGGAGATTTTAAAAAAAGAGGCATCGGAGGAAAGGAAAGGGTTTTCTTTTCCTCCGATGTCTCTTTAAGCATTCCTCCTGCACGATCGCGCATGGGGCGCGATCGTGCAGCAGGAATGCCCGGGTTTTTTTTTTTTAAATGCCCTTTGTGTCGGGGAGCAGCCCCTTGGGCAAGGGTCGCTCCCCTTGGGGGAGCAATTTGTTTGGATGGGTCTGCCCCCCTTGGGAGGGGGGCAGATCGGATTACATTTTTTTTTTTAGAAAGTAGCTGTGTGCCCACTAGGCCACCAGGGATATATTTTTTTTAAAATATGTTTTTGGGGAGCGACCCCTTAGGCAAGGGCCGCTCCCATTTGGAGAGCATTTATTTGGGCCGTTTCTGCACCCATGGGAGGGCAGATTGGCCCAAGTAAAATATTAATCTCATTGTGTGCCCATTAGGACACCAGGGATTATTTTTTTCTAAATATGTTTATGGGGAGCGGCTCCTTAGGCAAGGGTCGCTCCCCTTTGGGGATCATTTATTTTGGCCATTTCTGGCCCCCTTGGGGCAGATTGGCCTTGTGATTCTAAGCCCATCTGCCCCCAATGGGGGCAGAAGCCATTAGACACCAGGGATTGTTTTAGTGATGTTGGGGAGCTGCCACTTGGGCAAGGGTCGCTCCCCTTGGGGGAGCAATATGTTTTTGGGGAGCGGCCCCTTAAGCAAGGGTCGCTCTCCTTTGGGGATCATTTATTTTGGCTGTTTCTGCCCCCCTTGGGGGCAGATCAGCCTTGTGATTCTAGGCCCATCTGCCCCCAAGGTGGGCAGAAGCCATTAGACACCAGGGATTGTTTTAGTGTTGTTGGGGAGCGGCCCCTTGGGCAAGGGTCGCTTCCCTTTGGGGAGCATTTATTTGGGCCGTTTCTGCCCCCCTGGGAGAGCAGATCGGCCCAAATAAACAATTAATTTTATTGTATGCCCACTAGGCCACCAGGGATTGTTTTAGTGTTGTTGGGAGCGGCCCCTTGGGCAAGGGTCGCTCCCCTTTATGGGGTGATTATTGTGGCTGTTTCTGCCCCCTTTGGGGGCAGATCGGCCATATGTTTTCAGGCCCATCTGTCCCCAAGGGGGGCAGAAGCCACTAGACAACAGGGTTTTTTAAATGTTGGTGTTGGGGAGTGACCCCTTCATGAGGGTGAATTTTTTGGCTGTTTCTGCTCCCCGTAGGGGCAGATCGGCCTTATGCTTTTAGGCCCACCAACCACCTTTGCTTGGCTGGTGGTTAGTGTGTGGACTAGTGCATTATTTGCATATGTGATTGTAATGTTTTATTTCTCCTTTTTATTCTAGTTTAAAGCTTTTGATTCCTGTTTGCAGTTTCGGCAGTAGTTGATCTGCAGTATTGCGTAGTTGCATTTTTTTGGTAAGAAAAACATTTTTGTTGTGTTTACTCCAAATGAGTATTATTGTCATACATGTATGAATTTTTTGTAAGTGGTGTCATAATAGCAGCATATTTAGTTAGTGTTTTGAGCATGAACTTCTTTGCGATGTGTTTTGCGTTGTCTTATGTGTAATTTTCTTTTCTTTTTCTTTTTTAGTGGGATATTGTTGGTCCTTACTGCGTCTGTGCAGAGTAGGTGGTGGTGAGTCTAGCTGCTTCTGGCAAGTGAGTGGTATAGTTTTGGAGTATAGAGGTCTTTGTGATAAAGCCACATTTTGTTTATTACTTATTTTACAAAGTGTTTGTTGTTGTTGACTTGTTTGACAAGTTACCTTTATTATTAAGGATTATGGCCAGCCGTAGAATTACTGCTCAGCAGGTGGTTGGTATGCTTTTTGAATCTTCCTCTGAGCAGGATTATGATACTGACAGTGCATCTGAGGGAGAGGAGGGAGTGCAAGATTCTGGCAGTGAGTTTTCTGTCCACGAGGAATCATCTGATGATGAAGCTACTCTCAGTGCGGATGAAGCTACTCTCAGTGCGGATGAAGTGCCTGTTTTAGAGGAGGACACTGATTTGTCGAGGGTGCAGCAAGAGACATCAGAATTGCAGGCTGAGGCTGCAAGGCTTCCTACTGGAAGTGCTGGACTCTGGGCCGATCCAAACATGGTGCAGCCGGTGTTGCCTGCCTTTAGTGGTGATGCAGGGTGTAGAGTGGATTGTGAAAATGTTTTGCCTATACATTTGTTTCAGTTGTTTATGGATGATGTATTTTTGGCTGACATTGTTGAGCAGACTAATTTGTATGCTGAACAGTTTTTGAGGGACAACAGTGCCAGACTTAGGCCCCGCTCTAGAGCTACCCAGTGAACTCCCACAAATCTGGATGAGATGAAGAAGTTTTTGGGTTTGACTTTTTTGATGGGCTTGATAAGGAAGCCGTCCCTGGCTTCATATTGGTCTACCAGTCCCTTGATGGCAACAGCCATATTTCCTGCAATTATGAGTCGTGATCGGTATTTACTTTTGCTTCTGATGCTGTATTTTGTTGATAATGCTTTGGCGTTGCAACGAGATCACCCTGACTGTGACCGTCTTTTTAAGATTCGGCCTGTTCTTGATCACTTTGTAGATCGATTTTCAGAGATCTGTACTCCAGGGAAAGAAATAGCTGTTGATGAGTCTTTGGTCCTGTTCAAGGGCCGTTTGGTTTTTAGGCAGTACATTCCTAGCAAGCATGTGTATGTTGTCTGAGAGTAGGACAGGATATGTCTATAATTTCCGGGTGTACACTGGTAGGGATTCCACTATTGATCCCGCTGGTTGTTCGTCGACTTTTGGAGTTTCAATTGTGTGGGAACTTGCTAGAGGACTGTTTAACAGAGGTCACCCTTTGTACCTTGATAACTTCTACACTGCTGTGCAATTGTTTAAGGAATTGTTCAAACTGGGCACTTTTGCTTGTGGAACAATCCGCTCTAACCGTAAAGGTTACTCAAAAGAACTTGTTTGCAAAAAGCTTCAGAGGGGACAGTGCAGTGCCTTGCGTAGTGAGGAACTGCTAGCTGTGAAATTTGTGGACAGGAGGGATGTGTACATGCTGACTACCATCCATGATGACAGTACTTCACCTGTGACTGTTTGGGGTCAGGTTGCTGAAGTGGGCAAACATGTGTGCATTGTAGACTACAATAAGCACATGGGTGGTGTCGATAGAGTAGATCAGAGGTTGGAACCTTACACTGCTGTTCGTAAGGCTTACGTTTGGTATAAGAAGTTGGCCATCCATCTCTTCAATTTAGCAACTTTTAATGCTTTTATTGTGTTCAAGGAGTGTTCTCCTGCGTCAAAGATTACTTTTGCTCAGTTTCAGGAGTCTGTGATAGGCAGCCTTGTTGTGGTGGAACAGACAAGTGTTCCTAGAGTTGGAGTGGTGGAGGATGTGGCTAGATTGAAAGATCACCACTTTCCTGATTTAATTCCTCCCACGCCCCAAAAAAACAATCCCTGTAAGAGATGTAGAGTCTGTTTGCAAAGAGGTATGCAGAAGGAGAGTCATATGCACTGTGCTGATTGTCCTTCTAATCCTTGGCTGTGTGTGCCCACATGTTTCAGATTGTATCACACTCAAAAGAGTTTTTGGGAGCAACCGTGAGTCTAATAGTGTACTGCCTGGTCTGTCTGGTTTTATATAGTTGTTGTTCAGTTTCACGGTTGGCATTAGAATGATATCTTTAGTTACTGCTGTTGTTTTTGTAGTTATAGTTTTGTATCTAGTTGCAATTGGTTTGTGTTTTCTTTCTTGTTAAAAAAAATGTGATGACGGTGTGCGTGGACTGGCACTTGGCTGGCGGTGTGCGTGGACTGTGGCTTGGCTGGCGGTATGCGTGGGCTGGCGCTTTGCTGGCAGTGTGTGTGGGCTGGCGCTTTGCTGGCGGTATGCGTGGGCTGGTGGTATGTGTGGACTGGTGCTTGGCTGGCGGTGTGCGTGGGCTGGCATTTGGCTGGCAGTGTGTGTGGGCTGGCGCTTGGCTGGTGGTATGCCTGGGCTGGCGGTGTGGGTGGGCTGGTGCTTGGCTGGCGGTGTGTGTGGGCTGGTGCTTGGCTGGCAGTGTGTGTGGGCTGGTGCTTGGCTGACGGTATGCATGGGCTGGCGGTGTGAGTGGGCTGATGCT
The DNA here is from genome assembly GCA_963921515.1 of Calotriton arnoldi. NCBI lineage: Eukaryota > Metazoa > Chordata > Amphibia > Caudata > Salamandridae > Calotriton > Calotriton arnoldi. The sequence goes on from CAWUFW010013060.1 coordinate 184,253, forward strand.
TGGCTGACGGTGTGCATGGGCTGGCATTTGGATGGCAGTGTGTGAGTTGTGACTTGCTGCTGGTCATTACACACTCTTCTAGTCAAACACCACAGCAGACACTATGTCAACCACCAGCCGGTGTGATTGCAGTGTCAGTCATGTGAGCGTATGAAAGTGATGGGCCCTTGAATGGCACTGTCTGTTGATGTGAATGTTGTAATGTGCTGGGCCCGTGGCTGGTGGTGTGAATGGTCTTGTGTGTCACGTATGAAAAGTGTGTGAATGGCCTGTAAAGAGGTTGGCGCCTTGCCGTGGCTTTACAGCTCTCGAGCTGTGAGTCATTGGTTCAGGTTTTTAACCTTTTAAATATTAACAGTGCATTTCCTTTTTGTGAAATCTCTTGTTAATAGAATTTTACGCTCTGAACCTTCACTCACCCTCGTGCCAAATCCAACCAGTATGTGTGAGTACTTAAGGAATTCTTCATTTTGAAGTTATATTTGTCTTTTTTGTCTCTCTCTGCCAGGGTGTACATTGTCTCCACATTGTCTGTGGATGTGAGTGTTGTAATGTGCTGGGGCCATAGCTGATGGTGTGAAAGTGTGTGTCAAGTATAAAAGGTGTGTGAATGGCTTGTAAAGAGGTTGGTGCCTTGTCGTGGCTTTACAGCTCATGAGCTGTGAGTCATTGGTTCAGGTTTGTAACCTTTTAATTATTAACAGTGAATTTCCTTTTTGTGAAATCTCTTGTTAATAAAATATACATTTTGAACCTTTCACTCACCCTCACGCCAAATCCAACCAGTATGTTTGTGTACTTGAGGAACAGATGGATAGGCAGTCATATTTGTCTCATCTGTCTTTCTGTGATAAGATGTAGTCTGTCTCTAGGGAAAATTTACCAACTTTAGATATTTCTGTAAAGCAAAAAAAATGGGGAGTGCTGGGTGGTGTGCCTTTAATGGATCCCAACAGGATTTTTTACTCACAATGCCATGCAAACCTCAAAATGTGACTATAGTCACGCATTTTCCTTGCATTACTGTGTCATAATATTCTGGTGTCAGAAAAACCACAATTTTCCTATCATCCAGCATTCCCCCCAGGTCTCCCGATAAAAATGGTACCTCACTCGCGTGGGAGGGTCAAGTACCAGCGACAGGCAAGTGCCCAAAATGTATTGATGCGACATCAAAATTACCTATCACAAAACAACCTGGTTTTGCAAGGGGGTCACCTGGGGTTTTGGCCCCGGGCTCGGTGGCCATCTTGGGAAACCTACCAAACCCACACATTTCTGAAAACTAGACACCCGGGGGAGTCCAGCGAGGTATGGCTTGCGTGGATCCTCCAACGTTTTCCTACCCAGAATCCCCTGCAAACCTCAAATGTATATGAAAAAAACACTTTTTCCACATATTTTTGTGTGGAATCACCGTGCCGGCACAAATGTCCTACCCCACACCGTTCTCCTCAGTCTCCCGAGAAAGATGATACCTCACTTGTGTGGGTGTCCAATGCAGAATTGTCTAAAAACATAACCGAAATATGTGGGTTTGGCAGGTTTACCAAGATGACCGCCGAGCCCGGGGCCAAAAACCCAGGTGACCCCCCTTGCAAAACCAGGTTGTTTTGTGATAGGTCATTTTGATATCTCCTCAATACATTTTGGGCCCTTGCCTATCATGGGTACTTGACCCACCCACGTGAGTGAGGTACCATTTTTATCAGGAGCCCTGGGGAAATGCTGGGTGGTAGAAAATTTGTGGATGCATGCAGATTCCAGAACTTTCCCACACAGAAATTTGAGAAAAATGTGATTTTTACAGCTAAATTTGAGGTTTGCAGGGGATTCTGGGTAGGAAAACTTTGGGGCGTCCACGCAAGCCATACCTTGCTGGACTTCCCCGGGTTTCTAGTTTTCAGAAATGTGTGGGTTTGGTAGGTTTCCCAAGATGGCCACCGAGCCCGGGGCCAAAAACCCAGGTGACCCCCCTTGCAAAATCAGGTTGTTTTGTGATAGGTAATTTTGATGTCTCCTCAATACGTTTTGGGCCCTTGCCTGTCGCGGGTACTTGACTCACCCACGAGAGTGAGGTACAATTTTTATCAGGAGACCTGGGGGAACGATTGGTGGTAGGGGCTTTGTGGATCCACGCATATTCCAGAACTTTCCACCACAGAAATGTGAGGAAAATGTTTTTTATTTTTTACAAAGTTTGAGGTTTGCAAGGGATTTTGGGTAACAGAACCTGGTGAGAGCCAAACAAGTCACCCCATCTTGGCTTCCCCTGGATGTCTAGTTTTCAAAAATTTATAGGTTTGCTAGGTTTCCCTAGGTGCCGGCAGAGCTATGGTTCAAAATCTACAGCTAGGCACTTTGCAAAAAAAGTGTCCGTTTTCACTGTGAAAATGTGGTGTGTCCATGTTGCATTTTGGGCCGTTTCCTGTCGTGGGCACTAGACCTACCCACACAAGTGAGGTACCATTTTCCTCGGAAGACTTTGGGAAATGCGGGGTGGGTGGAATTTTGTGGATACACGCAGATTCCAGAACTTTCCACCACAGAAATGTGAGGAAAATGTGTTTTATTTTTACAAAGTTTGAGGTTTGCAAGGGAGTCTGGGTAACAGAACCTGGTGAGAGCCAGACAAGTCACCCCATCCTGTATTCCCCTGGGTGTGTAGTTTTAAAAAATGTATAGGTTTGCTAGGTTTCTCTAGGTGCCGGCAGAGCTAGGGTTCAAAATCTACAGCTAGGCACTTTGCAAAAAAAGGGTCAGTTTTCATTGTGAAAATGTGGTGTGTCCACGTTGCATTTTTGTCCGTTTCCTGTCGCAGGCACTAGGCCTACCCACACATGTGAGGTACCATTGTTCTCTAAAGACTTTGGGGAATGCGGGGTGGGTGGAATTTTGTGGATACACGCAGATTCCAGAACTTTCCACCACAGAAATGTGAGGAAAATGTGGTTTTTATGACAAAGTTTGAGGTTTTCAAGGGATTCTGGGTAACAGAACCTGGTGAGACCCAGACAAGTCACCCCATCCTGTATTTCCCTGGGTGTCTTGTTTTAAAAAATGTATAGTTTTGCTAGGGTTCCCTAGGTGCCAGCAGAGCTAGGGTTAAGAAAAAGGGTCCATTTTCACTGTGAAAATGTGGTGTGTCCACGTTGCGTTTTGGGCCGTTTCCTGTCGCGGGCACTAGGCATACCCACACAAGTTAGGAACCATTTGTCTCAGAAGACTTTGGGGAATGCGGGGTGGGTGGAATTTTGTGGATCCACGCAGATTCCTGAACTTTCCACCACAGAAATGTGAGGAAAATGTGGGGTTTTTTACAAAGTTTGAGGTTTGCAAGGGATTCTGGGTAACAGAACCTAGTGAGAGCCAGACAAGTCACCCCATCCTGGATTCCCCTGGGTGTGTAGTTTTCAAAAATGTATAGGTTTGCTAGATTTCTCTAGGTGCCGGCAGAGCTAGGGTTCAAAATCTTCAGCTATGCACTTTGAAAAAAAAGGGTCAGTTTTCACTGTGAAAATGCGGTGTGTACATGTTGCGTTTTGGGCCGTTTCCTGTCGCGGGCACTAGGCCTACCCACACAAGTGAGGAACAATTTTTCTCAGAAGACTTTGGGGAATGCGAGGTGGGTGGAATTTTGTGGATCCACGCAGATTCTAGAACTTTCCACCACAGAAATGTGAGGAAAATGTGTTATTTTGACAAAGTTTGAGGTCTGCAAGGGATTCTGGGTTACAGAACTTGGTGGGAGCCAGACAAGTCACCCCATCCTGTTTTCCCCTGGGTGTGTAGTTTTCAAAAATGTATAGTTTTGCTAGGTTTCCCTAGGTGCCGGCAGAGCTAGTGTTCAAAATCTACAGCTAGGCACTTTGCAATAAAAGGGTTCGTTTTTACTGTGAAAATGTGGTGTGTCCACGTTGCGTTTTGGGCCGTTTCCTGTCACGGGCACTAAGCCTACCCAAACATGTGAGGTACCATTGTACTCTAAAGACTTTGGGGAATGCGGGGTGGGTGGAATTTTGTGGATACACGCAGATTCCAGAACTTTCCACCACAAAAATGTGAGGAAAATGTGGTTTTTATGACAAAGTTTGAGGTTTGCAAGGGATTCTGGGTAACAGAACCTGGTGAGAACCAGACAAGTCACCCCATCCTGTATTTCCCTGGGTGTCTAGTTTTCAAAAATATATAGTTTTGCTAGGTTTCCCTAGGTGCCAGCAGAGCTAGCGTTCAAAATCTACAGCTATGCACTTTGAAAAAAAAGGGTCCGTTTTCACTGTGAAAATGCGGTGTGTACATGTTGCGTTTTGGGCCGTTTCCTGTCGCGGGCACTAGGCCTACCCACACAAGTGAGGAACAATTTTTCTCAGAAGACTTTGGGGAATGCGGGGTGGGTGGAATTTTGTGGATCCACGCAGATTCTAGAACTTTCCACCACAGAAATGTGAGGAAAATGTGTTATTTTGACAAAGTTTGAGGCTTGCAAGGGAATCTGGGTAACATAACTTGGTGGGAGCCAGACAAGTCACCCCATCCTGTTTTCCCCTGGGTGTGTAGTTTTCAAAAATGTATAGGTTTGCTAGGATTACCTAGGTGCCGGCAGAGCTAGTGTTCAAAATCTACAGCTAGGCACTTTGCAAAAAAGGGTCCGTTTTTACTGTGAAAATGTGGTGTGTCCACGTTGCGTTTTGGGCTGTTTCCTGTCGCGGGCACTAAGCCTACCCACACAAGTGAGGTACCATTTTTCTCGGAAGACTTTGGGGAATGCGGGGTGCGTGGAATTTTGTGGATCCACGCAGATTCCACAACTTTCCAGCACAGAAATGTGAGGAACATGTGGTTTTTTTTTTAACAAAGTTTATGGTTTGCAAGGGATTCTGGGTATCAGAACCTGGTGAGAGCCAGACAAATCACCCATCCTGGATTCCCCTGGGTGTCTAGTTTTCAAAAATGTATAGGTTTGCTAGGTTTCCATAGGTGCCGGCAGAGCTAGGGTTCAAAATCTACAGCTAGGCACTTTGCAATAAAACGGTCAGTTTTAACTGTAAAAATTAAGTGTGCCCACGTTGCGTTTTGAGCCGTGTCTTGTCGCGGGCACTAGGCCTACCCACACAAGTGAGGTACCATTTTTATCGGGAGACCTAATGTAATACAGAATTGTAGAGCAACTGTTATTACCTATTGACTTTCGATGCATTTCTGCCTTCCAAATGAAAGACAATGTGTAAAAAGAAGTCACTTTGAAAATTGTCCAATAATTCTCATGCTAGTATGGGTACTCACAATTTTGGAAATGTGCAAATAGCTACTGTTTGTAAACTCTATATTTTGTTCCAATTTCAGAAATACTTAGCTGTCTTTCATCCCGATTTTTCACTGTATATATTTTCCCAAATGAATTGCTATATACCCGGTACATAATAAAAAAACATTGCAAGATGCTGCTCAGTTATTGGCCATGGGTTCGTTGGGTTCCTGGTGAACCTACAAGTACTATATATCCCCACAACCAAAAAGGTCCTCCGGATGTAACAGTATATTGCTTTCAAACATCTGTCATAATAGGAAGAAGTTACAGGTGAAAACATTGCTTCAAATGTCTGTTTTTTTCAACTCATTTTCAATTTTCCCTTTTTTCAACTGTTAGTTTCTATAAAGAAACCTTGAAGGATCTACACAAATGACCCCTTGCTGAATTCAGGAGTTTGTCTAATGTTCTAAAATGTATAGCTTTCCAGGATCCATTATTGGTTTCATACCCATTCCTTCCATTAACTGGAAGAAGCATGAAAGCACAAAAAATAGCAAAAATAGGCTATGTCCCAGTAAAATGCCAAAACTGTGTAAAAAATGTTGGTTTTCTGACAAAAGTCTGTCAGTCCCTGAAAGCAGGGAAAATGGTGATTTCAGCCCCACAAACCCTTTGTAAATACCATTTGCAGGGAAGAAACCATACACTTTCATTTGCAGCACTTTTTTCCCATTTAAAAAAAAAAAAAGAAAATGTAGCTGTATTTTGACTAATTTCTGGGTCCCCTCCAGGGGAATCCACAAACCCTGGGTACCTTTAGCATCCCCGTGATGTTAGAAGAAAAGGACGCAAATTTGGCGTGGATACCTTATGTGGTCAAAAGGTTACAGGGGCCTAAGCGTGAACTACCCCAAATTGCCCAAAAAAGGCTTAGCCCAGGGGGGGGAAAAGGCCTAGCAGCGAAGGGGTTAAAAAAAAATATGGTCTACAATAATATATTTGTATCAAATATCGATTTTAAAATATATATAGTTTAAAATATTAAAATAAACTAAATACTAACTTAAATTTATTAAAAATATATAATTACATGTTTATTTAAAAAAAATACAACAAATAAACTTCCTTTTAAAAAAGTAAACACACATATATATATATAGATATAAATATATATATATATATATATATATATATATATAATTATACATATATAAAAATATAAATAAACTAAAATGTTGATTAATAATATACATAAAAAAATCTTAAATAGCACAATATCATCAAAGTTAAAGTCAAATCAGTCTTTATTTCGATCGTGCGGATCATAAAAGACACAGATAATATTTACATTGTCATAATAAAAGCTAAAAAATAGAAAGGTAGTTAAATACAAGCACTAGGATACAGCAACTGTGCTGGGCACTGGCCAGTATGACCTTAGGTTTTTACAGTGCGTAATTGTAGAAAAAAACTTAAAACTTAAGACAATCATGATAAAACATCCAAAAAATTAAAAACAATTGTTACACATCAGTCAAACTGCTGTGCCTTGCTACCATTAAGTGCATTTACTACCATTTCATCATAATGCTAAAAACATTCTTAAATTTAAACGTGTTCCTAATCACTAGAAGGGCGGGATCCCTCTAAACAAAGAGCGTTAAGGTGCAAAGGCCATAATCATAATTCTACACAAACATTATTACCATTCAATGACTCTTGCTTCTTCAAAATATTTGCTCTAATTCCCCACATCCAGCCCAAATATTTGGCCATGGCTGTCACTATGGGCTCATGTGTGTTGGTCTTTAATATTCGAAGGGCGGTAGCGCATGACCTGGTACCCATGTTAGTGCATATTGGCTTGAGCCACTTGTCCCTCGGAGACTTATAGGTGGGACATACAAATAGGATGTGGGGAACAGTCTCATCCTGCTCAGGGCAGGATACACATTTACTATCAAGTGAATTGAAACTCTTTTGTGTGAAGGATTTGACAGGGAGTGTGCCTACCCTAAATTGATGGAATAATTTCCTATCGCTGGGTTTAGATATGAAGTCCCAATAATCTTCGTACAAGGAGTCAGGCTTATTCTCCAAAAAAATACCGGTCAATAAGGTGTTCTTAGTTAATCGTGAGCTTTGTGCTTTGACTAAAGACCAGTATGGGTCCTTAAAAACCTTTTTTGATGGAAATAGGTTACCAACTGGGACCTCCCACAAGTGGCTCAAACCCATGTTCACCAGGTTACACTTAATCTTATGTAACCATGAAATCTTACAAGATGAATCAGCGTCTCTAACATCTTTTAACGCTAGCGCATACTGTGACAACTCCGGGGTAGACCATATTCTTCTCCAGAATGCTAGTGGTCTAGATCGGGCTTCCTCCTCCAAGGTACAACATCCCAAATCGGAATAAAGGGGCTTAAGTGGAGTAGATTGCGGGAGACCAGTTAGGGCTCTCACAAATTTATTCTGGGCTGTAGCTAAAGGTGACAAATTGTCGAAGCCCAAGAGCTCCGCTCCATATAAGATGGAGGCCCTAACCTTGGTGTTATAGATCTTTAATACAGGGTCTACTGGCTTCATTTGGGAGAGCCTCTGTTCTTTTATTAATGCTCCCGCCAATTGACAGTGTTTAAGGGCCATTAAATCAATCTGGGGCTTCCAGTTTAGCTTCCTCCCCAGTGTAATCCCCAAGTAATCAAAAATATATGTAAACATATTTAAATATACCAAAAATATAAAATATTAAAAAGGAATCAATTTAATTTAAAATAACAATTAAACAACACACATATTTTACAATTTAATTAAAAATAAGTGACAAACAAAAAAGATTTTACATTATATTACTATTATAATAAATCAAACACATATTTATAAGAATTGCAGCATAAAATAAATTATTACATATTAAAATAAATACATATACATTTCCCACTAAAAAGAAAACATTTTTTTACTAAATAAATATAAAAATAATTACTCCAACATAACACAAAACAACAGTAACTAAATATTTTACATCACACAAAAATAAGATTTACTATTCTAACTACAATAAATATAAAATTACATAAAATATAACATTACAAAATACTACAAATTACTATTCCCACTAAACTTAACACAACAATAAAATTTGTAATTAACAAAAAAATAATTAGTATTCCCACTCCAGTCAGTGCAAAAGTAGAGAAAGTGTGTGGTTTGCGGAGGGGACAAATTTAATATTCCCACTCCAGTCAGTGCATCTGTAGGGAAAGTGTTGGTGCGGAGGGCACAAATGTAATATTCCCAATCCAGTCCGTGCAACAGTAGGGAAAGTGTTGGATTGCGGAGGGGTAAACTCTACTATTCCCACTCCAGTCAGTGCAACAGTGGGGAAAGTGTTGGATTGTAGAGGGGATAAAAGTTACTTCTCCCACTCCAGTCAGTGCAACATTAAAAAGAAGTAAAATATCTTAAACAAAATTAAAATAATTTAAAAACAGTTAATAAATGTAAAAATAAGTTGAATAAAAAATAGAAATATATTTAATATTAAAAAGGTAAAATTAATTTACTACCCACCCCATACCCCTACAAAACCCACAACCCACATCGAAATTATTTATCAATTAAACAAATATTATTTATGAAAATCTAAATCTAAATTAATTAAAATTAATTAACTTCCCACCCTTTACCTGTATAAACTCCACAAACCCAACCTAAAATTAAACTTCAAAAAATTAATAACACAATTATATTAATTAATTTACAGTTAAATAATTATTAGTATTTCACAAGTTATTAACAAATAAAATAAAATAGTTTACTCCCCACCCTTTACCCCTGTAAACCCCACAACCCAAATGTAAAAAAAAATAATTAAACAATTAACAAAATTAATTATCAATTAATTAATAATAATTAACAAATAATGAAATATTACAAAATAAATGACTTCCCAGCCTTTACCCCTATAAACCCCACAACCCCCCTAAAAAATCATTACACAATTAACATAATTAATTATTAAGCAATGAATTAATATTAATTAACAACTAATTATTAATAAGTTAAAAATAAATTACTTCCCACCCATTACCCCTATAACCTCACAACCCACACCTAAAAACTTAATTACACAATTAACATAATTAATTATCAAGTGATTCATTATTATTAATTAGCAATTAATTACTGATAACTTAAAAATAAATTACTTCCCACCCTTTACCCCTATAAACACCACAACCTAAACCTAAAAAACATTTAATTAAACAATTAGCAAAATTAATTATCAATTAATTAATTAATATTAATTAACAAATAATTATTACAAAATAAATGACTTCCCGGCCTTTACCCCTATAAACCCCACAACCCCCCTAAAAAATTATTACACTGTTAACATAATTAATTATCAAGTAATGAATTAATATCTATTCACAACTAATTATTAATAAATTAAAAATAAATTACTTCCCATCCTCTACACCAAAAACCCCTCAATCCACATCTAAAAAAAAAAAATTACACAATTAACATAATTAATTATCAGTTAATTGATTAATATTCATTATCAACTAAATATTAATTAATTCAAAATAAATTACTTCAAAATCCTTCAACCTTTACTTAATAATCACCTTTCTCATAAAGAGTAATTTTTGCAATCTTCAATATGGTACAATAATCATCTTAAAATTAATAATAAAATTATTTTTTGGAAAGATTGGTATGTTAAAGGGCTCCCGTGGGTTCATCAACTCTATCAGGATAATACATGTATAACTTTTATAGTTGCTCAAACGCGTTTTTCTTTACCTGCCTCTTATGCATCCAAATATGCATCCTTAATTTCACTAATCCAGTTAGCCTACAATCGTTTGGCACTCTTATCATCTTCCTCATCTTCACCTTCTACTGTTCTTTCAATCTTATCTCTCTCTCCATCCGCATCCCAAATATACAAACATTTAAACTCTTTTCCAGTCACTCGAAATAAAACTGAGGTGGAGCTTTCCTGGGAAACTGACCTTCAGCTTTCTCTTTCCATTCCTACCTGGAATAGGGTTTGGATTAAAATTAGGAAATCTTCTAGAGCTGCCAATACTACTCAAACTTTATTTTATGTTTATAACAGACTTTAATTAACCCCTGTTTGATTACATTAAATAAATCCTACTCTTCCTCCCTCTTGTTGTTCTTGTAATACGACCCCAGCAGACTTAAAACACATGCTATTTGTGTGCCCTCATATCAGACAAATCAATAACATTTTTCAAACACAAATCCCCTTTACTTTTGTTAATATATTTCTAGGTAGTGTATCTGATGACTGGGTTTCAAACTCAAATAATTTTTATATTATAGATTTACTCCTTGCAGTTGCTTTCCAACGGATTGCCAAGGCATGGAAAAATGCCACAACAATCTCTTATTGTGATTGGTGGTATGGGGTTTGTTATAATCACAGACTAGACAGAGCATATGTCCATTCCATTTCCCTTGCGATGAAAAGAGATTTCCTGTGGTCACCCATTACTCACTTCCTAGATTTATCTGCAAATGCAACAGATGTTCATAATCCCCGAATTGAGGAGTTACCTAAACCCCAGTAATTTGATTTTTTTTGTTTATAATTGTTCTCATATCAATGTTATTTATTTTTTGTTTTGAATTTCTTTCTATATGCTACAGAACTAAAAAATACAAAATTTAATTAAATTAAATTTCATAACTGCTAAATATTTAACTAATATAGTAAGAAACATAAACAATAATTAAACAAAAACAATGTCATATACATTTAAAATATATACTAAAAAACATAACAAGAATTCAAAAACGATATTTGAAACAACTATGGGGGTCATTACGATGGCGGGCGGAAACACAACCGCCGTGCTGGCGGATGCAAAAACCACCAGTTACCGCCGGCACGCAGCAGTCCACACGCCCGCCCAATTACGATGCGAAAAGTAGGCCAAACACCGCCGGCAAGCCAGCAACACCGTCCGCCATCAAAGTGCGCCCGTACACGTAGCGGCGCAGCCCAACTGACACACACCGTCCTACGAAAACACGTCCCGCCCGGCGCATAAATTACGATGCCGCAAACAAACGGCTCCCACGGCCAAGAGATACCGTACGACAAACCGAAGCGGTAACACGGACGACGAGCACGGACAACGAAGAGCGGCTCCCCGAGCATGAATCCAGCACTGCAGGCCCTCCCCATGCTCTTGCTGATGCACCACCAAGGACGCAACGTACCGCGGAGACGCAGGTAGGCACACACACAACAAGTGCACGCAAACAGCGCACACAGTGCAAGGGCGGAAAAAGCGGACAACCCCCCCCCAGCGCGTGTACACTACACATCCACCATTGCATCCACATATGACACACAGGCCAAATCGTAACATCACGCAACACATGTGTACACACCACCTGGGACTAGGAACCAACGACCCCGTCACGGCCCCAAAGCGGCGATGACGCCGCCACACATGCGCACAACGCAGAGGCCAACCGCAGTGCCATGCATGCGTCGCACACAGACACAGGGACACAACCAAGCAGCACACACATCAGCCCCACCCCGAACGCACATGACACGTGACAGGCCTGCCACAGACATGTCCCCAACGACCAATTCACGGACAACACCCAACGCCACACAACCGACGCACACATGTCAGTGAAGTCACGCAACAGCAGGACACACCCCAGTGTAACAAACATGGCGAAGCACACAGCGGCGGCAACACCAACTAGGAGAAGCAGGGCCCCTTCAGGAAGAGGAACGCCAGTACCACACTGAAACACCCATACCACCCTGCACATATGAACAAGACATATAAAACGGAACACCAGAGCGCCCGGGGACCGACAACAGGTGGCCCAAGAATAACATTCACACACAAGGCCCAACGCAGAGCGGAAAGGCAGCCTGCCGCCCACACAAGGGAGAGCAGACAGCACTGAATGACCTTCCATTCCAACTCCGAAACCACAGCCCTACGAAAGAAGCCGGTGAATACAGCCATTGTCCAAGAATAGACCAACAGAGGCATGCCGAGGAGACCAACCACAGGGCAGATAGCGCATATCACAGAAGCACACAACGGACGGGGAAGAAAGAAGAAAACACTCCCCCATGTCGGCCACATGCAAGTTAATTGGAAGGAGTCACACATCACTGACCTTGAACTGTCTGAGAAGCATGTGGGATGAGGGCCCGTGTCCTCCAAACAAGCCAACAGAACACAAGTCCTGTCTCCCTACGACTACACAGAGCTCACAGCAACCTCGGAGCGTGCACATTGCAGACTGCACACACAGCCGGAGCACACCACCACAACGCACCGCTGCGAAATGGCAACCGCAACACACCTACCCAACTACGCCGGACAGCTCAAGCTGTACAAAACCAACCTGATACATATATTGGGATGCGATCTCCTGTCCCTGCTGAACGTAAGTTACCGACTGACTTACCGCATCACATTGTTCAGCTGCGTCATGCCCGTCTTCTACTGTCGGAGGTGTCCCTACCAGCATCCCGTGGAGATATGCCTCTCCAACCCGGCATGTCTAAAGGCGGACCTGCTACCACTACTCCTCCCTCTGGACGCACACGACAGGGCCTGCTCTACCTATGGGGGCATGGCGTATGTGGCCAACATCGCACCCGCACTGAAATGGGACCACTGTGCCTCCACACGACGGATCATCGAGAACAGCTACATCGAATGTCACCCAGCATGCCCCATCATGGTCCTCCAAGGGACAACTTACGAACAACACCTTGACAGCCACCATCCGCTACATTGGCTGGCAAACATGTACACCACCAATGACATGGAAGCCCTGCTGGACGGCATCGCATACCTGACAACCTGTAAATTCGTCGGACCACAACGCAGGTTCCCCGATTGACCTATGATGTCCAACCCCGCACCCATGCTTAGCTTCCGCACGGACTGGCCAGTCACCACCACAACAGCCATACCAAACGACCGGCAACTGTTACCACACCATCAATGACATCGCCATGACATCGGATATGACCGGGACATGCACACTGTTCCCCATCACATCCAGGAACACCACATGCATCGTGGGAGGCAGTGGCATGGGGTCTGTGTATCGCACCCACATGGACGGAACTGCACGAACAACCAGGACACGACATGGATCCAGCGCCCATGGACACACACACCGCTCTGTGGACATGAATAGGTCGCCTGGAGTCTGTGGGTGCTGCACCCCTCCCACCCCCGCCCCGGGAATCCCATACCAGGACCTTTGCATGGACGACAAGTGCATACAACAACAACACGACCCCAGTGACTGTGACATGTCCAGTAACCACCACATTGCAACAACAAGTGGCACGCCGCTGCATGCACGCAAGCACATGCCCTGATGTCATCTCACATGCACGCGTGCATGAGGAACAACCGCAGCAAACCTGTCACATGGAACTGAGATGGACTGTGCCCATGATGCCAAGCGGTCTGGTAGGCTACATGTATACCGTCTGTGTCAAAGTCCGCAGCTCCGCAGCTATACGTAAATGTACATTAGCACAGCCTTGGCCAAGCAGATGTAACTCTGAAGCCCACATCCCACATGCAACAGCCAATCACATGTAACCCCACACCCTATCCCATTTGCAATCATGCTCAGTATATCCTCAACATGTATTCCGCTGCCAGTAGTGTCCACTATACTGCATCACAGAGGACAGAAGACTCAATATAATGTTTGAAACCAAAACTGTCTCCGCTGACTCATTTCACAAGTACGAATGAGAGAGGATGAGAGTATGTGAAGTACACGGCAGTCGTGACATGACCATGTAGTCCACTGGTATTGGATGTCAACGCAAATGAGTAGCACAACTGTGGAAGACACACATGTGTCGTGTGAAGTCGTATGGACGCAGTGCTCAGGTGGGTGGGTGTGACGGGTAGATGCGCACATGCCAAGTTGGAGCACGCCGTGTCGGGAGGGGTCATGAACAGTACACCACCGCTTCCCTGGGCATTGTGAGAGGACACCTGTCGGGGGGAGTGAACACGTGTGTGCACAGCAGCCGGGCACACGTACAAAGCGGTACCAGGCGCACCTCAGCCCACCCTCTGTGGACAAGCTGGATCCTGTTGTGCGCCCGCCATGCCCCTTGACAAGGCACACACAGCCCCAGTTGACCAGGTGTAACCCCAACATAGTCAATCCGCACAGGCGATACAGGGCACGGGATGGCAGTGGAGCATGGTGTGTGAGAGGTCTCCTCGCGCTCCTCCTGGTCATATCACGCAGGCAATAGAACATCAACGTCTAGCATGGCACAAGTCAAATGGAAGTGTAGGGGGACGCACCACAGCACGAGCAGCACTGACGTCACGGGAGGTGGCTCGCACCATCCCATCCATTGCCCATTATACCAACCACGCCACATGCCATTGCGACTAAGTGCAAGCGCGTGCGCCACCACCCCCGAGCCCTCCCCAGAGAGGCCAAAGAGTGAATGTGTGGGCCATCAGTCACAGACGGACGCGGCATGGCCGCAAGGGCAGCCACAGCCACTGGGTGTCGCAGGTGGCGGATCCGGAAGGCGAAGACTGTGATGCATAGTCCATGCAGGCCGGGTCTCCATTTGGGGCACCACGCAGGTGGACGGCGTCCCACAACACATCATACCCTGAGACAGCCCACTCGTGCAACTGGACCCACACATACACTCCTTGCCCTCTCTGGTGCGAGCTTGGGGCTGCCTGTGCAAGCGCTAGCCTCGCAGGTGCACATGCATATTGGGGGAGCGAGGGAGGACATGAGGGCTGGGGCGAAGATGACCGTATCACTGTCAGTGAGTACAAGGGATGACCCAGATGTGGAAAGGAAGAGACGTGTCCCGTGTGTACTGCAACTAGTCGCCAATCCAACTACCCCCCCATGTCCTGAATGTAAGCCAGCACCTAGGCCCGCCCATCCGCCACATCGAATATACCACCAGCACGACAACCTTCCCATTCGAAACACTGACTGGGGTTGGCGACCAGTGAACAATCATGTGTAGCCTACCCACGCGTACATGTGGGCCCTCCATGATCCATGTCACCTGCGGCAAAGTCATGACATGCGCAATGAGGGAAGTGAGGAGAGCTGTCCGCCCCAAGCACAGAAGGTGCATCAGCTCCACAGACCCAGCAGCGAGTCCAGCAGGGGTCACATGTGCAGGGGCAGCTGTGCCTGGTGTGAAGGCACATGCATATAGACAGCACATCGACCAATGTGTAGTCTGCCCACATCTACAGTCCATCATCATGCGGACATAGGAATTGAACACAGGGCAACACATCTGAGTGGGTGCACCCACCGTGACCAACAATGCGCAATCATCGACGTACCCGCCCTGTGCATGGCCCCCCACCCAACGGAGGCACATCCAGTGCCACCATCCCACACACACAAGCCTTCCACGGAACATACTGTGTCCAATGCTCAGTACAGAGTCAGCGCCCATCTGGTGGATCCTGAACAGGAGACACATGCACACACATGCCAGCTCCCACTATGTACATCTGCCACCTGGCACGTGCAATGTAACCTCTCACCTGTGACGTGTGACTGCAAGCACACAGCCGTCTTGGCATGGGGCTGTCAATGTGGACACCTGTCAATGTT
The DNA here is from genome assembly GCA_963921515.1 of Calotriton arnoldi. Lineage (NCBI taxonomy): Eukaryota > Metazoa > Chordata > Amphibia > Caudata > Salamandridae > Calotriton > Calotriton arnoldi. The sequence goes on from CAWUFW010013060.1 coordinate 200,199, forward strand.
TCGGGAGGTGTGATCCGTACAGTGCTGTACATAGGGTGCAGTGCTGACACCTACTACTGTCTCATATCCCCTCGTGCCACAGGTCCCACTTGTTTTGGCCGCTCAGCCTGTGCCCACATCGTCGTCGTCGTGTGCCATACTCATCCAGCCTCGGAAGCAGTTCCATGCTCAGCAGACATTCATGTTGCCGTGGCGTTGCCGCTTGACGAATATGCAGTCAGTCCCCATCAGCACGCCCCGCAAGTCATTGGGGCCTAGATCCCCATGTGCATGCACATGGCAGTGGTTTGTATCACTAGCCATTGCCATTGTTGGGAGACCTGTGTAAGTGTATTGTGGCCGTGCCGTCCCAGCTTGACAGCTGGGCTGTGGCTCATGTGCTTGCTCAGTCATGTCAGTGATGTGTATGCGAAATTGCTATGTGTTGTGTTGCTTTGACATGTGTCCACTGCCATTTTCCCTAGGCGGAGACCGAACATTGACCGCCCATACCAATTGCTGGCGGACATGGACGATACAGAGGTCATTAGGAAGTTTCGGCTGGACAGGCCAACCCTGCATCGACTGTGTGCCATGTTGGAACCCCATCTCCGTCCCCGCAGGGTGTATCCGACAGCTGTCACCCCCACGGCTAAGGTGATGGCCGCCATGCATTTCTTCGCCACTGGGTCATTCCAGCACACAGTGGGCAGTGGAGGAGGGATGTCCCAGCCCATGTTCAGCAAGGTGCTGAGGGATGTACTGGCAGCCATGATGCTGTACTGAAACAGGTACATCCGCTTCCCCAGGGCTCGTGAATTGGCGGCAGTGAAGGGTGCATTCTATGCCCTTGGCAGAATCCCACACGTCGTTGGAGCCATTGACTGCACACATGTTGGCCTTGTTCCACCACAGGCCACTGAGCACCTGTACCGCAACAGGAAGCACACGCACTCCCTGAATGTGCAAGTGGTGTGCCTTGCGGACATGGTGATCACCCACGTGTGTGCAAAGTTCCCAGGCTCGGCCCATGACGCACACATAATGCGCAACAGCATCTTGCCACGACTGATGTCCAATCTGCAACAGGATCGTGGCTGTATTGTCGGTGAGTATGTGGAGTGGTGTAGCATGCTGGTTGTGCGATGCTGTCCCCTGTCCAGTTGGAATAGCAACGGTTCTCTGTGTCCCTCACACCCAGGTGACTCTGCGTACCCGAATGGGGCATGGCTGCTCAGTCCATTGAGGAATCCTCGCACCCCAGCAGACGATCGCTACAATGAGGCACATGGGAGGACCAGACGTGTGGTCGAGCGTACCTTTGGCCTCCTCAAGTCCAGGTTCAGGTGCCTGGACCGCACTGGGGGTGCGCTGGCGTACTCCCCACAGAAGGTGTGCCAGATAGTGGTGGCGTGCTGCATGCTGCACAATCTGGCCATTCGGAAGCAGATCCCCCTCATCGTGGATGACGGAGATCAACCAGGGCCCCAGCCCGCAGACCAGGACAGCTCGAGTGAGGAGGACAGCGGAGAGGAGAAAGCTGGTAATGTGCGGCAGCAGCTCATCGCCCACTACTTCACTTGACGGTGAGTGTCCATGTACGACGGCTGATGTGGCTGTATCTGTGCAGGTGTGTGTGTGCTGTGTCAGGGTGGCCGTTTGTTCACTGCGTGCTGTGTGTCAACGCTCCATGGCCAGGGTAGTATGCCACTGTTGGTGGCTGTGGCATTGTGCCCTATTGCTCTGTGCGATGTGTGTACATTGCTTGTAGTTGTTGACATGTACTGTGTGATGGGTGTGTGACACACTCATTGAATGTGCTCCTGTTCTGTCTCCCACCCCTAGGTCCCTAAAGGCCGTCCGGTTCCATTGCCATGCCACGCATCAGGTGCCTTTCCGCCCAAGGTGGCCGTTGTATTCCGTACAAATAAAACACAGGGCACAAACAGCAGTTTGTGTAAGAGGTGCATTTATTTCAAACTGTGACATGTGATTGTGTGCGAGGTGATGACAAAAGTGGTGCGTGCAGTGACAATGAGCTGTCGGTCACGGCTGCGTGATGCTCAGGGTGTACCCACTTGTTCCATGTCCATGGTCCAACAGACACATGCCATCCAGATGGCTGTGTGGAGTGGGATCGTAGTCCAAGTCAATGCAGTGGGTGGTCAAGGAAGGCTGGCTGGCTGCCTCACTTGCGTCTGGAGCGTGCGTAGTCCTCCCGGGAGATCTGTTTGTACTTCGGACGGCCCCTTCCACGTTTGGGAGGGGGTGTGGTGGCGACCTGCTGGTGGGGGGTGAGGTGTGCTCACTGGCTGTGGACGCAGGGGTACTGGACACTGCTGCTCGACCCTGCGCCCCGGCAGGTGGTGGCGGTGGTGGAGCTGCTGTCCCTGGCTGTGACCTCACCGCCACCACCAGCTGGCCCATGAGGTCCACGAGTTGGCCCATACGGGCGTCCATGGACCTCAGCACCCCCAGCACCTCCCGCGTGTCTGAAGCAGACCTGACCCATTGTTCTTGGGCCTCTTCATAGGCCCCAAGGACTCTGGCCATTTGAGGCAGGGCATGGCTCCCAGGGGAGACTTGCGTTTCCCTGACCCTGCTCCTCCTACCAGTACTGCTGCCACCGGCCTGCCCACTAGCCACATTGCTCACCACGGTCCTCGCTGTGGCTCCCAGGGTGGATCCAGTCGGCCGGGCCACCACCGGCGCTGGGGCTGGTGCCAGCAAAGACGTGGTGGTGGTGGCGGCGGTGGTGGTCGGTGCGGCGATGGTGGCGGTTGCGGCAATGGTAGTGGCCGCAATGACCGTGGGTGTGGCCGCAATGACCGTGGGTGTGGCCGCAATGACCGTGGGTGTGGCCGCAATGACCGTGGGTGTGGCCGCAACGACCGTGGCAGCAGGGGGCTGGGAATGTTCAGCAGCCCTGGATGATGGGTTGGTGGGTAGGAGGGGTCCTGGGGAGCGGCTGGGCCCTGCCACACCAGATGGGCCTGCTTGGTGGTCCGTGTCCGAAGAGGAGGACAGATCCTCCACATCCGTGTGTCCTCGTTGGGGGCTTGTAGGCTGGCTGTGCTGGCTGCTGTCTCCATCCCCAGCATCCAGCAGTTCGTCACCTGTGGAGAGAATGAGATTTGTTATTGTGTTGCACCTGGCGAAGTATGTATTTGTCGTCTGACATTAACAGTTCGTGCAATCTCGTACATGGGTTTCCCGGAGGCGTGTGTGTGGCTGTAGCATTTGTAGTTGTGTGTGCTTGACAATGGGACTGTGTGCTGTGCACATGTGGCATGGGACGGATTGGCCATGCCGATGGGTGTGTTGCTGTGCCCCTACTTATTGTGACTCTGGTGTATGCGGGCTCCTGGCCCATCCTGGGTCTGGTTTGTACTTTGCTTTTGGTGTTCAGATGGGACGCTTAGGAACGCATATGGCAACATGGGGGCCATGCCCCAGATTCGCATTTGGGATGGAATATGCTTTTGGGGTACATGCTGTGAGCCATGGGTGCCGAACGTGACATGTGTTGTGGCAGCATGACAGTGCATGGTTTGAGGTGTGTGCATGCTTGACATGGCCTGCATATTTGCTGTCTGTTGTGATTACTGGACATGGCATTGGACGCATCGTTATGAGTGAGTGATGGTTGTGTGCCAGCCAACGTATTGCAGTTGTCCCATCTCCTTGGTGTGCGTGCTGCCCTGTGCCATGTGCATCACTGCAGTGCTCGGGGGGGGTGTGGCCCATGTTGTGTGTTGTTGCTCACAGTGTGTCGTGCGCTTCATTGACTTCTGGCACATGGTTGGTCATGGGCATGTATCTTAGCGTGACTGCTGTATGTGTGGCAGCTGTGCGGATGACATGCCTTTCATGAGACTGGGGCTGACGGATGGGATGGATGGTATGTTGTATGTGCATGGTGTGTCTGTGTGTTTGATGGGTTCAGTGGTGTTCGTGTGCATTTATGTTGTTCCACTCTGTTGCGTCTTGTGTGGTTTGTCTTACATAGGCGTAGTTGTGGGGTGTGTGGTTGACAGGCAGTAGGGGCTACATGGACAGGACTTCAATGGTGTTTCGGTTGTGTGTGATGGGTTGCACAGTGGCTGCCGTGTGGTACTATATTCAGTGTGGCTTGTGCATGCAGACGTGGCTCCTTGGGTGTTGCTGTGTTTGTGATGGGTCATGTGGGGTGTGAGTCTGTGGTTCATGTCCGTGTGCACATTGTTCACTTGTTCGTGACGGTGGGTGGTGCTGCGTGTTCGTCTGCTACGTGACATGTCCCATGTGTTGGTCGTGTTACGGTCCTCATGCCTCCAGTAATCCAGCCCTGTCCAGTTTCCCACCTGCAGGTTGTTCGTGCGTGCACTGTACTGGATGCCACATGGTTCTAAGCGGGGGTGCTCCATGTTGCAGGTCTGTGGGGGGTGTTGTGGGTCGTGGTGGTGGCTGGACACCCACTGACACCGATTGCTGTGGACCGTGATGTCTACCTTTCGGCTGTCGTTGTGCACTGCGGTGGCTGACACGTGGCTGTGGGGTGTGGGGGATGCTCCTCCTTGCTGTGCTGTGGGACTAGGGGCCTGGTGTGTTTTGTACTTGGGCTGTCCACCCTCCCACCCACTGCACTTTGTGTTCCTGCCACTTACCTGTTACTTGTCGGTTAGTGCAGCTATGGCGGACACATGGGTGTGGTGGGTGCTCGTTGTGGCGCTTCTGGCATATTTGGGGACCTGTTGGTGGTTACGTGGCTGGCTGAGTGTACACATGTCCCCACGCATCTTACAGTTGTTCGGTTTGGGCTGTGTGTGGTGGTGTCTGTTGCATGTGTGTGTGATGTGTTGTGTATTGTGTGCTGGACATGGGGGTGTTTGTCCCTGGGAGCTGTGGCATGGTGGTAGTGCATGTGAGTACATAGCGGTGTGCTGGTATACATTAGTTTGTACTTACCAGCCTCCACTCCCCCTGCTAATCCGGCGAGGATCTCGGGATGTATGATGACTCGCACCTTCTCCTCCCACGCTTTGAAGGTCTTGAAGAGCGCGGGATTCCCTCCGCCAGTGACGGCAGCCAGCTCTCTGTTCTTGCTCTCCTTCTTCTTGACCAGGCTCTTGACGTCATTCCACCGTTTGTTTATTTCGACTCTGTTCCTGGGCAAGGTCCCGACTGCATTGACCTGGTCTACGATCCGGTTCCACATTCTCTTTCTGGTGGCTAGTGGTGTGTGCTGGACCAGGTTCCCATAGATTTGTGGGTGCACCTTGATGATCTCGTCGACCATGACCGTCAGCTCCATGGGCGTGAACTTGGGCATTCTTTGTGGTGCCATGGTGTTTGTGGTGCTGGTGCGGTGTGTGTTGTGTAATGTGCAGGGGGTTTGTGGTGCCGGTGTTTGGTGGTGGTGGTGGTGGTGGTGGTTGTGATGTGTGCGTTTCTGTGGTGTGCTGCTGTCCTTGCTGTGTCACTGTGTCCTCTCCTCTCCTCTCTAGTTTGCAATGTTGCAAGGGGTTGTGGTCTGTGGGAGTGCTGCTTTTGTACTTACCTATGTGGGTGTGTCCTCATGGTCTGTTGTTTTCAGGTGTGTTGTGTCTGGGGTTCTGGCCTTTGTAGTTTTTGTTTGTCCAGGGGGTGTTTTCGGGATGTGTACTGTGCTTGTGTATTTGTGCGTGCCTTGCTGTGTGGACTTGTTGGCCATGTTGTGTGCGATTGTTATCGTCAGCGGATGGTTTCTGTGCAGGGACGTGGGCGCCATGGCTTCTGCCGTGTCGGTTCTCATCGGCGTTGTTTGCGCTGGCGGGCGGTATATTTGTAGTTTTCCCGCGCTCATGGCGGTGCGATCGTAATCTCACGTGCGGTGTGTCGGGCGTGAGGGCGGGCGGTTTTGTGTTGTCGTGCGTGTTTCCGTCCGTGGCGCGCGGTTTGACTCCGACTCGGACGATGGCGGGCGGTATTTTGTGTGATTTTTCCGCCGATGGCGGTTTTCGGTTTGTGTAATCGTAATGGCGTGGTCGGTGTTCAGACGGTGTGTGCGGGCGGATTTTTGCCGCTTCCATGCCTGGCGGATTTTTTTACGCCGGGTATCGTAATGGGCCCCTATATTTTTACAAGCGATATTATTGACTTATTTTTAAAATCGATATTACTTACTTTCAAATCAATATTCTTGACAACAATATTCTTGCACTCGATCTTTCCAATCCATGATATTTCTCACTCGATATTATTGTAGTTCCAATTTTTTGCCTCAATATTCTGTCTTATTACCTTGTGGGACTTAGGGACATTTTATCCCGATATAACCCTCTGACCAAGTTTTCCTGGGGCATAGAGGGTTCACTTGTCTAATTTCATGTGAGTTTTATGGTCTCTTTTCACAATTTCACTTGAGCACACACACAACACATCACCACACTTGGCAGAAAGCTTTGGGTTAACATTTACTGACAAGGATGTCAATGAGATTCCGGAAGGACCATCTCCCCTGTGGGATTTCAATGTCTCCCAGACCATAGCACAGACTCAGTATTGGGACACACTGAAAGAAAAAAAGAGAAACAGGATAAGACTAATCCTTCATGGGGTTATTATGACCGAGAACCTCAGGGCCAATGCAGCCCCAATAGGTCTGCTGCTGACTAATACCCCAAGGATATTCTTGGAAGACGCCATCTTTACAAAACAATGGGCTCAAATTGCATGGCACTGCACAAGAGATTGGCTAATCTTAATCATTAAAACAGCCAAACGATTAACAGAGACTATTCTGGCCGAGATACAGACCAGTGAAGTTGAACTAAGAGCAACAGTGACAGCCTTCAAGAAGAGATTTGACGAAATTAACAAGGAAAAAAATGAATACAAAGAATACCTCACCCAGTCTAAAATTAAGAAACTACAAAAAGATGTCAAGAAGTTCTCATAATCAAAGGTTTACCCCTACTCCACACCAGATTATAAAGCACTTTTAGACACTAGGGGCCGACTACGATGTTGGTCGGAAAGGCTCATTTGCGAGTGACCGAATACGATGCAGGGGAACCGTTTGGACTGCCCGATTCAGTTCCGTATGCCATTCGGACAGCCCGAGTCATTCGGAGCCCGACACGAAACGGCTATCGGAATCTGACTTTGGGGGCCCGTAGCAGGCCCCCCCTCCACCCATAGGCCTCTGGTTGGGGCCAGTGGGGGTACACATGGGATCCCCCTTTCCAACCATGCACAGTGTGGCAGGCACCATGGGGTGCCTGCCACAGGGTGCAAGGCTTTCCCCAACCAACCCTTTTTTCAATGAAAGCCTGTGTTCCTGTTCATAACACAGGCTCCCATTGAAGTCAATGCGAATCTGACCAAACAATGTTGGGAAGCATCGTAATTGGTCGGTCGGACTCGCAGAACCCGCTTCTGTCAGAAATGATTCAGAAACCAATTCGGTTGGAAGAGTTTCCGACTGACATTGTAACCGCCCCTAACTCAGATCTGTCGGATGCAAACTCCTCAGATGATCGTTCAACGGACTGAGAGACATGGGGGAGTGACAGCGAACAGAAATGGAGAGCCAAACCAAGAAACAGAAGGAGACCTTGGACATGACCTTGGCAGGGTTACAATAACTACCCACCAGCCCCACTTTACTTTCAGCCTCCTTTCCAGTCACAAGGCTAACAGATGATGCCATGGGTGTCACTACCTTACCTGCAAAACCAGCACCAGCCCTTTTTATCCAGGGGCCAGGGTCACAGGTGAAGAAAACGGATACAATGGGGCACAGAGGAAAGCAGGATACATGCAAGGAGCATGACCAATGTACAACAGGGCTCCGACACAAATAATTTAGTGAACAACCTCACTGCCAAAAATCTTACAACTACACAACTCCAGGTACTAAATAAAGGCCTGGGCTCAGTGCCCACACTCAATTTCAACAGGTTCATTACATTGGAATTGGCCAATTTATTTTGCAAATTACGCCTGAAAGCCTATTTTGGAGATAAGGGGATCACAGATGATCTCTCTTCCACTGGCCTGAGAAAGAAATCAACCTTTTACCCACCTACTCATTCCACCCTAGTGGAGTTAATGGCTTTTGAACAGGCAGCATATAAAGAAATTGAAGGCATTGACCCTAAAAGTTTGAGAAAATTCTAAAATTTAAGCAATGTAGAGATACAAGCTCCACATGAATTACAAACTGACACTGATATCACCATTAAGCCCATCGACAAAGGCGGAGGGATTGTCTTACAGTCCACCACAGCCTACAGAACAGAATGCCTTAGACTTTTGGCAGATGAACACAGCTGCAAGATACTTGTTGTTGATCCCACACCCACAATGAAATCAGAGATATACTCCATGACAGAGGAGGCAGATTGTGAGGGGTGGATCACAAACCATGAAGGGGATTTTTTGAGAAATACCAATCTGGTGATACCATATTTTTATACTCTTCCAAAGGTCCACAAAAATCATGACCCACCTCTAAGCAGGCCAATTGTATCAGAGAGATAGGCTCCTTTCTGGAACCCTTGTCATAATTTTGTGACTTCTTCCTAAAGCAAATGCTACAGAAGACAGACCCCTACATAAAAGACACAACGGACGTACTGGTCCATATCAGAAACATTGAATTCGATGACCCTAATGAGTTTAGATGTAGAGAGTCTATACATCAGCCTCCCCCAAGAAGAAACTCTAAAGGTCAATAATGGGGTACTTGAGAGTGCAGAATGGGCATATTCCACCCCCAGAAATTTTTTGATGGACTGCGTGAAACTAGCTCTGATAAGAAACTACTTTGAGTTTGAAGGTACCCTTTTTCTACAAACCCATGGTACTTTGATGGGGAGTACCTTTGCCCCTAGTGTGGCAGGATTATATGTACATAACTTAGAAAAGAAAAACATCTTACATGAGACCAACCCATACCTGAGTAACATCTCTATTTGGATATATAGATGACATTCTAGCAATATGGAGAGGCGGCATTCAGACTGCCTTTGACTTCATTACTTGGCTCGACAACCAGGATAGGAACCCTAAATTCACACATACTATAAGTAGAGAATCACTTACATTCCTGGATGTGGATATCTTACCAGAGAGAGGGGCCCTACAGACAGATACCCATCAGAAACCCACTGCAAGAACAGTTTGTAACGCTTTGACATTGCGGATAAATCTTCCATTTGGCCAATTCCTCCGCCTGCAGCGGAACTACAGCCGAATAAACGACTTTAAACAACAAGCAGACCATCTGTCAGACACGTGACTATCAAGAGAAAATCATTAAGAAAACAAAAAAAGTGTGAGAATTTAGAATCAAGATGCACTACTAGAGATACCACATTCAGCATCGCCTCAGACTGCATCAAAACATTAAATGCAATTGGCGCATTCTAAACATAGGACACAGATGGTGGGACTATCCCGTTTTTTCTAACACGAGCAAAAAGCTTGCGGGATACGCTTGTCCACATCAGACCCAAAGCCAAATTAAATTCAGAGAATATGATTCACAGTGCACTAGGCCTTCCAGAAGTAACAGGTCCCTACACGTGTGGTCAATGCAGCGTCTGCCACCTGATCGCACCAACAAAAGAAATTGACCTAGGCTTACACACTTGATGGCAATTACGAAGACATACAAACTGCAACACTAAACAGGTCATATACCTGATAACCTGTCCATGCAAACTCAGATATGTAGGCATGACGAATCGAAAAATAAGCACAAGAATCTGCGAACACATGAGTAACATCTGGTGTAGACGCAATACCACCAAAATGGCGGTACATTACATCACCACTGGACACTCCATAAAAGACCTCAAATGGGTCATTCTAGAACATGTCATAGCAGAGACAAAGAATCAGGAAAGAATTTTATTTGAGAATGAGCAACGTTGGATTTATAAATTATCCACGCACAAAAAAGGACTGAATGATGACATCCCATGGTGGAATGTGCTGCAATAATATTTATTGCAGCTCTCCATCCAGTAGCTTACACTAATGAATACGGACTGCTGTCTGACACTGGATCTGTACAAAGGTGTATGTTTTCACCATATTATTCACATCATTGCATCTTAAAAACACTTTTATCTTTCCCCCGTAGTACGGTGTTTTTTAAATTTCTCTTCCCCCTTTTTGTCGTTGCCTTGCACTGCTCTCATAGATCAACAAGACCACATATACAGAGAGATGGGACTACATTTCCCATCTCCCCGTCCCATCCCCCCACAAACACATGTGATCCTTTCTTCACCAATAGGTGAGCTTGGGAGTCCTTAGTCAGACTCTTTCCTTTAGGAACCAAGGGTAATTTGGAGGCCGGACTACATTTCACAGCACTCCCGTATGCCAGCACCAACCACTCCTCCTTTAGTGGCCATGTGACTCTGGTCGCATGACTTCCTCCCTCAACAGAAAAGACACCTCAATTCAGGCCGGCCATTGTCAGAGGAGTGCGGGGAGCTGAATAGGTGCAAGGGAGGACGATATCCCTTGGTGTGGTAAGTGCTGGGGAAAACAGGATAATCGAGTCCTCTCTTTAGGAAACAAAGGGTAAGCACTGTGTTTTCTATTCTCTTAAAGAGTGTAACAGCAGGAATCACCCTACCACCCCAACCTCATGGAGTCTGATTTTTTAGGAGTCATGTAGATGTCATAAACATGACAACATTTTTTGAAATACACTAGCATGTGCATGCTTAAGGCTACTGCTATTATAATCTAGTTTTATTTATCTTTTCTACATACTCCTAACAGTGACAGACCCGATCTGATCCATTCCCAAAATACTGTAAAATCTAGAGACCTACTACTGCATATTGGGCTTCAAAGACAATTACAATAAATCTGTGATTGCTGGAATTGTGCTGGACCCAGTGACTAAATAAACACTCTCATCTCTGGCCGCCCTTTGATGGGCACCTGGCAAGAAAATGAGAGACCTGGGACTAAATATGACTATGCGCTATAGACACCTCAATGCTGCCAAATTCTCTAATCTATTACATACTATCAAAACCAATCTACATAGATAGAGACCCTATATATATATATTTTGGTTGGGCAGGGTGGCAGTGATTATGCAAAACATGCATTCTAGACTTCTTTACTTATTCTAGGTCCTCCCAGTTCAACCCCTGCACATGATATACAAGCTCTAAAGCTCTACAGAGATCACATTATCTAGGCAGGTAGAACAGCGAGAGTATCAAGGGAAGTGCTGCGGGCTTCCAGGCAAGTAGGCGGACTGAGCCTTCAGGACATTACAAAATACCATCAGCCAGGGCAAAGTAGGGTATTATTCAAATGGGCGATCCTGGAGACTGAGCACTAGTGGATCCAAATGGAAGCAGCAGTGCTGGGTTGCGGCCCTTGGGTGATCCCCTGCCTCCCTAAACATACAATACCACTGGTATGCTACCACTCAGACATACTCAAACCGACCATGAATATTTAGGACTCCCTAACAAGGAACCAGCGACTGATCACATTCCCAACCCTATTTACACCACTGGTTGGCAACCGAGACTTCACAACATGCATAGAGACCTGTGTTTGCTCCATAGGCAGATGCTGGATGTAGAATGCTGCCCGACCTCTTTCTGAATGGGGATATCCAAGACTTTCAATTACAGCACTGGACCCTTCTTCCCGGCAATACGCTTACAGCCATCAGATCCTTGACAACCTGGGAGAAGCTCTTCACCACATCCAGTAGTCCCAAGGTGTTCACCTCCAGCATCTATGCAATGCTGTCAGACATAGAACCCAACACAATTTGGTCATACATGGATAAATGGGCATGCACCCTGGAGCATGACATAACACCCACATAATAGAAAACATTATGGTCAGATAACCCAGTGCTAATAAAAAGCATAGTGGGTTGATGTACAAAATAAGGATGCATTGGCACATAATACCTATCCATTTAAAGCAAATGTATGGATCTGACAAAGGCCACTGTTGGAGGAGTTGAGGGTAAGAGGAAGAAATTAGGCATATATAGTGGCGATAACAAAAATGATCTTTGTTCTGGAAAGAAATACTTAGCCATGAAAGAGAGGTAATCGGCTATTCGATAAAAGCAAACTCAGCAGTGATCATCCTGGGCATACAACACCCAGATGTGATGCACATGACGAAAGGAAACTGGAGACTCATAACAAATATGCTTCTAGCTGTGAAATAACAGATTGAATTAAAATGGAAATCTCCGACTCTACCGACGATTCAGGAATGGGCAGCGAAAAATGGACATTACTGGCTATGGAAAAAACTAAAATGGTCCCTCCTGGAAATGGAGCAAATTTTGAAAACCAATGGCAACCGCTGTTAGAATACTTGTCAGATATAGAGATGATCTTTGGCTGCCTCAGATACTTGCAATAGCTACAGCTGACAACTTGAAGTGCAAGGACAAACTATTAGACCCTGATATTTGAAATGTGCTAATGACACAGTCATGATCTGTTCTCTAAGACTATGTATCTCTATTCTATGTTATTAATGAATGTTCATAGGTGAGGGGGATTTCTCAAACTGTTCATGACTGTCTCAAAAGAGCAGGCAAGCTATCTTTATTAATGTGGAAATGACAGAACTCTGTCTTGTGTGTTCTATGGTAAAAATAATAAACTACATGTGAAAAATGTAGATTTTTCACAGCCTGGTGGGCAGAAAATCTGGATTTTATTAAAGACACGGAGGCTAAGATTATGCAAATCTCCTTTATTGTCAGCTCACAGCAGCAACAATTGAAGACATCTAGGGGCCCATTACGATACCCGGCGTAAAAAAATCCGCCAGGCATGAAAGCGGCAAAAATCCGCCCGCACACACCGTCTGAACACCAACCACGCCATTACGATGACACAAACCGAAAACCGCCATCGGCGGAAAAATCACACAAGATACCGCCCGCCATCGTCCGAGTCGGAGTCAAACCGCCCGCCACGGACGGAAACACGCACGACAACACAAAACCGCCCGCCCTCACGGCCGACACACCGCACGTGAGATTACGATCGCACCGCCATGAGCGCGGGAAAACTACAAATATACCGCCCGCCAGCGCAAACAACGCCGATGAGAATCGACACGGCAGAAGCCATGGCGCCCACGTCCCTGCACAGAAACCATCCGCTGACAAAAACAATCGCACACAACATGGCCAACAAGTCCACACAGCAAGGCACGCACAAATACACAAGCACAGTACACATCCCGAAAACACCCCCCTGGACAAACAAAAACTACAAAGGCCAGAACCCCAGACACAACACACCTGAAAACAACAGACCATGAGGACACACCCACATAGGTAAGTACAAAAGCAGCACTCCCACAGACCACAACCCCTTGCAACATTGCAAACTAGAGAGGAGAGAAGAGGACACAGTGACACAGCAAGGACAGCAGCACACCACAGAAACGCACACATCACAACCACCACCACCACCACCACCACCAAACACCGGCACCACAAACCCCCTGCACATTACACAACACACACCGCACCAGCACCACAAACACCATGGCACCACAAAGAATGCCCAAGTTCACGCCCATGGAGCTGACGGTCATGGTCGACGAGATTATCAAGGTGCACCCACAAATCTATGGGAACCTGGTCCAGCACACACCACTAGCCACCAGAAAGAGAATGTGGAACCGGATCGTAGACCAGGTCAATGCAGTCGGGACCCTGCCCAGGAACAGAGTTGAAATCAACAAACGGTGGAATGACGTCAAGAGCCTGGTCAAGAAGAAGGAGAGCAAGAACAGAGAGCTGGCTGCCGTCACTGGCGGAGGAATCCCGCGCTCTTCAAGACCTTCAAAGCGTGGGAGGAGAAGGTGCGAGTCATTATACATCCGGAGATCCTCGCCGGATTACCAGAGGAGTGGAGGCTGGTAAGTACAAACTAATGTATACCAGCACACCGCTATGTACTCACATGCACTACCACCATGCCACAGCTCCCAGGGACAAACACCCCCATGTCCAGCACACAATACACAACACATCACACACACATGCAACAGACACCACCACACACAGCCCAAACCGAACAACTGTAAGATACGTGGGGACATGTGTACACTCAGCCAGCCACGTAACCACCAACAGGTCCCCAAGTATGCCAGAAGCGCCACAACGAGCACCCACCACACCCATGTGTCCGCCATAGCTGCACTAACCGACAAGTAACAGGTAAGTGGCAGGAACACAAAGTGCAGTGGGTGGGAGGGTGGACAGCCCAAGTACAACACACACCAGGCCCCTAGTCCCACAGCACAGCAAGGAGGAGCATCCCCCACACCCCACAGCCACGTGTCAGCCACCGCAGTGCACACCGACAGCCGAAAGGTAGACATCACGGTCCACAACAATCGGTGTCAGTGGGTGTCCAGCCACCACCACGACCCACAACACCCCCCACCCCCACAGACCTGCAACATGGAGCACCCCCGCTTAGAACCATGTGGCATCCAGTACAGTGCACGCCCGAACAACCTGCAGGTGGGAAACTGGACAGGGCTGGATTACTGGAGGCATGAGGACCGTAACACGACCAACACATGGGACATGTCACGTAGCAGACGAACACGCAGCACCGCCCACCGTCACGAACAAGTGAACAATGTGCACACGGACATGAACCACAGACTCACACCTCACATGACCCATCACAGACACAGCAACACCCAAGGAGCCACGTCTGCATGCACAAGCCACACTGAATATAGTACCACACGGCAGCCACTGTGCAACCCATCACACACAACCGAAACACCATTGAAGTCCTGTCCATGTAGCCCCTACTGCCTGTCAACCACACACCCCACAACTACGCCTATGTAAGACAAACAACACTAGACGCAACAGAGCGGAACAACATAAATGCACACGAACACCACTGAACCCATCAAACACACAGACACACCATGCACATACAACATACCATCCATCCCATCCGTCAGCCCCAGTCTCATGAAAGGCATGTCATCCGCACAGCTGCCACACATACAGCAGTCACGCTAAGATACATGCCCATGACCAACCATGTGCCAGAAGTCAATGAAGCGCACGCCACACTGTGAGCAACAACACACAACATGGGCCACACCCCCCGAGCACTGCAGTGATGCACATGGCACAGGGCAGCACGCACACCAAGGAGATGGGACAACTGCAATACGTTGGCTGGCACACAACCATCACTCACTCATAACGATGCGTCCAATGCCATGTCCAGTAATCACAACAGACAGCAAATATGCAGGCCATGTCAGGCATGCACACACCTCAGACCATGCACTGTCATGCTGCCACAACACATGTCACGTTCGGCACCCATGGCTCACAGCATGTACCCCAAAAGCATATTCCATCCCAAATGCGAATCTGGGGCATGGCCCCCATGTTGCCATATGCGTTCCTAAGCGTCCCATTTGAACACCAAAAGCAAAGTACAAACCAGACCCAGGATGGGCCAGGAGCCCGCATACACCAGAGTCACAATAAGTAGGGGCACAGCAACACACCCATCGGCATGGCCAATCCGTCCCATGCCACATGTGCACAGCACACAGTCCCATTGCCAAGCACACACAACTACAAATGGTACAGCCACACACACGCCTCCGGGAAACCCATGTACGAGATTGCACGAACTGTTAATGTCAGACGACAAATACATACTTCGCCAGGTGCAACACAATAACAAATCTCATTCTCTCCACAGGTGACGAACTGCTGGATGCTGGGGATGGAGACAGCAGCCAGCACAGCCAGCCTACAAGCCCCCAACGAGGACACACGGATGTGGAGGATCTGTCCTCCTCTTCGGACACGGACCACCAAGCAGGCCCATCTGGTGTGGCAGGGCCCAGCCGCTCCCCAGGACCCCTCCTACCCACCAACACATCATCCAGGGCTGCTGAACATTCCCAGCCCCCTGCTGCCACTGTCGTTGCGGCCACACCCACGGTCATTGCGGCCACACCCACGGTCATTGCGGCCACACCCACGGTCATTGCGGCCACTACCACTGCCGCAACCGCCACCATCGCCGCAACCGCCACCATCGCCGCACCGACCACCACCGCCGCCACCACCACCACGTCTTCGCTGGCACCAGCCCCAGCGCAGGTGGTGGCCCGGCCGACTGGATCCACCCTGGGAGCCAGGGCGAGGACCGTGGTGGGCAATGTGGCTAGTGGGCAGGCCGGTGGCAGCAGTACTGGTAGGAGGAGCAGGGTCAGGGAAACGCCAGTCTCCCCTGGGAGCCATGCCCTGCCTCAAATGGCCAGAGTCCTTGGGGCCTATGAAGAGGCCCAAGGACAATGGGCCAGGTCTGCTTCAGACACGCGGGAGGTGCTGGGGGTGCTGAGGTCCATGGACGCCCGTATGGGCCAACTCGTGGACCTCATGGGCCAGCTGGTGGTGAGGTCACAGCCAGGGACAGCAGCTCCACCACCGCCACCACCTGCCGGGGCGCAGGGTCGAGCAGCAGTGTCCAGTTCCCCTGCGTCCACAGCCAGTGAGCACACCTCACCCCCCACCAGCAGGTCGCCACCACACACCCCCTCCCAAACGTGGAAGGGGCCGTCCGAAGTACAAACAGATCTCCCGGGAGGACTACGCACGCTCCAGACGCAAGTGAGGCAGCCAGCCAGCCTTCCTTGACCACCCACTGCATTGACTTGGACTACGATCCCACTCCACACAGCCATCTGGATGGCATGTGTCTGTTGGACCATGGACATGGAACAAGTGGGTACACCCTGAGCATCACGCAGCCGTGACCGACAGCTCATTGTCACTGCACGCACCACTTTTGTCATCACCTCGCACACAATCACATGTCACAGTTTGAAATAAATGCACCTCTTACACAAACTGCTGTTTGTGCCCTGTGTTTTATTTGTACGGAATACAACGGCCACCTTGGGCGGAAAGGCACCTGATGCGTGGCATGGCAATGGAACCGGAGGGCCTGTAGGGACCTAGGGGTGGGAGACAGAACAGGAGCACATTCAATGAGTGTGTCACACACCCATCACACAGTACATGTCAACAACTACAAGCAATGTACACACATCGCACAGAGCAATAGGGCACAATGCCACAGCCACCAACAGTGGCATACTACCCTGGCCATGGAGCGTTGACACACAGCACGCAGTGAACAAACGGCCACCCTGACACAGCACACACACACCTGCACAGATACAGCCACATCAGCCGTCGTACATGGACACTCACCGTCAAGTGAAGTAGCGGGCGATGAGCTGCTGCCGCACATTACCAGCTTCCTCCTCTCCGCTGTCCTCCTCACTCGAGCTGTCCTGGTCTGCGGGCTGGGGCCCTGGTTGATCTCCGTCATCCACGATGAGGGGGATCTGCTTCCGAATGGCCAGATTGTGCAGCATGCAGCACGCCACCACTATCTGGCACACCTTCTGTGGGGAGTACGCCAGCGCACCCCCGGTGCGGTCCAGGCACCTGAACCTGGACTTGAGGAGGCCAAAGGTACGCTCGACCACACGTCTGGTCCTCCCATGTGCCTCATTGTAGCGATCGTCAGCTGGGGTGCGAGGATTCCTCAATGGACTGAGCAGCCATGCCCCATTCGGGTACGCAGAGTCACCTGGGTGTGAGGGACACAGAGAACCGTTGCTAATCCAACTGGACAGGGGACAGCATCGCACAGCCAGCACGCTACACCACTCCACATACTCACCGACAATACAGCCACGATCCTGTTGCAGATTGGACATCAGTCGTGGCAAGATGCTGTTGCGCATGACGTGTGCGTCATGGGCCGAGCCTGGGAACTTTGCACACACGTGGGTTATCACCATGTCCGCAAGGCACACCACTTGCACATTCAGGGAGTGCGTGTGCTTCCTGTTGCGGTACAGGTGCTCAGTGGCCTGTGGTGGAACAAGGCCAACATGTGTGCAGTCAATGGCTCCAACGACGTGTGGGATCCTGCCAAGGGCATAGAATGCACCCTTCACTGCCGCCAATTCACGAGCCCTGGGGAAGCGGATGTACCTGTTTCGGTACAGCATCATGGCTGCCAGTACATCCCTCAGCACCTTGCTGAACATGGGCTGGGACATCCCTCCTCCACTGCCCACTGTGTGCTGGAATGACCCAGTGGCGAAGAAATGCATGGCGGCCATCACCTTAGCCGTGGGGGTGACTGCTGTCGGATACACCCTGCGGGGACGGAGATGGGGTTCCAACATGGCACACAGTCGATGCAGGGTTGGCCTGTCCAGCCGAAACTTCCTAATGACCTCAGTATCGTCCATGTCCGCCAGCAATTGGTATGGGCGGTCAATGTTCGGTCTCCGCCTAGGGAAAATGGCAGTGGACACATGTCAAAGCAACACGACACATAGCAATTCCGCATACACATCACTGACATGACTGAGCAAGCACATGAGTCACAGCCCAGCTGTCAAGCAGGGACGGCACGGCCACAATACACTTACACAGGTCTCCCACCAATGGCAATGGCTAGTGATACAAACCACTGCCATGTGCATGCACATGGGGATCTAGGCCCCAATGACTTGCGGGGCGTGCTGATGGGGACTGACTGCATATTCGTCAAGCGGCAACGCCACGGCAACATGAATGTCTGCTGAGCATGGCACTGCTTCCGAGGCTGGATGAGTATGGCACACGACGACGACGATGTGGGCACAGGCTGAGCGGCCAAAACAAGTGGGACCTGTGGCACGAGGGGATATGAGACAGTAGTAGGTGTCAGCACTGCACCCTATGTACAGCACTGTACGGATCACACCTCCCGAAACATTGACAGGTGTCCACATTGACAGCCCCATGCCAAGACGGCTGTGTGCTTGCAGTCACACGTCACAGGTGAGAGGTTACATTGCACGTGCCAGGTGGCAGACGTACATAGTGGGAACTGGCATGTGTGTGCATGTGTCTCCTGTTCAGGATCCACCAGATGGGCGCTGACTCTGTACTGACCATTGGACACAGCATGTTCCGTGGAAGGCTTGTGTGTGTGGGATGGTGGCACTGGATGTGCCTCCGTTGGGTGGGGGGCCATGCACAGGGCGGGTACGTCGATGATTGCGCATTGTTGGTCACGGTGGGTGCACCAACTAAGATGTGTTGCCCTGTGTTCAATTCCTATGTCCGCATGATGATGGACTGTAGATGTGGGCAGACTACACATTGGTCGATGTGCTGTCTATATGCATGTGCCTTCACACCAGGCACAGCTGCCCCTGCACATGTGACCCCTGCTGGACTCGCTGCTGGGTCTGTGGAGCTGATGCACCTTCTGTGCGTGGGGCGGACAGCTCTCCTCACTTCCCTCATTGCGCATGTCATGACTTTGCCGCAGGTGACATGGATCATGGAGGGCCCACATGTACGCGTGGGTAGGCTACACATGATTGTTCACTGGTCGCCACCCCCAGTCAGTGTTTCGAATGGGAAGGTTGTCGTGCTGGTGGCATATTCGATGTGGCGGATGGGCGGGCCTAGGTGCGGGCTTACATTCCGGACATGGGGGGGTAGTTGGATTGGCGACTAGTTGCAGTACACACGGGACACGTCTCTTCCTTTCCACATCTGGGTCATCCCTTGTACTAACTGACAGTGATACAGTCATCTTCGCCCCAGCCCTCATGTCCTCCCCTCGCTCCCCCAATATGCATGTGCACCTGCGAGGCTAGCGCTTGCACAGGCAGCCCCAAGCTCGCACCAGAGAGGGCAAGGAGTGTATGTGTGGGTCCAGTTGCACGAGTGGGCTGTCTCAGGGTATGATGTGTGGCGGGACGCCGTCCACCTGCGTGGTGCCCCAAATGGAGACCCGGCCTGCATGGACTATGCATCACAGTCTTCGCCTTCCGGATCCGCCACCTGCGACACCCAGTGGCTGTGGCTGCCCTTGCGGCCATGCCGCGTCCGTCTGTGGCTGATGGCCCACACATTCACTCTTTGGCCTCTCTGGGGAGGGCTCGGGGGTGGTGGCGCACGCGCTTGCACTTAGTCGCAATGGCATGTGGCGTGGTTGGTATGATGGGCAATGGATGGGATGGTGCGAGCCACCTCCCGTGACGTCAGTGCTGCTCGTGCTGTGGTGCGTCCCCCTACACTTCCATTTGACTTGTGCCATGCTACACGTTGAGGTTCTATTGCCTGCGTGATATGACCAGGAGGAGCGCGAGGAGACCTCTCACACACCATGCTCCACTGCCATCCCGTGCCCTGTATCGCCTGTGCGGATTGACTATGTTGGGGTTACACCTGGTCGACTGGGGCTGTGTGTGCCTTGTCAAGGGGCATGGCGTGCGCACAACAGGATCCAGCTTGTCCACGGAGGGTGGGCTGACGTGTGCGCCTGGTACCGCATTGTTCGTGTGCCCGGCTGCTGTGCACACACGTGTTCACTCCCCCCGACAGGTGTCCTCTCACAATGCCCAGGGAAGCGGTGGTGTACTGTTCATGACCCCTCCCAACACGGCGTGCTCCAACTTGGCATGTGCGCATCTACCCGTCACACCCACCCACCTGAGCACTGCGTCCATACGACTTCACACGACACATGTGTGTCTTCCACAGTTGTGCTACTCATTTGCGTTGACATCCAATACCAGTGGACTACATGGTCATGTCACGACTGCCGTGTACTTCACATACTCTCATCCTCTCTCATTCGTACTTGTGAAATGAGTCAGCGGAGACAGTTTTGGTTTCAAACATTATATTGAGTCTTCTGTCCTCTGTGATGCAGTATAGTGGACACTACTGGCAGCGGAATACATGTTGAGGATATACTGAGCATGATTACAAATGGGATAGGGTGTGGGGTTACATGTGATTGGCTGTTGCATGTGGGATGTGGGCTTCAGAGTTACATCTGCTTGGCCAAGGCTGTGCTAATGTACATTTACGTATAGCTGCGGAGCTGCGGACTTTGACACAGACGGTATACATGTAGCCTACCAGACCGCTTGGCATCATGGGCACAGTCCATCTCAGTTCCATGTGACAGGTTTGCTGCGGTTGTTCCTCATGCACGCGTGCATGTGAGATGACATCAGGGCATGTGCTTGCGTGCATGCAGCGGCGTGCCACTTGTTGTTGCAATGTGGTGGTTACTGGACATGTCACAGTCACTGGGGTCGTGTTGTTGTTGTATGCACTTGTCGTCCATGCAAAGGTCCTGGTATGGGATTCCCGGGGCGGGGGTGGGAGGGGTGCAGCACCCACAGACTCCAGGCGACCTATTCATGTCCACTGAGCGGTGTGTGTGTCCATGGGCGCTGGATCCATGTCGTGTCCTGGTTGTTCGTGCAGTTCCGTCCATGTGGGTGCGATACACAGACCCCATGCCACTGCCTCCCACGATGCATGCGGTGTTCCTGGATGTGATGGGGAACAGTGTGCATGTCCCGGTCATATCCGATGTCATGGCGATGTCGTTGATGGTGTGGTAACAGTTGCCGGTCGTTTGGTATGGCTGTTGTGGTGGTGACTGGCCAGTCCGTGCGGAAGCTAAGCATGGGTGCGGGGTTGGACATCATAGGTCAATCGGGGAACCTGCGTTGTGGTCCGACGAATTTACAGGTTGTCAGGTATGCGATGCCGTCCAGCAGGGCTTCCATGTCATTGGTGGTGTACATGTTTGCCAGCCAATGTAGCGGATGGTGGCTGTCAAGGTGTTGTTCGTAAGTTGTCCCTTGGAGGACCATGATGGGGCATGCTGGGTGACATTCGATGTAGCTGTTCTCGATGATCCGTCGTGTGGAGGCACAGTGGTCCCATTTCAGTGCGGGTGCGATGTTGGCCACATACGCCATGCCCCCATAGGCAGAGCAGGCCCTGTCGTGTGCGTCCAGAGGGAGGAGTAGTGGTAGCAGGTCCGCCTTTAGACATGCCGGGTTGGAGAGGCACATCTCCACGGGATGCTGGTAGGGACACCTCCGACAGTAGAAGACGGGCATGACGCAGCTGAACAATGTGATGCGGTAAGTCAGTCGGTAACTTACGTTCAGCAGGGACAGGAGATCGCATCCCAATATATGTATCAGGTTGGTTTTGTACAGCTTGACCTGTCCGGCGTAGTTGGGTAGGTGTGTTGCGGTTGCCATTTTGCAGCGGTGCGTTGTGGTGGCGTGCTCCGGCTGTGTGTGCAGTCTGCAATGTGCACGCTCCGAGGTTGCTGTGAGCTCTGTGTAGTCGTAGGGAGACAGGACTTGTGTTCTGTTGGCTTGTGCGGAGGACACGGGCCCTCATCCCACATGCTTCTCAGACAGTTCAAGGTCAGTGATGTGTGACTCCTTCCAATTAACTTGCATGTGGCCGACATGGGGGAGTGTTTTCTTTTTCTTTCCCGTCCGTTGTGTTCTTCTGTGATATGCGCTATCTGCCCTGTGGTCGGTCTCCTCGGCATGCCTGTGTTGGTCTTTTCTTGGACAATGGCTGTATTCACCGGCTTCTTTCGTAGGGCTGTGGTTTCGGAGTTGGAATGGAAGGTCATTCAGTGCTGTCTGCTCTCCCTTGTGTGGGCGGCAGGCTGCCTTTCCGCTCTGCGTTGGGCCTTGTGTGTGAATGTTATTCTTGGGCCACCTGTTGTCGGTCCCCGGGCTCTTTGGTGTTCCGTTTTATATGTCTTGTTCATATGTGCAGGGTGGTATGGGTGTTTCAGTGTGGTACTGGCGTTCCTCTTCCCGAAGAGGCCCTGCTTCTCCTAGTTGGTGTTGCCGCCGCTGTGTGCTACGCCATGTTTGTTACACTGGGGTGTGTCCTGCTGTTGCGTGACTTCACTGACATGTGTGCGTCGGTTGTGTGGCGTTGGGTGTTGTCCGTGAATTGGGCGTTGGGGACATGTCTGTGGCAGGCCTGTCACGTGTCATGTGCGTTCGGGGTGGGGCTGATGTGTGTGCTGCTTGGTTGTGTCCCTGTGTCTGTGTGCGACGCATGCATGGCGCTGCGGTTGGCCTCTGCGTTGTGCGCATGTGTGGCGGCGTCATCGCCGCTTTGGGGCCGTGACGGGGTCGTTGGTTCCTAGTCCCAGGTGGTGTGTACACATGTGTTACGAGATGTTACGATTTGGCCTGTGTGTCATATGTGGATGCAATGGTGGATGTGTAGTGTACACGCGGGGGTGGGGGGTTGTCCGCTTTTTCCGCCCTTGCACTGTGTGCGCTGTTTGCGTGCACTTGTTGTGTGTGTGCCTACCTGCGTCTCCGCGGTACGTTGCGTCCTTGGTGGTGCATCAGCAAGAGCATGGGGAGGGCCTGCAGTGCTGGATTCATGCTCGGGGAGCCGCTTCTTCGGTGTCCGTGCTCGGCGTCCGTGTTACCGCTTCGGTTTGTCGTACGGTGTCTCTTAGCCGTGGGAGCCGTTTGTTTGCGGCATCGTAATTTGTACGCCGGGCGGGACGTGATTTCGTCGGACGGTGTGTGTCAATTGTGCTGCGCCGCTACGTGTACGGACGCACTTTGATGGCGGACGGTGTCGCTGGCTTGCCGGCGGTGTTTGGCCGACTTTTCGCATCGTAATAGGGCGGGCGTGTGGACTGCTGCGTGCCGGCGGTAACTGGTGGTTTTTGCATCCGCCAGCACGGCGGTTGTGCTTCCGCCCGCCATCGTAATGACCCCCTTAGAACTTCAATAACATTCTAGTAACATATAAAGTCCATCAACACGTAGTATTCTCCCTTCTTTGTTGATGTTGCAAACCGGATAACTTCTACTACTTTAAGTTTTCAAGCATAGCATTTTCTATTCTGAAAAATAAAATTGAAATACAGTCAGAAACCTTTACTCCATCAGGGAGGGTTTTCAGTGGTGGGATAATCTTAGCCTCTGTGCCTTTAATAAAATCCAGATTTTCTGCCCACCAGGCTGTGAAAAATCTAAATTTTATGGCATGACACGGAGGCTAACATTATGCATGTTTAAAGTGCAGTTAATACATGATCAATAGTGCTTGTAATAGGTCTAAAGTAACAGCTCTTAAACATTGTTTCATTGGACCAATCCGCAGTTCTAAGGATACCTTGTAGGCCTCAGCCTAGGAATAAATCCTTGGATGCTGAGGCGCCCCTGAGGGAGTGTGCACCAAATATAGTAATGTCTATGCCCGCTTCTTTCATTACCTCTTTGACCCATCTGGCTAAAATGTGGCATGATACTGCCTTATGAGGTGATCTATAGGATAGTAGCAATTGATCTGTGTTTCCCCTCAGTGTCGCAGTCTTTCTCTCATATTCTTGCAAGCATTTCACCATGCAAAAAGTCTTCTCAGGGAAAAGGGATAAAAAAAAATAGAGGTTGACATTGTCTTGGTTCGTCTTTTTAAGTAAAAACAAACCCCTTCTGGTTGGTAGGCCCTACTGTTAACATCTAAGGCTTTAATGTCTGAGGTTTGTCTAAAAGATACCAGGCAGAGAAAAACTGTGAGTTTGTAGGATAATTGTTTTAGGGATAAGTTAGAGTTTTCACCCCAATTTACTAGAACTTGTAGAACATTTCTTATGTCCCACAGAGCGGCGTATTTTGCAGAAGGGGGATTTAGGACCAGCATACTTTGCATCATTTTTTTGGTTAGCAAGTTTTGTCCCACAGAGACTCCTTCTACAAGGCAGTGGACTGCTGCAATCGCGGACCTATAAACATTACCTGTTCTGTAAGATAGTCCTGATGTGAATAGCTCGGATAAGTAGTTTAATACATGAATTAAATTAGTTGAAATAGGATTGTAATTCCATTGAAGACACCAACAAACCCATTTCTCCTAAGCCAGTCTATATGCTTTTCTTGTGCCAGGTGCCCATGACTCCGATATGAGTTTGAAAGCATCTGCCAAAAGGCCTGAGATCTGCCACTGTCTCCTGAAATCTTCCAGGCCATCAGTGTCAGAAGACCCTGCTCTACTAGAGGGTGTGCCTCTCCTTCTGGGCCTGTTAATATTTCCTTGAATGTTGGTATTAAAATCGGAAGGTCTATGCTCATTTCCAGTAGGATTGGAAACCATGCTTGGGATCTCCAGAGGGGAGTTATTACCACTGTAATTTCTTTGTTCCTGCGGGCGTGCACTAGTAGTCTGGGTAGCATGACAAACGGAGGGAAAGCATAAGGTGTTAGACCCTTCCAATTCTGAAAGAAGGCATCCACCCCAATGCTTGAGGGTCCGGCTTCCAGCTGAAGAATTTCAGTAATTGAATGTTCAATCTGTCTGCAAAGAGGTCTACCCTGAAAGGTCCCCACATTGACTGGATGATAAGGAAATTTCCCTTGTATAATTTCCAATTGCTGGAATCTTTGAAATTGCTGGAAAACCAATCCGCGACCCCATTGCTCAGGCCCGGAATGTGTTCTGCTACTACTGAGATGTCTTTGTTCAGGCAGTATCCCCAGAAGAATTTGGCTAAATCTGTCAGAGACCTTTGGAGTGAGGACCCCCCATCTTGTTGACATATCCGACTGCAGATACGTTGTCCATTCGAAGCATGACAGAGCATTTCATTAAGTCTTTAGTGAAGCAACGGATTGCAAAGGAGCCTGCCAGTAACTCCAAACAGTTGATGTGTAACTCCTTCTCTTGTTCTGTCCAGTGGCTCCCAGTTGTTGAGTTGGTTCATCTGGCCCATCATCCTTCTAAGCTCGCATATGAGTCTATCACTGTCTCTGGCTCTTCCCGGAAAATTGCTCTCCCATTGCATGCTTCTGCAATCTTTAACCACCACATTATTTCTTTCCTTGAATCTGTGTCCAGAGTTATAATTTGGGAGTACGATTGGTCTACTCTTAACGCTTTGACTTTGAGTCTTTGAAGAGCTCAGTAATATAGGGGACCTGGGTAGATAGCTTGGATCGTAGAGGACAGAAGACCTAGAATCCTTGCTAGGGCTCTCAGATGGAATTCTTTCTTCCCTAATAATTTCCTCAATTCTTTGCAGAGTTTTCTTAGTTTTTCCCCAGGTAATTTTAATTCTATGTCAGGACCGGAGGCTCAGATTATGCTTTTCCTTTCTTCGCTTTATTAGGAATACAAATTTTCAGCAGCCAGAAAAGCAACACAAACGGTTTTACCCCACACATAGGGAAAAACAACTCATTTGAAAAACACAAATATAAACCATCCTGTCATTAAACTACAACTCCCATGAGTTCAACAGTCCACAATCCCATTTGTTAGTCCTTTCATAGTTTCCATGGCACGTAGAAAGGTCCCTCATCATAGGTGTCCCTCTTTCTTCGCTGCTTCGCAGCCAAAGCTAAGTGTTTTTTCTCTCTACGTCTGTTTTCTCAGAACCGGTTGTATTTATTTATTCTAACCCCCGGGGCTTGTATGCTTAACCGGCAGTCCCCGGGAGTTGTTGTGGGGTGTGTTTGCTGTCTGTTGCTTCTACAGAGCCCTTTACGGCCGCGGGAGCGTTTCGCTCCTTTCGCGGCCGTTTTTTCCCTGGTGTTTGCGGTGCCGCGTAGGCCCGCTAGGGGGAGCCCGCGCGTCTCGCTGCTCCCGTGGCGCTTTCTCCTCAGTCGAGGAGCCGCTCTGCGAGAGTCGCCAGTGCCGCGAAAGTCACCAATGCCGCGAGCCTTGTGCCCCCACCGCCACACGCAAAACGCACTGCGGGGTCTGTATTGGCCCCAATAAGCATTTATTCACGCCCCGCTGGGGTCTGTATAGCGGTTGTTACCGCGTTAATCGCCTGCGGGCAGTGTGCACCACATTCTTTTCTCTGTTGCGGACGCGCTCGGTGGCGGTTTCGGCCCGGTCAGACAGCTGAGGGCCGGCGCGTCTTGTAGGCGGGTGCAGCCTTCATTGCGGTTCTGTCCGCGCCAAAAGCCTTGCAGTCCTGCGGTCTGCCCACACTCATAGCTGGGTGTTTCTCCAGCCTTGCCCTTACCGTGCCTTTTCTCCTGCTTCTCCTAGACGCCAGTTGGTGGTCTTGGGCCCCCCACCTCCCTCTTTTTTGCCACTGCTCCTGTATACTTACAGTATGGAGCAAGGGGGTTTTTATGAGGAGGAAGAGGTCCAGCAATACCTCCCATACGATGACCAGTTCTTTGAAGCAGTGGACGACTCCATCTATAGATGTGTAAATGAGGTAGTAGGGCCGATGGAGGAGCGCTTATCTAACCGCATAGTGGCGGAATGTGCCAAGTTGGCTTATGCCCATTTGGGGGCTCCGGTTCCCCCGTGTAGTCTACCTCCCGGGGATGGTTCCTCTTCTCCTTCTCATAAAAGAGGCCGCACGGAGGGTGGCCAGGAGGAGGTTCACAGCGTTGATAAAGACGCTTTTGAACGTCTCCGTAGCGCTTTTCTGGTGAAAACAGTCGTTCCGCCTCCTGCGCCCCTTCTTGCCCCGGCTCCGTCGGGGTCTCTTGGGCCGGCCTCTCCGTCTCAGGACGGTGGATCGCCCGCAGACACCGATGATGACGAAGGGTCTTCAAGGTCTTGGCGCCCGGCCGCTTCTTCCTCCTCGGTCCCTCAGGATGATTCCGGCATGCTGAACCCGGATGAGATAGTTCATCCGCGGTCGGCGGCTTGGGCGCCTGGGGACAAGGTGGCGAAGTTTGTGGCGGGCCGCCTCCGCAAATCCTTGGAAAAGGAAGCTAGGGGGTGTTTGAGAGCGGAGTGCCCTCGGCCCACGTTGGACGGGAAGGTGGCTTTGACACCGGAGCTTGACTCCAAGATGGCCACCTTCCTGGCCAAATATATGGAGGACCCTCGTAAGGGCATCGACCGTTCCTGGCGTTCCTGTCAGGACAAGCTTTTGGACTTGGTGGGTCCTTTGACCAAGCTCTTAGATATGGCAGAGGAGGCCAAAGTTAATGGCACTACCATCTCCCCTGACGTTCTGTCGAACTGGGCTCAGCGGGCGATTATCTTTTTGGGTAACGCCAATTGCGCCCTGTCGACAGAACGTCGACGCTCACTTTTGATAAAGCTAGACCCCAAACTGGGCGATTTGGCCTCTTCTGTGGCGGGTGCAGTGGCACAGGGGGGTCTTTTCGGTGACCCGTTTGTGAAAGAGCTCGGCAAGTTTGTGGCCACATTCACTTCGTTGGACAAGGCCCAGTCCAACATTAGGCGGGTCTTCCAGCCACATTTCTCCCATGGGGCCGGTCGCGGCCCCTGCCGCGAGACCGGCCGTGGCGGTCAGCAGAATCCTGGTAGGGGACAAGGCTCCGGGCGAGGACAGTACAATTCAACCGCCAACTATACCAACTTTTACCCCACCAGGGGTCAGCGTTTTCGGGGGAGAGGCGGATTCAAGAACAACGCCACCGGCGGTGGTGCCCACGGTAAGTGTCATACAGGTGGCTCAAGTTTGCATTGGGGGTCGGTTAGCGGAGTTTCAGTGTGCATGGGCGAGCATTACAAAAGACGCATGGGTTTTGCAAACCAAAAAGGGGTTTCACATCGAGTTTTATGATCTTCCCCGGCAGCAGGCTCTCCCGCGTCCCATCCCTTTTTCCGTTACCGATGCGCAGCTCGTCGACGAGGAAGTGGCCGCTCTGCTTTGCAAAAGGGTCATTTGTCACGCAGCTCTGCACCCCAACGGCTTTCTCAGCAATATTTTTTTTGGTAGACAAGCCCGATGGGGGTCGGCGTCCGGTGATCAACCTCAAAGAATTCAACGGGTGGCTGATCTACCGTCATTTCAAAATGGAGGGGATCCACCTCCTCCGAGACGTCCTTCTCCCGGGCGACTGGATGGTTCGGCTCGATCTCAAGGATGCCTACTTGGTGGTCCCCATGCATCCCCCGCATCAGCGGTTTTTGCAGTTTCAATGGCGGAGCCAGGTGTACGAATTCACCGCCCTTCCGTTCGGTCTGTCCTCAGCTCCTTGGTGTTTCACAAAGGTGCTCCATCCGGCGGTGGAATTTCTCAGGGGTCAGGGCGTCCGAATGATTGTTTACCTGGACGACATTTTGCTCATGGCGCAATGTCACAAGACACTATCCCGCCTGCTGCAACAAGCGCTTTCCCTCCTGCAGGGGCTGGGCTTCATCATCAATGCGGACAAGTCGGTCCTCGAGCCAACCCAGAGTGTAGTCTTCTTGGGGTTCGTGGTGGATTCCATCCGTTCGTCCTTGAGCCTTCCGTCCAAGAAAATGTCCAAGATTCATCACGAACTGAGACGGACCATCTCCAAGACGCATACGTCTCTCCATCAGATTGCCCGGGTGGTGGGTCTTCTTTCCTCGTCCATCCAGGCAATCTTTCCGGGGCCCCTACACTACCGCGCCTTACAGCGTCTGAAGGCGCATCATCTCCGAAGAGGCCTGTCATACGACCAGACGGTTCCTCTCTCTCAAGAAGTCAAGGAGGAGATGTCGTGGTGGCTTACCCACATGGAAACTTGGAACGGTCGGGCGATCTTTGGGTCGGTCCCGGACTTGGTCATAGAATCCGACGCCAGCAGGTCAGGGTGGGGCGCCCGTTGCGGAGAGTTCTCCACCGGCGGTGCCTGGTCATTGCATGAGCAGGCTTTACACATCAATTGCCTCGAATTGCTAGCGGGGTCATTTGCGGTGAAGTACTGGACCAGGGACCGGGTTCAGTCCTGTGTCCTGTTAAAGATGGACAATGTCTCAGCAGTTCGCTATGTCAACCATCTGTGGGGCGCCCGCTCCCAGGCCTTGGCAAATTTGGCGAAGGAGTTTTGGGACTATTGCCTAGTGCATCATGTATCCGTGACGGCGGAATATCTGCCGGGCCAAGCCAACCAGGTAGCAGATTGGCACTCCAGGCATCTGAAGGATTCCAGCTAGTGGAAACTGGACGTTCAAGTCTTCCAGTGGTTGAACAATTTGTGGGGACTGTTCTTGGTGGACCTTTTTGCGTCCCGCCTAGACCATCAGCTCCCTCGGTTCTTCAGCTGGAGACCAGATCCCCTTGCACAAGCTACGGATGCGTTTCTTCAGGAATGGGCTCAGGAACAGAGTTATGCGTTCCCTCCTTTCTCCATGATCGTGCGGGCGGAGGCTCAGATCCGCCGCCAGAGGGCGCAGGTGGTGTTGGTAACACCTTGTTGGAGGTATCAAGTGTGGTTTCCAGTTCTACTGGAACTGTCTTGGGATTTTCCAACCCTACTCCCCCTGTTTCCTCATCTCCTTCTGAATGCGGACGAGGAGCAGCATCACCTCATCACCCAGGGTTCTCTCCGCCTCATGGCATGGCGGCTTTCAGGCGACGTTGGTCGCTCCTGGGACTTTCGGGATCGGCTGAGGCTCTCTTGTCCAAAGCCTGGGCTAGTAGTACCTCAAAGCGGTATCGTTCCGCCTGGTCTAAGTGGATGTGTTGGTGTCTACGACGGAATCAGGATCCCATGGTCGCAGGCGTCGTTCCCATTCTGAATTTCCTAGCAGAATTGGCTGCATCCGGTCTTGCGTATCGGTCCATTAACGCGGTTCGGTCCGCAATTTCGGCAGCGCATTGCCCGGTTGACGGCGCTCCGGTTGGGGAACACCCTTTTGTCTGTAGACTCCTCAGGGGTATCCAACTATCTTTACCCCCGGAGCCCCGATACTCTGTTCTTTGGGACGTCAATTTGGTCCTGAATCTTTTTCTGTCTTGGCAACCCAATAAATACCTTTCTCTGAAAGAACTTTCAGCCAAGTTGGCAATGTTGTTGTGTCTGGTTTCTTGTCGAAGGGTCTCAGACGTGCGGGCTTTGGATGTCTCAGCGCAAGTTTTTTCTCCTGAGGGAGTTACGTTTCATGTGGGGCGCCGAACAAAGTCCTCTTCCAGAGTGATCTCGTATCCAGCCTTTCCGGATGTCCCCAAACTCTGTGTGGTACAATGCCTGAAGGCATATGAAGATATGACGCTGGAATTTCGCCCTCCGGGCGAGCAACAACTTCTTATTGCATTAAGAAAGCCGCATAAGGCAGTCTCCTCCCCCACCATTGCCAGGTGGGTGCGTTGGGTCATGCAGGAAGCGGGTATTGATACTAAGCAGTTCGGAGCTCACTCAGCCAGAGGCGCTATGGCTCAAAGCTTTTTCTCTAGGAGCCCGTTTGGAGGATTTAATGCGCGCAGCGGATTGGTCCTCGGATTCCACCTTTAAGCGGTTTTATTTCAAGCCTGTGGTGGATGTAGCACAGTTAGTGGTAAGTAAGCTTTAAACTAGCATAATCTGAGCCTCCGGTCCTGACATAGAATCGAAATTTGCCTAGCATAGTAACGGTAAGTTTCAATTCTATTAAGGACACGGAGGCGAGGATTATCCCTCCCGGTGCACCCTCCGGTGCGAACCCGCCTGTATTGGTGTAAGTAATTCTTTTTCTTCAAGCGTTCGCCTGATGCGTTGACTTGATAGTTCCTGCTTGATGTGCTGTTCCATTGTTTTCAAGTAGTAACTTGCCATCCATCTGCTTTGCAGAGCAGTTTTTCTCACGTGGTTTTTTTCTCCTTCCCAGGCAATGAGGGTTCCAAACAAGACCAGTGATTTCAGCGTTACTTGCGCGAAGAAAGAGGAAGGACACCTATGATGAGGGACCTTTCTACGTGCCATGGAAATTATGAAAGGACTAACAAATGGGATTGTGGACTGTTGAACTCATGGGAGTTGTATTTTAATGACAGGATGGTTTATATTTGTGTTTTTCAAACGAGTTGTTTTTCCCTATGTGTGGGGTAAAACCGTTTGTGTTGCTTTTCTGGCTGCTGAAAATTTGTATTCCTAATAAAGCGAAGAAAGGAAAAGCATAATCCTCGCCTCCGTGTCCTTAATAGAATTGAAACTTACCATTACTATGCTAGGCAAATTTCGATTCCGCCCTTGTTGTGTTTATAACAAAACCCAGGAACTGCATTTCCTGGCTTGGGGTTGTGCAGGATTGTTCTTGTTTATGATGAAGCCTAAGTGTTCTAACAGTTTTATGGTAAGGTCTGTGTGAAGTGATACTTTTTCTCTGGATTGGGCCATTATAAGGATGTCGTCTAGGTAGATTATTAGTCTTATTCCTCTTGATCTGAACCATCCTGCTATGGGGCGAAGAACTTTGGTGAAGCACCAAGGGGCTGAAGATAGCCCTAATGGGATGTTGCAGAACTGCCAAAGATTCCCTCCCCAGGTGAATTGGGGGAATTTTTGATGTGGTGGCCAAATTAGGATGGTAAGGTATGCATCTTTGAGATCTAGACAGGGTAACCGGTCCCCTTTCCTTAACATGTCTCTTAGAAGGTGTACTCCTTCCATTTTGAAGTGGTGGTAGATCACCCATTCGTTTAGTTCTTGTAGGTTTATCACTGGTCTTAGCCCTTTGTCTTTCTTTTCTACTAAGAAGATATTGCTTACGAAACCACATAGTATCCCTTCTTGGATTGCACTTTTGGTTATTAGTTCTACTACCTCTTGTGATACTAGGATTGAGTCCTTGTGGGAAAAAAAACCATTTCTTGGGGCATTTTTCTCTGTACTGGGTACCAGTGAATTCTATTTTGTATCCCCTCACTGTTTCTAAGACATAAGGGTCTTTTGTCACCCCATTCCAGTTCCCAGAGAATTGGGCCAATCTCCCACCCACCTTTATGTGGTTAAGTGAAAGGTCTTTGGTAATACTTACCTGCTGAAAAACCTTTGTCTTCTCTCTCCTCTGATTCCTCTACCACAAGGTCTTTGTTTCTGGTGGTAGAGGGTGGAATACGAGCCAAAACCTTGTTGCAATCTTTGTCCACGTCCCATGTAGGGTCTTGAAGTGCCCTGACCACGGCCGGGGAACCGACCTCGTGTTCTCCCAGCCCTTCCAAAAACTCTGTCTTGGAAGACTCTTTTGATGTCCTTCTGGGATTTTTGAAATGAGCTGAATGCCCCTATGTATTTTGCCATGTCTCTAATGAAGTCATCTCCAAAGAGTTACCCTTGAGCCGAAGCTCCTCCTTCTTTTGAGGCTAGTTCTACTAGTTTCGGATCTATTTTGAGCCGAACGCTCTTCCTTCTCTCATTTGAGAGGGCTGTTTTGGCGTTGCCAAGTAGGAATATGGCTCTTTGCGCCCATTGATGCAATTCCTTTGGGTCAATTACGGAGTCATCTAGGTAGGCTCCTTCTGCCATTTCGAACATTTTTGTGAGCGGTCCAATCAAATCTACTAAGCGGTCCTGGCAAGATTTTAAGCCCTTATCAATACCTCTTCTAGGGTCTTTTCCTCCCCTGGCAATGAACGCCACTACTTTTGGGTCCAGTTCTGGGATTGAGGTGACCTAGTCTGGTAAGGAGGGGCGTGGGCATTCGGATCTCAGGCTGTGAGCTAACATCTTTGGGTATTTCCTTGCGAAGCCAAAAGGAGAGATACTCCGCAATATGTTGGGTAGGGGTGCATTCTGGGGATAGAGGATGTTTGATCAGAAGTGGATCGAACATATTTTTTCCTAATGGATCCATAAATCCCATCTTTGACCCAGAGGCATTTGGTGCCTCATCATTGCTATCATTTTCGATATCTTTAATGTTCGCATCTAAGTCGGACAAGTCGGACATGTCAATTTTGTCCTCTAGATCATCATCGCTCTCAATGAAGATAGTTATTGGGCCTTTTTGTTGCCCATCTGTAGTGCCCGAGGCACCGTCTGAATCACCCCTAGTGCGTGAAGTAATTAGGTTGGAGTGCTTTGATTTTTAAACCCCTTTTGTTGTATTTTCGCCAGCGCTCCTTTTTCTTAGGGCCTTATTTGCCCCGTCTGCCCCTTCAGGATGTCTTTAGCTAGTACTTGAATGTAAATACTCTAGGGCTACTTCAGACCATAAACCCTCACGCCATAAACGGCTGAGAAATAACTACAGTGACACTAAAAATTAGAAATGTATAAAAAGTTTATTTATAAATTATCTTAATCCTATTGGTAGGTAACTATAAAAACACATAATAAACATAAAGATATTCATACAGAGACTAACAATTATACAACATTCTGACCACATTCATTCACAATCAGAGACATACTACATACATATAATCAAATTGATATCCATGATTATTCCGTCCCACATGATTGGGTTAATACAAACTATAACAAACAAACAACGACAACACTTAAATAAGAAGATTGCATTTGTAGGGTGGTTTTCAAAGATGACTCTACGCGCGTTTCGACAGAAACACTGTCTTCATCAGGACTTCCACCTCAGAATGTTGTGCTCAAAACTGTCCAGCATCTATACGTAGGCTGATAAAAGGTTTAAATAGTCAGGTCAAGAATTCTATTCCTGTCATCCAGAATACACCTGTAGGTTCTTATGTTGATAGTGGCTTATCTCAAAAGGGAACTGGTGTGATTTATTAACCGACTCTCAAAAGAAGGCCTTGATAAAATGTATCCAGCAAGAAAGACGAGCTGCTAATCCCTCAGATAGTTAAAAAGGATGCTATTTTGGCAATCCAAAATGTTGTGCAGCTCTGTTCTCAGTGTAGCAGCCTACCGGAGCAGCTGAAAAACGCCCAAGTACTTGGCCAGCTTCCTTGTGAAAGGGCCTCCAATGTTTTATTAATTGTGTCATCTAATGACCCAATTACTTTATTGATGGCATTATTGATCAAGCCTTTCATCTTATCCTCCATGCTACTCACTGAGGAGTCGAGGGACATGCTGGTAGGTAAGTCGCTGTCAGGTTGTTGAACTGTGAGTAGTTTGTGACAGTTGGTGTAACTACAACTTAAAGAATTAATTTGGTTGCCCAATCTATGAAGATGACAGTTGTAGTCTTCATAGTGTTATCTTCCCAATTGTTAAGGATGACCGCTGAGTGTCTTTTAAGGCCTTTCCTCTAAAGTCCTTTCTCTCTTTCTGATACCTAATTCTTTAACCTTCTTTTTTTTTATATATCTTTATGGTGCTCTGCTGCACGCGGAGGAAGATCGTAGGTGATTTCCCCTGAACCGGGTAAGTAATTTAATATTTATGCCCTTATTTATATTTTTTAAAATCAGCTGGGCAAGCAATGCCATCTCAATATCTCTCTGCCCCGCTGCTGTGAAACTTACTCGCTGTTTATGAGACCGGCGAGACGTGCTACGTTGCGACGCGCGTTCGTCGTGCTCAAGATACTTCCTTCAGCGAGCCGATCTCCTGCTGAGACCAGCTAGCGTTAGGACGCTGGAAGGTGTTTGCAGCTGCATCGCAGCAGGAGTGAACTTGCATATTTTTGAAAGCCTGAGATTTTTTGACTTGAGGCTTCAGACGAGCGCGAGGTCGGGTCCTGGACGGGAGGCTAAAATAAATCAGAGTAGACTTGTTTATTTTTGAAGCCCGAGACTAGTTAGCTCAAAGCTTGAGACGGGCGCAAGGACGGGCTCCGAAAGGGAGCCGATGTGCTGAAAAATAGGTCAGATTCGGCCTGAAGGGGTTGAAAGAGACCTTGTGTGTTCTCGAGTCCGGGGATGAGAAACATCCCCGGTCCGAAATGACATACGTGCGCTAGCAATTATTAGAAAAGGATACCATCCACCATCCCGAAAAAAATATCTCCCTATAACCCACCCTAATCAGAGGGTTGGGGTGAGAGGAGTAGAGGGAAAGGGAGGGGTGTTCAGTATATTAAAGTAAATTAATATATTAAGACAAAACAAATGTTAAACATAAGAAGATTAAAGAGAGTGTACTTATCTGTGAGCAGCAGCAACAAAGATGGACTTTATATGTTACTAGAATGTTATTGAAGTTCTAGGTTTCTTCAATTGTTGCAGCTGTGGGCTGGCAATAAAGGAGATTTGCATAATGTTAGCCTCTGTGTCATGCCATAAAAGTGGGTTGTTATTTGACTGGGGCAAAGCAGTTTTTGCCATTTTTTGTCTAAGTCCTCAGTTTTGGATATTGGCCATCTGAGTACCTTTAGCACCACAACTAAGGGTCCATGACTGGTAGGACACCTCTTGGGTGTTCAGGACTCACCCAGGCTGGGTCAAGGTGTGGTTTCAAAATAGTGGGAGCCTGCTATGTCTCTGTGGCTCTGAAAAGAAGGCCAGCAAACTAGCACCTGGAGTCACTTCTGGTAGTCCTGGGTGCATGTGTAGATGCAGGGCTCAACAGCAGGGCTGGCCTCTGAGGGTTCAAGGCAGGCTCCAGGCAGCAAAGCTGTCCTTTAAAATACAGCAGCAGCCTGGAAGAGTGCAGAGTAGGTCACAGCAGCTCTGAGTGTCCTTCCACAAGTCCAGTTCTGAACTGAAGAGATTGGTCTGAAGGTACTATTTTTATACCCTAGTGCCCTTCTTCTGGAAGGTGGGAGAAGCTTCTGGAAAGGGTCTTTGAAGTGAATGAAATTTCCTGACTTCCCTGCCTGGGCTCCAAGCCTGCTGCAGTAACAATACAGGGTCATTAGGCCCTTTGTATGAAGGCAGAGCACAGGCTTTTCAGGTGCATGTGGGTCTGAACTCAGCTCCACCCCCCCATTATGTGAGCAGATGGCCACTGAGGCACACCTAGTCCCTCTATTATATGACCGGGAGGAATTCACAAAGTCTACCTGTCAGCTACAACTAGTCATGTGACCCAAGACAGGCTGCAGGCACAAAGGTCTAAGGGTAAAAAATACCAACTTTCTAAATGTTGCTTGTTCAACATTGTAATGAAAAATCCAACTTTACCATTACATTTTATAGGCACCAAACATGACATATCTACCTGCTTCCAATAAGGGATTACAGATTATTAAATGTAATAAGGAATCCCCTATAATGTCCTATGGAAGGAGTAGGCCTCACAATATTGAAAAATGAATTTGGGAGTTTTTTAATCCCAGGACATGTAAAACTTAAACGTACATGTCTGACCTTTCAACTACACAGCCCCCTGCCCTATGGGCAACCTTGGGATGACATATGTAATGAAAGAGGAGTTTAAGGCTTGGCAGGGGGGTTAAATGCAAAGTTGACATGACAGTGCAACACTGCATTCGGCATTCAGTAGCAGGCCTGGTACATGTTTTAGAGTGCTTCTTAAGTGGGTGGCACAATAAGTGCTGCAGGTCCACTGATAGCATTTAATGTACAGGCCATGAGGATATGGCCTACCACAAGGGGCCTTTAAGTAAATTAAAGTTGCCAGTTAGGTATATGCCAATCAAACCATGTTTAGGGGAGTGAGCACAACACTTTAGCAATGGATAACACTGGTAAACTTCACAGAGTCCTAAGGCCAACTAAAACAAAATCCAACAAAAATTGGAGGTAAATAGGCAAAACGTTTGGGGGAAGACTACCCTAAGGTCTAACACTACAGTTCAAAATAGAAGTAGAATAACTAAACCCCTAAAGAGATTCATTAAAAGATGTGATGAGCAGACCTGCTTATAACCACATGGGTCATTCATGTAAAAACATGGTCACACACTCCAGAACTGGGTAGTTTCTTGTTACACAGCAGGAACGGATAAGTGCCAAATGGAAGGAGCACCCCCCTTGATGCAAGTGTGACTACAGAGGGTATCTCCTATCCCTCGCCAGTTTAAGCAAAACTCTAAGTTAAACTCGTATTTCGGGAGAGTGTTACAAAGCGGAGCCCTTGGTGTGGGAACGAATTGTTCCTGGCCAACCTTATTGCAGGTAATGAGGGTGATATAACTATTGAGATCGGAAAGGTCCTGATGAATGCCTGAGTGACCTATAATTTCGGGCACATTAAAGAAGGCAGAAACATGTCGACATGTGGGCAGTAAGGAGGTGTAGTGAATTCTTTACTCTGTTCTATATCACCACCATCCTTCTTGTTTTTAATCCTGGCCGAGGGTCCAGGAATAAACGTACGCAAAGAGACACCTCCGAGCTAGTTTTAATTTTCACTGCAAGTTTTTCTTTCGGTGATCCCAATATATTTTGATTGACTATCTCTGTATATATTTTTATGGTTTGTCTTGTCTTCCCCACCCTATTGCTCCACCCCAAGCGTTGGTTTGCGCGGGGGTGCACTGAAGCAGCCCGATGATGAAGCATGTCACAATTTTGTGAGTGAGGGCAGTATTTTTCACACCCAGCACGTACCACCACTTCTCTTCACTATTCTCTACTCCTCCTTGTGTGCTTGTAGTTTCTTGTTCGACCTACATCAATTCCTCAAGGTGATTTTTAAAATTTTGAAGGCTGCATATTGGAAGGTTGTGCTGGTTGATTGACTAGCATCTGCTTCTCATAGTAGCCATACAGAGATCTTCCTAAGATTCAAGGGAGACTTGCAATTTGAGGCTTTTCTAGATTATATCAATCCTCCCACAACAAAGGATTTGAAATTAGGTATGGTATTCTCCAGTTGACTACTTTTACTTCCAAATGGCTAATCAGCAAGTCAGGTCCTACTATGTGCCTGACTTGTAATTGTTCAGAAGAGAGTGAAGAACACTTTTTAATTTTCTGTGAGGCCTATGGAAAATCAACACATATGGATTTTTCTCCTCTTGGGAATCTCACAGCGGAGCATGGCCTAGATAATTTCTAAAACTGACTCAAATATGTGTATCGTATTTGCTGTTTTGAAGTTTTTACAGTCAGATTAGTATGAAAGAAGGACATTTGTTCAGTCTTGAAGGCAGTAGCTTCTTTTTAAAATGTGTATGTATTTTATATTGAATACTTTGTGTAATAACAAAAACATCTCAGACTGTGAAGGAAGTACTTCTCTTGCAGCTCAAAATGTGTATAGAAATAGAAAATCCTTTTGGTGTAATCATAAGAAGGATTTTTGAACCCTTGGTGCAAGGGCAAGATAGTCACTTCCTCAGCACCAAGGAGGTAGTGCAGAGGACATGAACGTCTTGCCCCCCACACAAAGGGGGGTGTTAGAAATGGGGGTCTCTAGTTGCCAAGGGTTTGCACCTTTGTCCAAGTAGGGACCCTTCCTTCTAGTCAGGATAAGGGAGTTACACTCCTAAAATAACCCCTGCCCACCCCCTTGGTAGCTTGGCAGGAGCAGCCAGGCTTATCTTAGAGGCAGTGTGTAGAGCATTTGCACATAACCAACAGTAACACAGTGTAAGCACTACAAAAGGACACCACACCAGTTTAGAAAAATATCCAATATTTTTATGTACTTTAGACAAGACCAAAAACCACAATACAGTACTTAGAAATCTTCAGTTATCAAAATAAACTTAAAATAAAGTTCCTTGAAGTCGATAGCTCTCTCTGGGACTATCACGGCGTCATGAACAACAAATTCCAAACAGTTCTGGCTGACCGTGGCGTCGCGGGCCAGCGACGGTGTCGGGAAGACACGCAAAACAGTACCTTTAGAAATGCAGTGCATCGGTTACCTCTCGTGGAGCTCCGAAAGCACGGCGTCCGCAGGCGTCGGTTTCGGAGTTCGGTGCAGGAGTCGTCGGGCCCTTGAAGTCACTTGCATTGCAGATCGAACTCCTTGTGGTTGAAGTCTGGAGCGCTGGTGTTGGCAGGCGTCGGGTGCTGCGGTGTGAAGTACAGCGGTGTTCGTCACGGTGCTGGCAGGTCACGGTGCAAGCAGGGGCGTCGTTGCTGAAGTGCTGTCGTTGGTTGACGATCTGGAGTCGATGGCGCTGGCATCGGTAGGCCAAGGCCGGAATGCGGGATGAGGACGGTGCATCGTGTAACTTACGAGCGGTGCTCTCGGACCATGGTGCAAGCAGAGGCATTAATGTCGGCGTGAAGCATCATCAGGGATATCAAGGCAATGATGTGAAGCAAGGCGGTGCGGAGTGCGGTACCCACAGGTCGCGGTGCAAGCAGCGGCTCGGTGGCGGCATCAGCAGGCGTTGTAGGTGAGACCAGGGTTGCGGTGCAGCATTGCGGCAGT
Source organism: Calotriton arnoldi (assembly GCA_963921515.1). Taxonomy (NCBI): domain Eukaryota; kingdom Metazoa; phylum Chordata; class Amphibia; order Caudata; family Salamandridae; genus Calotriton; species Calotriton arnoldi. The sequence goes on from CAWUFW010013060.1 coordinate 239,970, forward strand.
GCCCTCTGCCGTGCCTTCAAGACACGGAGTCAGCAGCAGTGTCTTAGACAGCGTTGGGTTGCTTTTTCTTCTGTTGCAGCACAAAACACACAGTCCCCAGTGCTGAGGGCAGAAGAACTTGAAGTCTTTGCTGTTCCTGAGACTTCTTGAACAGGAGGCAAGCTCTACCTCAAGCCCTTGGAGAAACTCACAAAAAGAGATTGCAGAAAGTTCAGTTCAGTCCTTTCACTGCCCAAGACAGAAGCAGCCACTGCAGGCCAACACAGCAAAGCAATCAGCAAAGTGGTAGTTCCTCCTCACAGCTTCTGCAGCTCTTCTTCTTGGCAGTCTTCTTAGACCAAAAAAGTTCTAAAGATCTGGGGTCTGGGCCCCAATAATTATACCACCAAATCCTTTGTTCTCTGAAGGCAGAGAGGAGTGTCTGTACTCAGCCCAAACCAGTTGTGTCCTCACTAGTGCAGCTTCCTGACAGGGGGTGGAGACAGCATTGTGCAAGGCAGACCAGGCCCATTCAGGTGCAAGGAAATCTCCTCCCACTACTCTAAATGCAGCCCAGGTCTATTCAGCCCAGCCCTGACCCATCAGGCTCTCTGGATCCACTGCCCCTCTCCAGCCCCTGTCATTCCAAAGCCAAACAGTCAATCAACAGCCCCAGCAGAGGCACACAGGATGGCTAAGCAAGAATATACCTACTTTCTAAAAGTGGTATTTTCAAACACAGAATGTAAAACTCATCTTCACTAAAAGATGCATTTTAACATTCTGAGTCCAGACATACTAAACTTTATTTTTCTACCTTGTAACCAGGGGTTGTTATGTTTATAAGATGGTATAAACAAAATCCCCATTCTGTCTGGGAACAGGCAGCCTTGCAATGGTGAAAAACGAAATACACTGTAATTCACCACCAGGACATGTCACACACATCAGTACATGTCCTACCTTTAACATACACAGCACCCTGCCCACAGGAGTACCTTGGGCCTACCTTAGGGGTGACTGACATGTAGAAAAAGGGAAGGTTGGGCCCTGGCAAGTGGGTGCATTTGCCATGTCAACATGGCAGTTATAAACTGCGCACAGACTCTGCGGTGGCAGGTCTGAGTTACCTTTTCAAGGCTTATTCTGTGGGTGGCACAACCAGTGCTGCAAGCCCACTAGTATCATTTGATTTACCAGCCCTGGCGCTCTCAGTGCACTTTACTAGGGCCTCACCAGTAAATCAAATATGCCAATCATGGAAACACCAATCCATAACATAATTTACAACAGGAGCACTTGCACTTTAACACTGAACAGCAGTGAGAACGTGTGCAGAGACACTAAACCAGCAAAAACAGAGTCAAAACCGGGAGGTCAGAAAGCAAAAAGACAGGGGAAACATGCCAAAAGTTGCCAAGTCTAACAGGGGGTTGAAAACTTCAGCGTGCAGGAGCATTCTTAACCCCTTCGGTGCTCATGACGAGCTCAGCTTGTCATGCTACGCGGTAGCGCTGTGCGCATGACGAGCTGAGCTCGTCACGACCCCACCCGCGATCGGAATGTCCAGCACACGAGCGGAATTCCGATCGCGGTCAAGGGGTTAAATTACCAGATTGGTATCCTAGTTTCTGGCATCACTGATATACTGGATAACTTATTGAGACACAGCTTTATTCTAAAAGCTTTCTTTTTTATTTGTCCTGATATCACCCAAACTGTTGCAAATCCAGGCTATACTGTATTCAGGGGGTAGCCGTCAGCCTGCTGCACTTGCATTGGGCCTTTGTATTGAATTTGCCAATACCCATGTGCTCAGGTGCAATCTTAGGACACTCAACTTCCAGTAACCGATATGCCACTCCATCTTGTTTACTCGGCCCATACTATATCCACCCTAGCTGGGGTACTTCCTATATCCAAGCTACAATTCATCTAAAAATCCAGCTCTCCAGTTAGAGAGGACTTGGGTCCAGCTAATGTATACAGATCTCCCTTCTGGCTAGCAATACAAGGTAGAACAACAGGGACCGCTGGGATCTGCTGAGGAGACGTCTTGTTGTGGTATCAACCCCTAACAGAACTAGCACAGGGGTCATCTTGATGTTTGACCCCAATATTTCCAATATGATGTTACTCACAGTCTCCCAAAATCTTTTGAGCATTGGGCAAGTCACAAATACATGTTCAACGTTTGCTTCAAGATGTCCACATCTTGTACATTTAGGAGTCGGGTCCTTTACAAATCTGGCTACCCTTTGAGCAGTCGCGGTCCGTGTAGGAGTGCCGGCCGGGCGGTGACGTGGGGCGGGGGTAGCAAAGTATGGATTACGGACCAATACAGGTAAGTAAACATTTAAATCAATGAAACGAATTTCGTTGCGCGCACTGCATCGCATTTGGCGATGCAGCGCTCACAACGAAATTCTAGGGATGTATGCCACAAATACGACAGCTCAGGCCCTGAAATCATTCCCTCACATATCTTCTGCGGTGCTGCCAACCTCCTATCTTCGCCATCTAATATTTTCCAATACCATATAGTGACTTGTTTGCGCTTAGGCATCACATCCTGCATAGATGATTCGTAATCCAAAGTATTATTATGCTCTCTTGCCTACCGAGAAGAGAGCTGAATATATTTGAATCTTGATAGGGTATCCCCTGTCCTAGCTTTAAGTACTTCCCAAAGTATTACCCACTGTTCTGTAACTATCTCTTCCCAGGTAGCTATCCCTGACCTCCTCAAAGGGAGTCTTAATCTGTCCAACATACATTCTGGGATTCCAGGGGAGTCCCAAATTGGTGAAAAATCTGAATAATAACCTATACCCAATATTTTCCTGGCTCAAACTCAAAGAGTATGTGTAGCCCTTAAAACCTTTATTCAAACTTTTAAAAAACAATTCGGAGTACCAAACTTATAAAGGAACCCAGCGACTCCCCATTCTGCAGTGATTTCTTCCAACATCCTCCCCCATGAAGAGCTATCAGGAGTCCCGAGAAGCATTCTGCAATTTTCAAATTGAAAGACCGTACAATACAATTTCAGATCTGGAAGTGCCAGGTCCCCTTTCCTTAACCTTCTCCTCAATTTCTTCCAAGAAAGCCTGCCCTTTCCGAGCCCCAAATAAAACTTGTGCTCTTCCCCTGTAATTTAACTGAAGCCGCACTAGGAAACGTGAGTGGAATACAGTTGAAGAGATATGTCAGTTTAGGGAGTATTGACATCTTAATCAAATTTACTCACCCATAAACTGCTAATGGCACGTTCCTCCATCTAGAGAGCAGTAACTCATCCTCCTTTGCCACCCTCCCTAAATTGGATCCCGGCAAAGCGTTCAGCGACTGTACTATAGAAATATTTGAGTATTTAATCTCCGATTTAACCTCTCCATCCCAATAAATGATGTTCCAACACATAGTCTCTGACATTGATGCATTCACAGAGAATCCTGATAAAGCCCCAAACACCTTTGCCAAAATCTCCACTCTTAGGATGGTCTGGGCGGTGCCCAAAGTGTAAAGAATTAGTTTGTCAGCATACAACACTATATTTTTTTATATTGCTGCCAGGAAAATGGAATTACTTGTTGATCCCTTCTAAGAAATTGGGCAAATGGATCAATGTATATATCAAAAAGTAGGAGGGAGGGGACATCCCTGTCTCGTGCCTCTGCCAAATTCCAATGTTTTTAGAAAAATTGGTTCCTAAGTGGCCAAAAATGGTCCAGAATAGACACAAGTAATTGCATTAGCGGTAGTGTTGATCAATATGCCTATATTTACATGTGCATATATGGTAATTAATGCAAAAGGAGCAACAAGGAAGTTATCAAGCAGGGACACAAGGGAGTTATGTAACACATATTATTTATTTTTATCAACAATATGAGAATATAGTTCAAGTGCTCACAAAAAAGTGACAGCAAGCATGATGTGGTGAGTGAGGGTGACTTTAAAATATATACATCGCATTGACAACAGCAAGTAGAAACTCCTAAGTGACAGCTTTTAGACAATGCAAGGAGTTTCTTGTTGTAGGAGGTCGACGGCGTTTCGATCTCAATGATTTGAGATCATCATCAGGACAGAACGTATGTGAGCAAGAAGAATCTATAAAAGACGGTTAATCATGTTAATGTATGGTCCCTGGGTCCATATTATGTTAAAACAAGTGATGTTGTTGTGCTCCCAGTGAAAAATTAGAAACAAAACAAATTGGCATCAAGCAGCCAGAATATACAGAGAGTGACTACTGGTATATGACAGCCTATGTCTGAATCAGGCATGAATTACAATGCAAAGACCATAGAAGCACCCTGTCACGGGGAACTAGTGACAAGAGTGGTATAGTGGAGGTAATTTGCAGTGTGACCTTACGTATCAGCATTAAATATATACAAACGAGTGCATAAAGTGCGTAGAAATAGGATGTAAGAAAGACCTTGAAGATTCAAGAAGATGGAGCAGATGCGTGCCAAGTAAACTAGGAGACTTCACTTATGACACCTCGCCGGGGCTGGTGTGGCAGTAAAGATAGGTTGTAAGGGAACGCTACGAGTAACGTGCAGAATGGGGTACAGCAATGCATCAGGTGACTGAAATGGAAGAACACTGATGAGGGCTAAGTGGTAATTGAGTCATGAGTATGCGCAAGCTGTAGGCAGGGTGGAACACTTACTCGGCCCTGGAGGGTACTCGAAGCATGAGTCGTATCAAATTAATTTCTTGCGGCAGTAAGGAAGAGGAGTAAATCGGGAAGTCAATTCAAATTCACTCAGTTATGCATCCGGACCTAAAGGGCATGGTACAGCAATCAGAAATGTGCGGGGCATTATACTGCTGTGACGGGCAGGGAGAGAGTGCAGGGAAAACTTACTTGAAACGGAGAGACCGCAATAGTCGTTCCGCGCTCGAAGGACGGGCTGTTGCTCTATCTGTGGTCCTGGGCGCACTGAGAAATCAGGGCGGGAACGGAGGTGGAGCTACAGGGGCCATTTAACCATAATGCCAGAGAGCACGCGTGGCCTGCAGCAGCTGAATGTGGTCGGGGTGTGTCAGTTAACCCCACGTGGGCATACCAAGGGAAAGGGCGCACAGTATTGAAGACAGCTGGACCTAATCGGTTACTAAAGCAATGCCTGTAGGTTGTATTAGTGCGTGATTAACTTGTGAAAGGAAACATGAAAGTAGCGAGGAAATTAAAGGATAAAAAGTAAATGAGGCCTTGCGCGGCGGGAAAGGAATAAGGAATAGAAAGGATAGCCAATTAATGAGGGATGAAGAGACCTTTATATACATGGGTGAGGAGCAAAAAATCTTTTATAAACAAATAACAATTTCTCCAGAGAGAAATAACTAAGGTGCATATTTTATACATGAGAGAGATTCATTACAAAATAAAGAAAAGATAAATGAATGAAAAATATCAAGAACTGCAGAGAGACAAAAACATTGCTAAACTTACTTGGAGTAACCAAGGTGGAAATATATATTCAAGAAACAGTCCTTTGAGCGCGGACCGACTATTGCGGTCTCTCCGTTTCAAGTAAATTTTCCCTGCACTCTCGCCCTGCCCGTCACAGCAGTATGATGCCCCGCACATTTCTGATTGCTGTACCATGCCCTTTAGGTCCAGATGCATAACCGGGTGAATTTCAATTGACTTCCTGATTTACTCCTCTTCCTTACTGCCGCAAGAAATTAATTTGATACGACTCATGCATCGAGTACCCTCCAGGGCTGAGTAAGTTTTCCACCCTGCCTACAGCTTGCGCATACTCATGACTCAATTACCACTTAGCCCTCATTAGTGTTCTTCCATTTCAGTCACCTGATGCATTGCTGCGCCCCATTCTAGACGTTACACGCAGCGTTCCCTTACAACGTATCTTTACTGCAACACCGGCCCCGGCCAGGTGTCATAGTAAGTCTCTAGTTTACTCGGCACGAATCTGCTCCATCTTCTTGAATCTTCTAGATCTTTCTTATATCCTATTTCTACGCGCTTTATGCACTCGTTTGTATATATTTAATGCTGATACGTAAGGTCACACTGCAAATTACCTCCACTATACCACTCTTGTCACTAGTTCCCCGTGACAGGGTGCTTCTATGGTCTTTGCATTGTAATTCATGCCTGATTCAGACATAGGCTGTCATATACCAGTAGTCACTCTCTGTATATTCTGGTTGCTTGATGCCAATTCGTTTTGTTTCTAATTTTTCACTGGGAGCACAACAGTATCACTTGTTTTAACATTATATGTTATGTTATGTTATGTTATATAGGTTTGTAAAGCGCGCTGTTACCCAAGGGTGTCCTGGCGCTGAGCATTGCATGCCTAAGGTAATAGGTACATGAAAAAAACCTCCCTCCCCAGAGCCAGGCTGAGACTAAGCTGAAAACAACCAGGTTTTCAAACCCTTCCTAAATGAAAGGAAATCAGTGCCAGTCCTTAGATATAGTGGCAGACCATTCCAGGCATTGGTGGCTCTAAGGACAAAACTCTTCCCACCCCAGTTAGCCTTTCTCATTCTAGGAACGATTGCCAGCTTTGCTTCCATTGAGCGCAATGTTCTCCCTGGAACGTACCATTGGATGCGCTTTTGTAAGTCTTCCGGGCCCGAACCCGTCAGGGACTTAAAGACTGTGCAGAGAGCCTTGAATTGGACTCGCTGTAAAATCGGGAGCCAGTGAAGGTGGAGTAGGTCATTTCTGACCTACATAAACCTAGGAGTCCCTGTCAGCAATCTAGCTGCCGCGTTCTGCACCATCTGCAATCTATTAAGATGTTTTTTATTAATGGTCAGGTATAGGCCATTACAGTAGTCTAGTCGGGACAGAATGAGGGCAGAGACGACTGTTCTAAAACTGTCTTCTGTGAGGAAAGGTTTTATTTTCCTTAAGGTCCTCAGGATAAAGAAACTAGTCGACACCACCCCACTAACCTGGTCCCCAAATGTGAGGGTGTTGTCCATAGTCACACCCAAATTCTTGATATGGACCCAAGGACCATAGAGTAACATGATTTACCGTCTCTTATAGATTCTTCTTGCTCACATACGTTCTGTCCTGATGATGATCTCAAATCATTGAGATCGGAATGCCGTCGACCTCCTACAACAAGAAGCTCCTTGCATTGTCTAAAAGTTGTCACTTAGGAGTTTCTACTTGCTGTTGTCAATGCGATGTAAATATTTTAAAGTCACCCTCACTCACCACATCACGCTTGCTGTCACTTTTTGTGAGCACTTGAACTATATTCTCATATTGTTCATAAAAATAAATTATATGTGTTACATAACTCCCTTGTGTCCCTGCTAGACAACTTCCTTGTTGCTCCTTTTTACATTAATTACCATATATGCCCACGTAAATATAGGCATATTGATCAACACTACCACTAATGCAATTACTTGCGTACATTTTGGACCGTTTTTGGAAACTTAGGAACCATTGTTTCTAAAAACATTATAGTTACCCCTGGTTCTAGTATTGGGGTTCCCTTGTTTATCTTATTATCTGCAAATTCCAAAGCTCTTTGTCAATGCACCATTAAATAAAATTCGGGCGGACGTATTCGTGTATAATTTTTGGAGACTTGAGATTAAAAAAGGGCTAAAACCAAACATCGCCAATGCCTCCCAGAGATAGGCCCAACACTCTCTATCAAACGCCTTAGCAGCGTTGATTGTAGCAACTGCCAAAGGAATAGAGTGTGCCATGGCTACGTCTATTGACACCATTAATTGTTGAGTAAGCTCCTGAATCTGACGCTTTGGAATAAAGCTCTTTTGATCTGGATGGATTAACTGCGGGGATACTTTGGCCATTCTACCAGCCAATATGTTGCAAAGACTTTATAATCAGCATCTAATAATTAGATTGGCGGATATGACTCTGCCTTTCTAGGGTCCTTGGCTGGTTTTAAAATCAGTACCAATGTTGCTTCACTCCATGAATCTGGGCATTTTCTAAATAGATGAAATTGAACAATTTCCCCCAAATAGGCACAGCTTCTTCCCTCAAAAGCTGATACAGCTCCACTGGAATGGCATCTGGCCTTGCTGCCTTCCCCACCTTGATATCTTTTAAATAGTCAAGAATTTCTGTCTCTGTAATGTGTGTCTCTTGGCACTCCCTTCCTACCTCCGTTAACCCAGACAGATCCATTTCCTTCAACCAATCCCTAAGGTTATCAAGATCTGGATGAGCCTCATCTATGTACAATGCTGAAAAGAGGGAGACCAAATGCTCCTCCATTTCTCCTGCCTTTTAGATCTATCCCCTCCAGGATTAATAATCAGCTCCTTGGTGTTATTCCTAGTCCTTTCTGTCCTCGCCTTCCATGCCAAAAGTGATCCTGATCGTTTCCCATAGTCAAAGACATTCTGGGACCTAATCTGCCATCTTTCCCTGCACTTTGTCTCAAGCTGGATTTTAAAATTAAGCTGCGTCTCTTCCCGGCTTTTCAATATTTGATCTTTATCCTGATCTACCACTGTCTGTATATTAGCTTCCAAAACTGCAATTTCTCGCTCCGTGGAGGTAAGTTCCGTTCTCTCTGTCTTATTCCTGAAATTAGCTTGGCTTCTCAAGACACACCTAAGAAAAGCCTTAAAGGTGTCCCAAACTATGGCAAGGGAAGCAGCTACCATATTGTTACTAAAGAAATCATCGCTGGCTCTTTTCAAGGCCACTGCAATATTTGGTTCAAAAAAGAGGGCACTGTTGACAGTCCACCTTGAATTCTGGACAACTCCAGGGCATTGAACCATCATGATTACAGCTGAATGATCTGATATGTGACCTGGGAGGTGCTGGACTTCTTTAATCTTTTCAGATAAAACACTATCTATAAAGAGATAGTCTAGCTTTGAAAAGTGATCATACTGTTTACTATGGAATGTGTATCCCCTTGCCGAACCTATTTGATGTCTCCAGGCATCCACCCATTCAAAGTCCTGTATTATCCTTCTTAAACCCTGTCTGGTCTTGGGCGTGTGTATACAATTCCTTTTAGTAGATCTGTCCAGGTTAACATCCAATAGGGTATTAAAATCTCCCCCCAGAACCACCGGGAGTTTAGACTCTATCAGATTCCACTCCAAGGTTGATAAAAATAAGGATCATCCAAGTTTGGGCCATCAAAACCTGCACATGTAAATTCAAAGCCTGCACACCATAGGTCCGCCACAGCCCATCTGCTGGATTTGTCAGTTTTTGAGGTCAAAACCTTCACTCCTACCCCTCTCCTCAGAAGGATAGCAACCCCCTTACAACAAACATCTTGATCCGAGACCACATAACTTTCTATCCACCTACACTTAGAAAAAAGGACTCTACTCTCAGTTGCTATCAAATGGGTTTCCTGTAAGATCATAACAGGTGCATTACTCTACTCTAGATACCTAAGTACCAATCTATGCCTCCCCCTTGTCCTGAGGCCATTGACATTCCAGGTCAAAAACCTTATCTCTTTGCCTCCCCCCGATATTCTGTAACCAACTCCACCTCGACATCCCTTTGCCATAGTTAATTTCTACAGTTGTAATTACCACATTTTGGCAAATTTGGCAAATTTGAGGACTTTCTTTTTCTTTTTATCCCACTGCTCCCCATCCAGTGCCCCATTCCAACCTCCACCCTGTATAACCCTCCCATTACTGATTGGCATTTTACATGTCCTAGAGCCACCCTAGGAGGAAAAAATAAAAAATAAAAGGGAAGACTACAAAGAAAACTTACACTTAACCGCGGTTGCCCCCCGCTTTGCCTCCTCACCATTTCTGTACCCTGAACAAAAACATTACTTCAGAGTTGGAGGTCCTTTTGATAGAGTCTAACAATGTACCCACATCCTCCACCGATCTGTAATTTCACTTTCTTATTATGTAATTTCACTTTCTTATTATGCCAATGCATAGCATTACCTGGAATTTTCGTTGCACCTTAGCCCCCAATTTATGAAGCACATTCTTTCTCCTTCCGAGCTCCTACTCCTGCTGATCCGTTGTCTTACATACGTCAAACCTTATGATGAAAGCGAAATCTTTGGCAGAGAAGGGGCCATTTTTTAAGGCAATGCCCAAGATATACTCCTTAAATATATAGGGTAGCAAATTTACCAGAATCTTCCTAGGTTCTTCAAGTTGTAGTTTCTTTTAAAAGGATCCCTATCTACTCTGTATTTCATGTTCCAAATTGATATCAGGTCTATTCTTGAGAACCGTATCTCGGAGTAGTGCTATCACAAAGGATTTTATGCCTCCTCCTTCCGCTACCTCCTGGACATTCAGGATCCTCAGATTCTTCCTCCAAGAGTGGTTTTCGATCCTCTTCAAGTCCTCTTTCAGCCGTTGATTTTGTTTAGTAAGCAGCTCCAATCCAGCTGCATTCTTCTGTACATCCTTTCGGACCGATATGACCTCTTCCTCTAATACCTTTGTTCTCGAGGCTACCTCGTCCAACTTCTGAGGTAAGACTAAACAAGAGGCTTGGATCCCTGTTTGATTGATCTCAGATACCTCAAATGTGCTATTAATTTCTTCCTTAAGGCCTAGGAGGATAGCAGTGAGTGACTCCTCAGTCCGTATCCCTGTCATCTCATCATCGTTTAACCGACCAAGTACTGCTAATTGGAGGTTACGCCTCTGTTCATCTCCCTCATCTATTTGCTCCTGCTGTTCTAAGCTAGTGAGGGCTTCATATCTGTTTTTAGTGTTAATTTGTGGGGGATACTCAATTTGACCCCCTATACTTGGCCCGACTTCTACAGCAGGTGTGCCCTTACTAGCTATGGTAAATGAGCCTGTCACCCCTGTAAGGCCCCCTGTAGAACCCATGGTGGAGAAAGGGGGCATAGAAACCATTTGAAGCTCCTTACTCTGGGTCTGTGTCTGTTCTATCTCCCCCCCTTTGATAGTCCCTTCTATGCTCAAGTGTAGTGCTGGGGTTGCCGTTACTTTAAAGTAGGAGTTAAGGGATGGTGATCTTAATCAAGGGGACAGGGGCTTTCTTACCCCTTCTTTTGCTGACTTATTAGACAATTTTACTGTCTTAGTAGGCTTACCAATCTTGTAATATGAATCTCCAGGGGAGCCCAACCACTGTATTCTTTTGTGTCTTTGTGTTGCCTGCATGGACTACTAAAGGAAAATCCACTTTGGGACTTAGCCTGGCACTGGCAGCAATGTGAGGTGCGGAGCATATACCTTGTTGTTTTACTCGTGCCCCTCTCTTCCATAGAGGCAGGATAACTATTCCTCTGTGCTTCAACCTGTTTCCTCTGTCCCTGCTAGTTCACATCTTCCTCTGGTATCTACGTTCTTCATCTCAAACTCTTCCCCGATGCTTGGCTCCTCTTCCTAGCCCTGCCAGCAGGGCTTGTGCTGATGTTGCGTCTAGGAACCCTGGTGAAGGCTGTCCTTCCCCCCTGTAGCTCCTGCGCACGGTAACCCTACTCTGGGTATTACATAGGAAGACCGCTCATTCGGTATCCAGACCCGTTTTCTCTGCCTTCAACGAGCACTAGCTGGCAAAGCGGTGAGAGGACTTAAACAATTCTCCAACATCACGGAAGGTTCATCCTACTGGGAGCTCGCTGCCGTCTAGTGTGTGGCCGCCTTGTTCCTCCCTCTCTCGTTTCCGCCTAAAGCTTTCAAACTCCAGAAGAGAACCTAGTGATCCTTTAATTACCCATTACTAACTACCCAACCCACTTCACAGCAGAAGAGAAGCAGATGATGCTATTAAACAACTCTACAGCATGGTTGCAGCACATAGCATCCTTTACACCTAACAATCACTGTTCAGATACATCAAATGCACAGAAAACACCCTAGCAGATTTTAGGAAGGACATTTTGTATTTGCTGGACAGAAAACAATCTGAAGTACTCATTCTCATTGATCTCTTACCATATAGTTACAACTACTGGACGAATTGACTGAGATTACTGACTACATTCTGATGGCTCCTATACTTCTCGACAGATTATAGTCAACAAGGCTGAATTAGTATCGTTATATAAAAATATCAAGCTCATGAAAATTGGAGGACCTTAAGGCTCTTCCCTTTCACCGCACTGATAGCCCCTGACAGCGGAGATATCCCAGCATCAACTATAACTATACTGACAGCATTCTAAACCTCACCCAAAGAGGAAACAACAAAATGACCCAGTTCCTAAATGGTCTCAATCACATGTTCTTCTGAATTTCCAAAATGACTCTGCTTGAACTCCTTCAAGACTGAGGTTATGATTACAGGCTATTTAGGTAATTGTACAATTAATTCTCAGTCTGAGTTGGATGCAGCTCCTGCACCAGTGCAAACAGTAAGAAAAGAACCTAGTAGTTTAGCTTATTACAAGCCCTCTTTCAGTCAACTAATTACATCAGCTGAGAAGATTCCCAATTTTCAGGGCATATTGCCAGTCGCGGCTCCTGGAGGGAGTGCTGCAGGGTGGTGGGGCGGGGCGGGGAAGGGGCAGGGGCAGGGTGGGGGGTAGTAAACTCCGGCATACGGCCGAACGGAGTTAAGTACATAAATAAATAAATAAAACGAATTACATTGCGCGCGCTGCAACGCCAAATGGCGATGCGGCGCGCGCAATGTAATTCGTTTTATTTATTTATTTATGTACTTAACTCCGTTCGGCCGTATGCTGGAGTTTACTAACCCCCACCCTGCCCCTACCCCGCCCCACCGCCCCGCAGCACTCCCTCCAGGAGCCGCGACTGCATACTGCTCAAATAAGTCTTCTCTTTCTTGGAAATAAACCACAAACAGTGGCAGTGCCTCCATACGACGAGGAGCGTCGCCCTCCCACTGCTGTTAGAAAAATAAAATGGTAATAAAAATGATTTTATTACCATTTTACTTTTTCAGCTGTCTGCCGAACATAGTGTGGGGGCGGGGTCAGTGAGTCCATGTTACCAAGTGATTGGCAGCAACGAGGAGTGGCCTTTCACTGTGAATTGCACATGTAGATTTGGTCGGCTACCATGTTATGGCCAAACCGACATGCGCAATCCAAACTCTCCAACCCAGCTGCCTTAGACAGCTGAGTTGGACAGCAGGCACAGGGCTACAGTGCCTTTTGGAGCGCTGAGGCAGCCTGCTGGATAAGGTGCAGTTTGCCTTCCTACATCACCTTGTCTTGGGAGGAGTCAGAGCCACGGACTGGAGAGCATGAGGACGTGCTGCAAGGTAAGTGAAACCTTTATGGAGTCTGCCTTCCTGACTCGCTGTGTGATTGATTGTGTGTGTTTGTGTGGGTGTGTTTATGATTGTGACTGTATGTGTGTGTGTATTTGTGAGCTTGTCTGTGTGCCCCACCATTTCTTTATGTCACCAAGTGCTGCTGACCACAAACGTAAACATGCATTTTGGAAAGTGGGTTATTAATAGTGGTAAATATGCATCTACCACTGGCAATAAGGCCGCAAACACAGTCTAGGGCTCAGTACAGGACTCAATAAATTATTCCCATGCTCAACCCTTAGTAACTTGGCTCCGAGCAGGCAGACTTAACTTAGGAGACAGGTATGAAAGCATTTAAAAACACCAATTTCAGTAAATAATTAAGATACAACACACAATAAAAATCCAACACCAATTTATAAAACTAGGACACCTTTTTTTCTATAAAATGACACCAAAACAAAACAAATCCAATGTGGAGATCTGGAGTATGAATTTTTACAGATTTAGCACTATATAGCACTTAGAAACCCATAGCGCCACATTCGGACATCTAGTCGCCCCTAACCGGGACAAAGTCAACGTTTTAGGCAGACCGCGATGGAGCCCTACTCAGATACCCCTCGCGGTAGGCCTCAGTCGAGGTTTTACCTTTGGACTTAAAAACTTTTCTGGAGCTTTTTCTGTCGAAGCCCCTCGATGTACTTCACCAGTCCGGGTTTGGTGAGGTTTCACAGGCTTTCTTTCCAGGGAGCTCCTGGTCAAACTCTGGAAATCGGATCTCCGTGAGCTTTTCAGCGGGACAAACCAGTAGGGCAGGTCAGCTCGCTGTTGAAGGTCGCCGGCTTGGTTCTCAGGATTGAGTCGGTCACCCTCTGGAGCATTTTCCCAAAGCTGCTCCAAACTTCTCCAAACTTCTGCAAATTCTTCCTGAAGCTCCCCTGAGGTCCAAAAGTGTCCAAAACACAATCCAAGGGTCTGGAATCTCCAAGATGCTCCTTGAAAATTTGGGACTTCTGTTCCCACAATCCACTTGTACAAAACCCTTACAAATCCACTGGACTCACTCCAGGCTGGGGATTCTTGGTGGTGATGGTACAGACAAGCTCTGTTAATCTGTAGCTTGCAGGGAGTGCACTCTTTATTCCTCTTGAAGATACATACAAAAGGCAGTAGTTCCATATATTGCAGTAGGCGCATTCAGTCAGAATGCAGGGCCTGATGGTGCAAGTCAAGTTTCCAGATTTTCAATCCTTCTTCTTCTCTTAGTTTCAAACAGCAGATCTGAGATGCTCTGCACCTCTCACATATTTATTCAGTGGTCTCTGTGGTCAAGCAGGAAAGCACTCCTGTCCAATGAAGTGCAGGGCGATACCCCAGAGCATGACCACTTCCTCCAAAGTGTGGCATAATCTTGTCTCAGAAAGCACTATTTCTCAAAAAATTCAATATGGCTGAGCTTGCAGCCGAGGAACAAGAACTACTTAAACCATCCTCCAGGATGGCTCATTTCCATAGCTCTCCTCACCTTACCATCTGTAAATGTCTGCCTTCAGCCTGCCATCTGGCTGGTTCAGAGGGCTGGGAGGTAGATGGACCTGGTATTCTTCTCTGCCTGTCCTATACCCCTTTGAAGCTCCTTGGTTTACGAGCCCTCCACCCTGCTCTGGCATTTCTGTCTAGCAGTGTTCTTTCTAAGAGATAGCCTCTCACTGAGTGAGCCACTTATCACTTCATCAAAGCAGCATGGCTAATTCTCTTAACTTTGACCAATTGGAGAGACCACAGGAAGGCTGAATTTTGGCTAACAGACAATAAAGTCTTATAACTTTTTTCTGTATACTTTGAGATAAATTCAACAATAGCATATTGTTGGATTTAACAATTGCATTCGCCTACAATGGGGAAAATGAAATTTCTTCAACACCAGGGCCTATGTAACATCTTTTATAAGGACCCTGCTTATAGCTACATGACCTCCCACCCGTAGGACACCTAGTGGAGACTTTAGGGGTTCTGAATATGCAAAAATAATGTAGATACTCACTCCACAGTGCTCCCAGCACAAAAGTCAATTTTGGGATCTACTTTACTACATTGGGGAAGTGAAAAGGTCAATGTCTCTATCCCCAGGGCATATAAAATGTCTTTTATAGGGGTCCTCCTTATAAGTGCCTGATCCCCCACCCCGGGACACCTAGGGGAGACCCTCGGGGTACCAAATATGCCAAGATATTATAGTGTATCACTTTTTAAGTGCCCCTACCACCTCAATCGAGTTTGGGCACACTTTACATTTAAAAGCAGTGCTGCAACACAGGGCTGCTTTTAAAATGACCTTAGGCTCTCTGCAGTACACAAATGCAGGTGCAGAAAGGGCTGCCATGCTCTGTTATATACTAGGGACTTAAAGGTAGTTTTAATCCCACTGCCCTGTAATGTACTAGGGACTTATAGGGTAGGTCATGCCAATTATAATTGTACCCTAATATATAGTGTACCCTCATGTAAGTGTTTTACTGTGTGTTCAACATAGCACTGGCTATGGGCCTGCCCAGGAGAGCCCTGTGCACTCTCAGAGTCAGAAAATCAGCATCTAGGGGTCTCAAATGGAGCACAAAGTGGAGTTGCACTGCAAACAGGTCCTGATTTCCAACAATGCAAAATATTTAATCCTGCCAGTCATAGTCTACAGCAATATAGTGTACAGAATGCCAATGAAGGGAATTCTGAAACTCTAGAGTTAGTGACACATGTGCAGAGATTCTACATATATCTGAGTACAAGTGTCATGTTACTCTAGCCTTAAAAATGTACCTGACTCCTGAGATAAACTTTGATAATTCTCTATAACTTCTATCAGTATATTCAAGGAGAAGGAGCCAACTACCTCCCTAAAATGCCTCTGACAGTGCATCTGGGGGAGTAGAAATATGCAGGAGAAAATATCCTACCTGAGCATCATTCAAAAAGCATTGTAAATCAATCTGACTTGTCACCCAACATCTTTTAGGTAACTGTCCTCTCGGACTTGCCTGAGACTTCTTTAAGCTCCTTCACACTTATGACCAATCTCTGATACAAGTGTCCAGTGTACTGTATTTATTCTATCATTAGTTATTGTTAGAAATGGGATCTCTGGTTGGCTAAGGCTTGCGCCAAAGCCAGGCAGAGACCACCACTCTAGTCAGGGCGAGGGAGTTACACGCCGACGATAACCCCTGCTCACCCCCTTGGTAGCTTGGCACGAGCAGTCAGGCTTATCCCGGAGGCAATGTGTAAAGCGCTTGCGCAATACCCACTCACACAGCAGCAACACACTAGGCACACCACAAAAGGAACTCCACCCAAGGTTATATAAAAATAGCCTTTGTATTATCATAAATACCTTAGAAACATAATCACATAATATACAGTGTGCCAACTGGCACTAGGCAATATTCACAAGGGAATTATATACAGGACCAGGCCAATCGGGCCACGGTCAGAACCATCAGATCAGGTAAGTAAATGCAAATAATAAATGTAGCGCACAACCAGTAATTACTGGTACAGGTAGGAACTTAGCACGAGATCCTGTAACCTACAAGATGGGACACCTACATCACATTAGGCATAAATCACATGAGGCAATAGGCCTCGTAAGCATAAACACAGTGTGCCCCAATCGGGGCACAACGCACTGACACTGGCCCCAGGCCAACTGGCCTCTCACCGGGGCTCAAATGCCCACTGTCCAGAATGTCCGGGCTGGCTGCACAGGCAGCCAAGGCAAAGTGTGCAGAGGCACAACCTAAACGTGGCAGCTGCCCACTACTTGCTGGGCAGCTGTGAAAATGAACACGGGCACCAGCGTGCCCCCTGAGCCCCTCTCTGGGACTCGCAATTTAAAAGGAACCTGTCCCCCAAGGTTGCAGCGGCCTGCGCTCTCGCAGGGCAGCTGGGAATGGCACGGGCACCACTGTGCCTTGTGAGCCCCACTGGGACTCCACCACAAAGAATATGCCCACTGTCAGGCGGGGCAGCTGTGGCAAGGAAACTGGCACTAACGTGCCTCTCAGCCCCACTCCGGGACTTCTACAATAATGCCCCCAAAAAGGAAATCAGCACGGGCACCTCAGGGCCCCAGGGAGCATCCACGCGGCTCCAGGCACCGACAATGTGCCTCGGGGGAGCCCCACTCGGGGACTCGTAGAAACCAATGTGGCCACACGTTGCAGCTGCCCACTGACAGACGGGGCAGCTGGAGAAAATGAGCAACGACACTGGCACAGGGGGCGGCACCGGCAATGTGCCCTGACACCCCCCCAACCCCTTGAAGGCTGAGCCCCACTCACCGGGCTCTCTGAGGACTCCTGGCTGGCGTTTAGACTGCACGCGGGGCTCTCCTCACCACACGGGAGCCCCGCCTCGCCGCAACTGCAGTGCCGCCTGTCCCCTTCGCCTGGACCATCACTGCTCTTCACCTGGGCCCTCTCGTAGGGCTCAGGACTTCTCCTTTAGCTCGCCCGGTCCCCTCTCTCGGGACCGGGGCTTCGACGTGGGCGGGCGGGCTCCGGACGTCTTCCTGTGGCGCTGGGCCGCAATTGGCCTCTATGGTAGCCCCGCCCCTAGTCAGGCAACCAACGCCTGTCTTCCGCGTCGCGTTGCTCTAGAGGCGCTGGAGCCCTTTTCCTCAGGCTCAAAGTTCGGGAATTACCACAGCGGGGTAGGCACCCGCATTCTTTAAATCTGGGCAGCTCCTCCGGACGGCGGCGAGGCGGGGTGGCCTCCCGCTCGTCTATGCACACCAGAGCGGGGTGGGCACCCGCTCGGCAGTACCCAACGCGGGGTGGGCACCCATTTTCAAATAACAGACATCCAAGGCGGGGTAGGCTCCCGCACAAAAACCTAAATGCGGGGTGGGCACCCGCTAAATGAGGCAACAATGCGGGGTGGGCTCCCGCCTCGTTAGCAGCACGGGGGAATCCCTACACCGGGGATTCCCTCTTCCACGATGGCAGCTCAGCGCTGCGAAGCCCCAGCACTCTCCTTTCACCTGGAAATAAAGTCGTAGCGCTCACGAGGCGCTAGGGCCCTTCAGAGTCCTGGGGTAAAGCTGGGCAAGGCATCCAGCAGGCAGGAATTAAAAGTCCTTGGGGCTCGGGGGACCACAGCACAGCCAGGCAGGCCAGCACGCAGGGACTCCCAGGAACCAGCAGCTGGGTCCCGCGGCGGTTCCTCCTGGCAGAGTGTCCCCTCAAAGTCACAGGAACAACAGAACAGAACCTCTTCATGGGGTCACAGCCCCCGCTTTTATACACCCTTTTCCTTTGTCACATAGCACAGGGCTGGGGAAAAACCAGGTGCAACTGGTTTTGGGGGAGCTTTGGAGCACTTTGTTTTGCTCAGCTCCTCTCTCCTTTCACAGGACAGGCTAGGGACATCAGACGCACCACAGGGGTGGAGCCAGCATTGTGGAGGGAAGGCACAGCCCTATTCAGGTCCCAGGTGCAACTCCTCCCTCCCATCTAGATGCAGATCTCCCTATTCAGCCCTGCGCTGACTCACCCTGCCCCTCCTGGAGCCACACACACCTCCCAGCCCCTGTCACTCACAAAGCCAGACATGCAATTCACATCAGGCAGGCAGACACAGAGCACACATAAATGCCAACTTCTAAAAGTGGCACTTCTCCACTAGTCACAATAAATCTGCGCACACCACTGCGCAGCATTTATTCTCACGAGTTCGCACATACTAAACTCGCCCCTGCCCTACTCTCACACCAGGAATTACCATGGACACACATATCCCCCATGCATTCCTATGGGAGGGCAGGCCAATCTCACCACACGCACTCAGAGTGCGCACGCACTTTACACTGGGACACAGGGCTAAAGTGCGCAGAGGCCTAAAACCACCAACACTACACAGGGAAAAGGCTAGGAGACGAGCAAAAGTTTAGGGGTGAACCTGCCAAAAGGGCCAAGTCCAACACAACCCCCTTCCAGCCAAAACGCAGGGCAGACCAATCACCACCGTGATGGGCTTCCCTGCTTGGGGCGATAGAACACGGACGCGGGCCCGCAACTGCAGGGACACCCTCCTGTTCTACGCCACGGTGAACCCATGTGGTTCCTTCTGAAAAAGCTGTCCGGAGCAACTGGGCTACCCCACTGGTACTCCCTAGCTGTCCGCGGCCAGGACCAGGCCCTAGGCCATCCAGATGCCACTGGTCCTTGCCCATTCACAGAGTGGGGGGTAGTAACCCCTGGCACATAGTAGCCATTCTCCACTCTTCCCCTCATCAGGGCAGGTCTAGACTGCCACTGATCTTCCAGCCTAGGGTCTGCACCCTCAGGCGGACCAGAAGTCACGGGTGAGGCTCTCCTCCCCTACCTCTCCTTCTAGTGTTCCGCCCTCTCCTCCTTGGAGAAGCACCCTCAGAACACAACTCTCCCACCAGTTCAGGACGTCTCTCCCACAACTGGTCTCCCAACCTAGGGTCTAACCCTTCAGGTTGCACCGGGGTCAGAGGCGAGGACTCCCTCCTCTGCACCCCCTTCCAGAGTTCTGCACCCTCCCAACTGGAGCGGTACCCCTGGAAGATGAACCGGTCAGGACACTGGTTACAGATGTCCTTTCCTCCAGGTCCGGCGGATCCTTAACCTGGCCTCCCAACCTTGGGGCTGAACCCCACGGCTGAGCATTTGCCTGGCACACCAGGACTTCCGGGGCGCACTCAGCAGCCCCCGAGGGTAACACATGACTCATGTGTTGCGTGACAGTCTGCGTGGCGCAGACCTCCCGACCCCTGTCCATCTGACAGTGCGCAGAGATCCCCCACGACAGAAGTGGTGTCACCATGGTCACTTCTAGGAGACTCAGCCCTTCTGGCTGGCCCCTGACCCACTGGTTCTTCCACTGGGGAACACATCCCCCTCTCACCCCTCAATCCGGACTTCTGTACCCTCCCAACTGGAGCGGCACTGCCAGACACCAGAACCACTGGAGCTCTATTTACAGATGCTCCAGGTTCTCCAGACACTAGGAGATCCTCCTCAAATGGACTAACAGGACAGCCTAGGCTCCCAACCTGGTGTTCCCTGAAGAAACCATCCAGGCTCTGAGACGGGGTTTCGGGCACCTGGGGACACTCAGTCCCACACTCACTCCTACTCCACTGAGACAGGACGTGAGCCCCTACACCCCTCCCACTACACTGGGACCTAGCTGGGCTACACTGAACCTCTTCCCCCATACAGGACGGGAAGATACCTGAGCCACTACTTTTGGGATCACTCCCCAATGCCTCTTCAGAACCTTGGGCCTCCACCCAGAGGTCTGCCTCACATGCAAACTCCCATAGATCAGAAAACCCACCCTCCAACAGGTGTTGGCGCAACCCCGGCAAACAACAACTGAGCAGGTGCTCTCTGATAACCAGATCGAACAGTCCTTCAAAATCCTGTTCCGTGTTAACCGTTACCCAATCAGCCAGTGCATCATTACATTCATCCGAAAAATCCACCCAAGATTGGTGAGACAGTTTCCTACTGCCCCTGAACTTCAACCTGTACTCCTCTTCTCTGGAACAAGGTACCATATTTTGGGAACTGGGACTTCCTGCACTGGACTGTATATTGCTGCCACCACTGGACTCCACCCTCACTGGGGAATCCAGAAAACTACAACTGCACTCAGGGGATAATCTACCCTCCCGAGCTAATTTCTCCCTGGCGAAGGCCCTCTCAGCCTCCGCCATCCTCTCCTGCGCTAAGACCCTCTCGGTCTCTAGCTTTTTCTCCTCCATACTCAGCTGCGCTATCTCCCTGGTATGCTCTAACCTGAGCTTCTCCAAAGCCAGCTGATGCTCCCTTTCTTCCCTCCTATCCACCCACTCCTCTGGGGACAGGAAAAGGGATGGGGCACTGCCCCCGACACTGGACCCAACAAGGGACTCCCTATCTATGGGGTCCTCACTATCTACTGGCGTCCCTGTCCTGTCACTTTCTTCCTCCTCTTCAGACTCCTCAGGGCCCCCTCAGACCCACCACCCTCTTGGCGTGCGGCCAGGGCCCTCTTCTCCTCATTGCGCTCACAGTCCCATTCATCCTTTTGCCATTGGATCAGGTTGTCCCTCAGTTTTGACTGGGTGTCTGACCCACTCACTGCTATGTCTCTCTCCTTACAGAAGTCCACCAACTCCCACATGCTGTATCTAAACAGACCACAAAAATTAAAAGCAGACTCCATTTTGGCAGGACGCTCAGGGACACGTGCAACACAGGAGACCTAGGTGTCTGAGCTGAAGCAAGAGTATACAATTTACAAATGACACTTTTAGGAGAAGAATTAAATAACTAAAACTCAGAACAATAATCCCCACACACGTGATTATCTAAATGTAGAGTTTGTAGTGCAACCAGTTGTCGCTGTGGTACTGCGCAAACGCAAGTCCAAATCCTCACCGCTGACAACCAATGTTAGAAATGGGATCTCTGGTTGGCTAAGGCTTGCGCCAAAGCCAGGCAGAGACCACCACTCTAGTCAGGGCGAGGGAGTTACACGCCGACGATAACCCCTGCTCACCCCCTTGGTAGCTTGGCACGAGCAGTCAGGCTTATCCCGGAGGCAATGTGTAAAGCGCTTGCGCAATACCCACTCACACAGCAGCAACACACTAGGCACACCACAAAAGGAACTCCACCCAAGGTTATATAAAAATAGCCTTTGTATTATCATAAATACCTTAGAAACATAATCACATAATATACAGTGTGCCAACTGGCACTAGGCAATATTCACAAGGGAATTATATACAGGACCAGGCCAATCGGGCCACGGTCAGAACCATCAGATCAGGTAAGTAAATGCAAATAATAAATGTAGCGCACAACCAGTAATTACTGGTACAGGTAGGAACTTAGCACGAGATCCTGTAACCTACAAGATGGGACACCTACATCACATTAGGCATAAATCACATGAGGCAATAGGCCTCGTAAGCATAAACACAGTGTGCCCCAATCGGGGCACAACTGCACCGACACTGGCCCCAGGCCAACTGGCCTCTCACCGGGGCTCAAATGCCCACTGTCCAGAATGTCCGGGCTGGCTGCACAGGCAGCCAAGGCAAAGTGTGCAGAGGCACAACCTAAACGTGGCAGCTGCCCACTACTTGCTGGGCAGCTGTGAAAATGAACACGGGCACCAGCGTGCCCCCTGAGCCCCTCTCTGGGACTCGCAATTTAAAAGGAACCTGTCCCCCAAGGTTGCAGCGGCCTGCGCTCTCGCAGGGCAGCTGGGAATGGCACGGGCACCACTGTGCCTTGTGAGCCCCACTGGGACTCCACCACAAAGAATATGCCCACTGTCAGGCGGGGCAGCTGTGGCAAGGAAACTGGCACTAACGTGCCTCTCAGCCCCACTCCGGGACTTCTACAATAATGCCCCCAAAAAGGAAATCAGCACGGGCACCTCAGGGCCCCAGGGAGCATCCACGCGGCTCCAGGCACCGACAATGTGCCTCGGGGAGCCCCACTCGGGGGACTCGTAGAAACCAATGTGGCCACACGTTGCAGCTGCCCACTGACAGACGGGGCAGCTGGAGAAAATGAGCAACGACACTGGCACAGGGGGCGGCACCGGCAATGTGCCCTGACACCCCCCAACCCCTTGAAGGCTGAGCCCCACTCACCGGGCTCTCTGAGGACTCCTGGCTGGCGTTTAGACTGCACGCGGGGCTCTCCTCACCACACGGGAGCCCCGCCTCGCCGCAAGTGCAGTGCCGCCTGTCCCCTTCGCCTGGACCATCACTGCTCTTCACCTGGGCCCTCTCGTAGGGCTCAGGACTTCTCCTTTAGCTTCGCCCGGTCCCCTCTCTCGGGACCGGGGCTTCGACGTGGGCGGGCGGGCTCCGGACGTCTTCCTGTGGCGCTGGGCCGCAATTGGCCTCTATGGTAGCCCCGCCCCTAGTCAGGCAACCGACGCCTGTCTTCCGCGTCGCGTTGCTCTAGAGGCGCTGGAGCCCTTTTCCTCAGGCTCAAAGTTCGGGAATTACCACAGCGGGGTAGGCACCCGCATTCTTTAAATCTGGGCAGCTCCTCCGGACGGCGGCGAGGCGGGGTGGCCTCCCGCTCGTCTATGCACACCAGAGCGGGGTGGGCACCCGCTCGGCAGTACCCAACGCGGGGTGGGCACCCATTTTCAAATAACAGACATCCAAGGCGGGGTAGGCTCCCGCACAAAAACCTAAATGCGGGGTGGGCACCCGCTAAATGAGGCAACAATGCGGGGTGGGCTCCCGCCTCGTTAGCAGCACGGGGGAATCCCTACACCGGGGATTCCCTCTTCCACGATGGCAGCTCAGCGCTGCGAAGCCCCAGCACTCTCCTTTCACCTGGAAATAAAGTCGTAGCGCTCACGAGGCGCTAGGGCCCTTCAGAGTCCTGGGGTAAAGCTGGGCAAGGCATCCAGCAGGCAGGAATTAAAAGTCCTTGGGGCTCGGGGGGACCACAGCACAGCCAGGCAGGCCAGCACGCAGGGACTCCCAGGAACCAGCAGCTGGGTCCCGCGGCGGTTCCTCCTGGCAGAGTGTCCCCTCAAAGTCACAGGAACAACAGAACAGAACCTCTTCATGGGGTCACAGCCCCCGCTTTTATACACCCTTTTCCTTTGTCACATAGCACAGGGCTGGGGAAAAACCAGGTGCAACTGGTTTTGGGGGAGCTTTGGAGCACTTTGTTTTGCTCAGCTCCTCTCTCCTTTCACAGGACAGGCTAGGGACATCAGACGCACCACAGGGGTGGAGCCAGCATTGTGGAGGGAAGGCACAGCCCTATTCAGGTCCCAGGTGCAACTCCTCCCTCCCATCTAGATGCAGATCTCCCTATTCAGCCCTGCGCTGACTCACCCTGCCCCTCCTGGAGCCACACACACCTCCCAGCCCCTGTCACTCACAAAGCCAGACATGCAATTCACATCAGGCAGGCAGACACAGAGCACACATAAATGCCAACTTCTAAAAGTGGCACTTCTCCACTAGTCACAATAAATCTGCGCACACCACTGCGCAGCATTTATTCTCACGAGTTCGCACATACTAAACTCGCCCCTGCCCTACTCTCACACCAGGAATTACCATGGACACACATATCCCCCATGCATTCCTATGGGAGGGCAGGCCAATCTCACCACACGCACTCAGAGTGCGCACGCACTTTACACTGGGACACAGGGCTAAAGTGCGCAGAGGCCTAAAACCACCAACACTACACAGGGAAAAGGCTAGGAGACGAGCAAAAAGTTTAGGGGTGAACCTGCCAAAAGGGCCAAGTCCAACAGTTATGTTGAATGGTGACGTGTGCTGCAATATAAATGGAATCAATAAATATAAATTCTTCAGCACAATTTTCTACGTGAGTCAAAATTGAACCAAGAGTATCATGGTTAAGGACCATATTTTGTATTCTGCTGTAAATGAAAAAACACTGGTATTTGGAGGATGTGTTAAATATATTTTGTCAAAATTTATTGCGCATGCTACACCAATGATGGAGAGAATTCTAAATGTGCATTCACCTTTGGATTTGGAACTTCCAACAGAAATCAGACAATTTTCAATTACCACTCAGTTAATTTATTTTGGTGTTTCAGTGCGGGCAGAGTGGCTGCTGAAATCTAAAGTGGATGCAAGGTATTGATGTCAGGCCAGAAAAGAGCAGATTCTCTCTCACTGGATTCCAAAATGTGGCTTGCCTCTTTGGAACCTTATATGCACCACACACACAAGAAGGTAACAAGTTTGATATACCTTGATAACTCTATCATATGTATTCAAGGGAAGCTAATGAGCGATGGAGAAAACATGTTTCTGCAAAGATTCTATTTCACCACCTCGACTTAGCTATCAAAGGGAAAAATTATGTGAAGGAAACGTTCACACTGCTTTGCCAAGCAACTTTAGCACACTGAGCAATAGAGGAGTGTTAGACCTGGCACCATTGGCGTGGGTCTCCCTTCCACTTTTTGCTGTTGCCTCATGTGTTTTTGCTGGTTATAGATGCTTTGGGCACTGTGCCACTGCTATTCAGTGCCACAGTGCAAGTGCTCCCTATGGTAAATTGATGTATGGATTAGTGACTCCATGTTTGGCCTATTTGATTCACTGTCAGACCCTAATACAGTGCACTGGTTGTGCCCAGGGCCTGTGAATCAAATGCTGCTGGTGGGCTTGCAGCACTGGTTGTGCCACCCACAGGAGCAGCTTGTAAAGTGTGTCTCAGGCCTGCCATTGCAGAGCCTGTGTGCAGTCTGTGACTGCCATGTAGACTGGACAAGTGCACCCACTTGCCAGTCCCTAAACCTTCCCTTTTCTTCATATCAGTCACCCCTATGGTAGGCCCAAGGGCAGGGTGCATTGTAAGTATAAGGTAGGACATGCCCTGGTGTGTGTGGCATGTCCTAATAGTGAATTACAGCCATTTTCGTTTTTCACTATTGCAAGGCTACCTGTTCCCCCATAGGCCAGAATGGGCAGTTTGATTATAACATCTTATAATCCTAACTGACCCAGGGAACATGGTAGAAAAACTAATTTAGTATGCCTGAACTCAGAATGATAACATATATCTTTTAGTGAAGTTGGTTTTAACATTCTGTGTTTGAAAATACCACTTTTAGAAAGTAGGTATTTTCTTGCCTAACTGTCCAAGCCTGCCTCTGCTAGGTTGTGTATTCCATGTCTGGTTTGTGAGTGACAGGGGCTGGGGGATTCCAGGGGACAGGGTGAGTCAGCACAGGGCTGAATAGAGAGATCTACATGTAGAGTGGTGGGAGGAGTTGCACCTGGGTCCTGAATAGGGCTGTGCCTTCCCTCCACAATGCTGGCTCCACCTCCTGTGGTGCGTCTGATGTCCCTGGCCCACTGTGTCAAAGGAAAGAAGGAGTCCTGTAAACAAAGTGCTCCAAGACTGACCAGAACTGGTTTGGACTAGGTACAGACACTCTCTGCCTTCAGAGACAAAGGATTTTGGTGTATAAATACCGGGGCCCTGACCCCAAGACTTTAGATCACTTCTGGGAAACAAGAAGAACCTTTGCTGAGGAGAGGAACCAGAGAGAGAGACTGCAGGAGGAGACTATCCCTATGCTGTGTGCTGCTTGAGGATTGGCCTGCAGTGGTTACCTGATTGCCAAAGAAAGGAGAAAGGACGTTGTGCTACTTTCATCAACTTGTAAGAAGATCTCCAAGGGCTTGAACTAGAGCTTGCCTCCTGCCTGAAGTCTCAGGGATACAAGACTTCACCAACCAACTTCTCCCTGCCTTCCCTTGCTGGGAATTGAAGTGCCTGCTGTTGAGCTGGGCCTGCTGAGAGACTGCGTGTCGCTGGAAGCGCGACTCAAGACGAAGAAGCGTGTCGCCGCCGCAGCAGTTTTCGTCGCATCGCCGAGAAAGCATGCCGCCGCTGTCGCCATCGCATCAACCGAAGCGCCTCGCATCACCGGAGAAGAGTGTCGCCGTCGCAGCAGATGCCGTCGTATCACTGGAGAAGCGTGTCGCTGCCGCAGCAGCTGTCGTCGCAACGCTGAGGAAGCGTGCCGCCGCTGTCGCATCGCATCACCGAGGCGCCCCGAATCCCCGGAGAAGAGTGTCGCCGTCGCAGCAGACGCCGTCGCATCACCAGAGAAGCGTGTCGCAGGGCCTGTCGCGGCTCAGAAGATTCACTGAGTCGCCGCACGGCCGTTGGGTGTGCACGCATCACCCCTTCGTTGTCGCAACATCAAGAAGACGCCATTTTGTCTCATTGCACCGGGCCGTCATCGCATTGCAGCGTTGCTAGACGCATCGCCACAGAAGCGCAGTAAGAAACCAACACATCTCCTCCCCACGCGGTGAAGAACCGACGCATCACCTCCTCTCCGGTAAGGAATCGACGCATCACCGTCCCCAACACAGCAGTAGGGAACCGACGCATCACCTCCCCCGAAGCAAGGAACCGACGCATCACCGTTCTTGCGTGTAAGGAACCGACGCATCACCTTCCCTGCAACTCTTTTGTTGTATAGCGTTACGCATCCAAAGGTACATTGAACGCAAAGTGTCGCATTTACCATCTTAAGAGAACTAAGCTATTTCTACCATTTTTAAGTACAGTATTGTGGATTCTTTTTGTCGTTTATGGTCTTGTGTTAAATCTATATAAAAGATACTTATTTTTATAATACAACCGGTGTGGCGTCCCTTTGTAGTGTTGTCACTATATTACTGTATGTGTTCACAAATGCTTTACACACTGCCTCTGAGATAAGCCTGCCTGCTCGTGCCAAGCTACCAAGGGGGTGAGCAGGGGTTATTTTGGGAGTGTACCCCCTTACCCTGACTAGACGCAAGGGTCCCTATTTGATCAAAGGTGCCTACCTCTGCCAACTAGAGACCCCCAAATCTAACATTGGTGGTCAGCGGTGAGGATTCTGGACTTGCATTTGTGACTCATATACAGTGATTGGTAGACACTACTAGTGAGGGCAGACCAAACGCAACCACATACATTTTGGTAGATTGTTTTTCCTGGGATTCCCTATTTTTGCCAAGAACTGCCAAGTTTAATCACCATGAGTAAAGCAGCATCCATCGCATCTGTGGATTATGATTTTGAAGAGGAGAAACTAGAAAGCTACAATGTGAAACAGCTAAAGCACTTCCGCAGGAGATTTAAAGTTGCTATGACCGGTCTCTCCAAGAAGGATGAGTTCCAAAAGGCGCTGAGGACCTGGGTGGAAGCAAGGAGCACCCCTGAGGAAGTGGAGGGGGCTGGAAATGCAGATGAGCAGCTGGAAGGGCCATTGGGTCTAGGGGAAAGGAGAGTAGCTTCCCCAGCAGGTAGCAGTATTTCTGCCAAGGGCCTGTCCCCAGAAGAGCTGGAGGACAGGGACTAGAGTAGGATGCATGAGATGGAGCTGACCAAGCTCAAGTTGAGTGGGCAGTTAGAGAATAAGAAATCGGCCCTAGAGGAAAAGAGGATGCAAATGGAGCATGAGAGAAGTTTGAGGGAGTTAGAATTGAAAGCGAGGAGCTTAGAGATTACTCCCTCTGGTGGCAGCACACCGTCTGTGCCTGTGGAACCAAGAGTGTATATTCCTAAGGATGTGGTGAAAGAGTTCTTTAAAAATGATGACATTGGGCAGTGGTTCAAGGCCTATGAGGTAGCCATGTCCTCCCACCGGGTCCCTGAGAAGGATTGGGGAGCGGGGTTGTGGGGGTGGTTCCTTAGTGAGGGGCGAGATACCTTGTTAGACTTGCCCTCTGAAGTCCACAATTCTTATAGCCACATGAAAGATGCATTGATGTCCAGGTATGGGTTGACCCCTGAACTGTATAGGCAGAGGTTCAGGAATTGCAAAAAGATAGAGTGCAGTACCTGGGTAGAATATGTCACTTTTTCTGCAGAGCATTGGATGGTTGGGTGAAGGGTAGCAAAGAATGATTTTGAGGCGCTCTTTGATTTAATTGCATGGGAGCACTTGTCAAGTAATTATTTTCCAGAGCTACGCCAGCACCTGATTGATAGTAGGCTGACTAACCCTAGGAAGCTTGCTGAGGAGGCGGACCGCTGGGTGAGCACCCGGGTCCACAAGGGTCATATGGGAGACTCCGCCAAGGGTGGGCAGGGTCCCCAGCAGAACAGTGGGGGGACAAGGGTAAACGGAGGGAGTTCCAGAAAGGGCCCCAAAGTAATTCCCAAGGGAACCGAGGGAAAGGTTCCCAGCCTCCCCCTGAGAAGAAGAAAGGGGCCCGACAGGTAAACTTGTTCAAAGAGGGCCCCTGTCCTGTTTTAAGTGTGGCCTAGTGGGTCACGGTTCATGGGATCCCCAGTATCCCCAGTTTGGGAAGATAACACCCCCTGGTGCAGCGCCCGGCAGTTGGCTAGTGTAGCCCTGGGGGAGGAGATGGGTGCCCAAGGTGGGTGGGGTCCCGCAGAGATGTCTCTAGTCTCTTTAGGAGACTGTGAGGTGGTCCCCAGGACCCAGCTGCCTGATAACACTAAGAAGTACAGGCAGTGGGTGACCATCAATGGCCACAGGGTGGAGGCTCTGAGAGACACCGGAGCCTGAAAGAGTGGCCCAGGTACCTGCCTTGAGGAGAAGAGGCCGGGCGCGGGAACCCGCCCCACAGTTCCCACGATCCAGGAGGAGGCAGAACTTGAGGTGGATGCCCTGGAACCTGCAGGGGAACAAGTAGCTGAACTGGGGGACCTGCCTGAGCTGACCCATTGGCAGCAGGAAGGAGGACCCTCCAGGGAAGAGTTCTGTGAGGAGCAGAACAAGTGCCCTTCTCTTCTGGGTTTGCGGCAGCAGGCTGCAAACCAGGCAGCAGGTGATCAGTCTGGGTCACATTGGATCTACCCGGAGAATGGTCTCCTGTATAGTGAGCCTAAGGTTGCTGAGCCTGGGTCAGCCCATGTGCTGGTGGTACCCCAGCGCTTCAGAGCCTTCCTACTGGGGCTGGCTCATGATGTACCATTAGCAGGACATTTGGGGCAGGACAAGACCTTTGAGAGGCTTGCCACCCACTTTTCTGGCCCCAAATGCGCAGGAGTTCAGATCAGTAGCGGCCCGTGGTGGGAGTGCTGCCGGGCGCTGATGTGGGGTGGGGGAGGGGCAGGGTGGGGGGTAGTAAACTACAGATTACGGCCCATTAGAGGTAAGTAAACATATAAATAAATAAAACGAATTTCGTTGCAGGCGCTGCATCGCATTTGGCGATGCAGCGCAGCGCAACAAAATTAGTTTTATTTATTTATATGTTTACTTACCTCTAATCGGCCGTAATCCGTAGGTTACTACCCCCACCCTGCCCCTCCCCACCCCACGTCAGCGCCCGGCAGCACTCCCACCACGGGCCGCTACTGGTTCAGATACTCATTGCAGGACCTGTGAGACTTGCCAGGCAAGTGGAAAGAGTGGGAGGAAGCAAAAGGCTCCTCTCCAGCCATTCCTTGTGGTCAGCACCCCCTTTGAACGGGTGGGTATTGACATTGTGGGGCCACTGGACCCCAAGACAGCCATGGCAACAGGTTCATCCTGGTCTTGGCGGACCATGTTACCCGGTACCCGGAAGCTATCCCTCTCAGGACAGTGACGGCCCCCGTGGTGGGACGCGCACTGATGGGAATTTTCTCCCGTGTGGGTTTCCCTCGAGAGGTGGTGTCCGACTGAGGTACGAACTTCATTTCCAAGTATATGAAGTCCCTGTGGCAGGAGTGCGGTGTAACGTACAAGTTCACCACTACTTACCACCCCAAGGTAATGGGCTGGTTGAAAGGTTCAACCGGACCCTCAAAGGCATGATTATGGGTCTTGAGGAACCCATGAGGCGTAAGTGGGATGTCCTCTTACCATGCCTTCTCTTTGCTTACCGTGAGGTGCCACAGAAGTCTCTAGGGTTCAGCCCCTTTGAGCTTCTCTATGGTCACCCAGTGAGAGGACCTCTGAGTTTGGTCAAGGAAGGCTGGGAGCAATCTCCCAGGAAACCTCCCCAGGATGTATATAGCTACATGCTAGCCTTCAGGAACCAGACTAGGCGTTTCAGACAACTCGCTGAGGCGAATCTGGAAGCCAGCCAGGAGGAGATGAAGCGGTGGTGCGACCAGAATGCCACTCTGGTTGAGCTTCAGCCTGGTCAGAAAGTGTGGGTCATGGCCCCAGTGGAGCCCTGCGCGCTCCAGGATAAGTGGACCGGACCATTTGAGGTGGTGGAGCGCAAAAGTCCTGTTACCTACTTGGTGGACTTGCGGTCTCCCAGGAACCCCTTGCGGGTCCTGCATGTCAACCGCCTGAAGCCCCACTTAGAGAGGTCCGAAGTGGGCATGCTCTTAGCAACAGATGCTGGGATGGAGGAGGAGACTGAGCCTCTTCCTGACCTCCTGTGTGCAACAGAGCAAGATGGGTCAGTGGATGGTGAGAACCTCTCTTCCACCCTGACCCCTGAGCAACGGAATGACTGTCACCAGTTGCTGGGACAGTTTTCTGATCTGTTCTCCCTGATTCCCAGTGTCACTGAGTGGTGCGTCCATGACATAGACACAGGAGACAGTCCTACTGTTAAGCACAAAACTTACAGGGTGACTGACAGGGTGAGAGCTTGCATCAAGGAGGAGGTCTCCAAGATGCTTGCGTTAGGGGTGATTGAGTCCTCTAACAGCCCTTAGGCCAGCCCAGTGGTCTTGGTCCCAGAGGCTGCCGCACCGGGTGTCACGCCAGAACTGCGGTTCTGTGTGGACTACCGAGGACTCAATTCAGTCACCAGGACTGACGCGCACCCCATCCCCAGAGCTGATGAGCTCATCGATCGGTTAGGGGCTGCACGGTACCTCAGCACGTTTGACTTAATGTATGGGTACTGGCAGATCGCCTTGACTGATGGGGCAAGAGAAAGGTCAGCATTCTCCACACCAGATGGGCACTACCAGTTCCGGGTTATGCCCTTTGGGATGAAGAATGCCCCTGCCACCTTTCAGAGGTTGGTCAACCAGGTGTTCACTGGACTGGAAGAGTTCAGTGCCGCCTACCTGGATGACATTGCAGTGTTCAGCGCCAGTTGGGAAGAACATCTGCGCCACCTCTGGGAAGTGTTGATGGCGCTGCGGAGAGCAGGCCTCACGATCAAGGCGAGTAAGTGCCAGATCGGGCAGGGTTCCGTGGTGTACTTGGGACACCAAGTTGGGAGCTGCCAGGTGGCGCCCCTGCAGCCCAAGATTGAGACCATCCTGGCTTGGGAACCCCCCAAGACCCAGACAGAGGTGGGAGCCTTTCTAGGACTCACTGGGTATTACAGGAGGTTTGTCAAGGGATATGGCAGCATCGTTGCCCCCTTGACAGAGCTGACTTCCTGGAAGCAGCCCAAGAAAGTGATTTGGACTGACACCTGTCAGAAAGCTTTTGATGCCCTGAAGACTGCCATGTGCACGGCGCCTGTGCTCCTGGCACCCAACTTCTCAAAAGAGTTTATCGTTCAAACAGATGCTTCAGAGCATGGTGTGGGTGCTGTTTTGTCACAGATGAATGAGGAGGGCCTAGAACAACCTGTAGCCTTCATCAGTAGGAGGTTACTTCCACGGGAACAGAGGTGGAGTGCAATTGAGCGTGAGGCATTTGCTGTGGTCTGGGCACTGAAGAAGTTGAGACCATACTTGTTTGGGACTCACTTCCGGGTTCAGACAGACCACAGGCCCCTCAGATGGTTGATGCAGATGAGGGGTGAGAATCCAAAGCTGTCGAGGTGGTCCATTTCCCTACAGGGGATGGACTTCACGGTGGAACACCGCCCTGGTACAGAACACGCCAATGCTGATGGTCTGTCCAGATTTTTCCGCCTTAGTGATGAGAACTCCCAGGAGGTAGGGTAGTTCTCCCCACATTTCAGCTGGAGGGGACACGTGTTAGACCTGGCACCATTGGCGTGGGTCTCCCTTCCACTTTTTGCTGTTGCCTCATGATGTTTTTGCTGGTCTATAGATGCTTTGGGCACTGTGCCACTGCTATTCAGTGCTACAGTGCAAGTGCTCCCTATGGTAAATTGATGTATGGATTAGTGACTCCATGTTTGGCCTATTTGATTCACTGTCAGACCCTAATACAGTGCACTGCGTTGTGCCCAGGGCTTGTGAATCAAATGCTGCTGGTGGGCTTGCAGCACTGGTTGTGCCACCCACAGGAGCAGCTTGTAAAGTGTGTCTCAGGCCTGCCATTGCAGAGCCTGTGTGCAGTCTGTGACTGCCATGTAGACTGGACAAGTGCACCCACTTGCCAGTCCCTAAACCTTCCCTTTTCTTCATATCAGTCACCCCTATGGTAGGCCCAAGGGCAGGGTGCATTGTAAGTATAAGGTAGGACATGCCCTGGTGTGTGTGGCATGTCCTAATAGTGAATTACAGCCATTTTCGTTTTTCACTATTGCAAGGCTACCTGTTCCCCATAGGCCAGAATGGGCAGTTTGATTATAACATCTTATA
The DNA here is from genome assembly GCA_963921515.1 of Calotriton arnoldi. Classification (NCBI taxonomy): domain Eukaryota; kingdom Metazoa; phylum Chordata; class Amphibia; order Caudata; family Salamandridae; genus Calotriton; species Calotriton arnoldi. The sequence goes on from CAWUFW010013060.1 coordinate 273,159, forward strand.
ATCCTAACTGACCCAGGGAACATGGTAGAAAAACTAATTTAGTATGCCTGAACTCAGAATGATAACATATATCTTTTAGTGAAGTTGGTTTTAACATTCTGTGTTTGAAAATACCACTTTTAGAAAGTAGGTATTTTCTTGCCTAACTGTCCAAGCCTGCCTCTGCTAGGTTGTGTATTCCATGTCTGGTTTGTGAGTGACAGGGGCTGGGGGATTCCAGGAGACAGGGTGAGTCAGCACAGGGCTGAATAGAGAGATCTACATGTAGAGTGGTGGGAGGAGTTGCACCTGGGACCTGAATAGGGCTGTGCCTTCCCTCCACAATGCTGGCTCCACCTCCTGTGGTGCGTCTGATGTCCCTGGCCCACACTGTCAAAGGAAAGAAGGAGTCCTGTAAACAAAGTGCTCCAAGACTGACCAGAACTGGTTTGGACTAGGTACAGACACTCTCTGCCTTCAGAGACAAAGGATTTTGGTGTATAAATACTGGGGCCCTGACCCCAAGACTTTAGATCACTTCTGGGAAACAAGAAGAACCTTTGCTGAGGAGAGGAACCAGAGAGAGAGACTGCAGGAGGAGACTATCCCTATGCTGTGTGCTGCTTGAGGATTGGCCTGCAGTGGTTACCTGATTGCCAAAGAAAGGAGAAAGGACGTTGTGCTACTTTCATCAACTTGTAAGAAGATCTCCAAGGGCTTGAACTAGAGCTTGCCTCCTGCCTGAAGTCTCAGGGATACAAGACTTCACCAACCAGCTTCTCCCTGCCTTCCCTTGCTGGGAATTGAAGTGCCTGCTGTTGAGCTGGGCCTGCTGAGAGACTGCGTGTCGCTGGGAGCTGGAAGCGCGACTCAAGACGAAGAAGCGTGTCGCCGCCGCAGCAGTTGTCGTCGCATCGCCGAGAAAGCATGCCGCCGCTGTCGCCATCGCATCAACCGAAGCGCCTCGCATCACCGGAGAAGAGTGTCGCCGTCGCAGCAGATGCCGTCGCATCACTGGAGAAGCATGTCGCTGCCGCAGCAGCTGTCGTCGCATCGCTGAGGAAGCGTGCCGCCGCTGTCGCATCGCATCACCGAGGCGCCCCGCATCCCTGGAGAAGAGTGTCGCCGTCGCAGCAGACGCCGTCGCATCACCAGAGAAGCGTGTCGCAGGGCCTGTCGCGGCTCAGAAGATTCACTGAGTCGCCGCACGGCCGTTGGGTGTGCACGCATCACCCCTTCGTTGTCGCAACATCAAGAAGACGCCATTTTGTCTCATTGCACCGGGTCATCATCGCATTGCAGCGTTGCTAGACGCATCGCCACAGAAGCGCAGTAAGAAACCGACGCATCTCCTCCCCACGCGGTGAAGAACCGACGCATCACCTCCTCTCCGGTAAGGAATCGACGCATCACCGTCCCCAACGCAGCAGTAGGGAACCGACGCATCACCTCCCCCGAAGCAAGGAACCGACGCATCACCGTTCTTGCGTGTAAGGAACCGACGCATCACCTTCCCTGCAACTCTTTTGTTGTATAGCGTTACGCATCCAAAGGTACATTGAACGCAAAGTGTCGCATTTACCATCTTAAGAGAACTAAGCTATTTCTACCATTTTTAAGTACAGTATTGTGGATTCTTTTTGTCGTTTATGGTCTTGTGTTAAATCTATATAAAAGATACTTATTTTTATAATACAACCTGTGTGGCGTCCCTTTGTAGTGTTGTCACTATATTACTGTATGTGTTCACAAATGCTTTACACACTGCCTCTGAGATAAGCCTGCCTGCTCGTGCCAAGCTACCAAGGGGGTGAGCAGGGGTTATTTTGGGAGTGTACCCCCTTACCCTGACTAGACGCAAGGGTCCCTATTTGGTCAAAGGTGCCTACCTCTGCCAACTAGAGACCCCCAAATCTAACATTGGTGGTCAGCGGTGAGGATTCTGGACTTGCATTTGTGACTCATATACAGTGATTGGTAGACACTACTAGTGAGGGCAGACCAAACGCAACCACATACATTTTGGTAGATTGTTTTTCCTGGGATTCCCTATTTTTGCCAAGAACTGCCAAGTTTAATCACCATGAGTAAAGCAGCATCCATCGCATCTGTGGATTATGATTTTGAAGAGGAGAAACTAGAAAGCTACAATGTGAAACAGCTAAAGCACTTCCGCAGGAGATTTAAAGTTGCTATGACCGGTCTCTCCAAGAAGGATGAGTTCCAAAAGGCGCTGAGGACCTGGGTGGAAGCAAGGAGCACCCCTGAGGAAGTGGAGGGGGCTGGAAATGCAGATGAGCAGCTGGAAGGGCCATTGGGTCTAGGGGAAAGGAGAGTAGCTTCCCCAGCAGGTAGCAGTATTTCTGCCAAGGGCCTGTCCCCAGAAGAGCTGGAGGACAGGGACTAGAGTAGGATGCATGAGATGGAGCTGACCAAGCTCAAGTTGAGTGGGCAGTTAGAGAATAAGAAATCGGCCCTAGAGGAAAAGAGGATGCAAATGGAGCATGAGAGAAGTTTGAGGAGTTAGAATTGAAAGCGAGGAGCTTAGAGATTACTCCCTCTGGTGGCAGCACACCGTCTGTGCCTGTGGAACCAAGAGTGTATATTCCTAAGGATGTGGTGAAAGAGTTCTTTAAAAATGATGACATTGGGCAGTGGTTCAAGGCCTATGAGGTAGCCATGTCCTCCCACCGGGTCCCTGAGAAGGATTGGGAGAGCGGGGTTGTGGGGGTGGTTCCTTAGTGAGGGGCGAGATACCTTGTTAGACTTGCCCTCTGAAGTCCACAATTCTTATAGCCACATGAAAGATGCATTGATGTCCAGGTATGGGTTGACCCCTGAACTGTATAGGCAGAGGTTCAGGAATTGCAAAAAGATAGAGGGCAGTACCTGGGTAGAATATGTCACTTTTTTCTGCAGAGCATTGGATGGTTGGGTGAAGGGTAGCAAAGTAAATGATTTTGAGGCGCTCTTTGATTTAATTGCATGGGAGCACTTGTCAAGTAATTGTTTTCCAGAGCTACGCCAGCACCTGATTGATAGTAGGCTGACTAACCCTAGGAAGCTTGCTGAGGAGGCGGACCGCTGGGTGAGCACCCGGGTCCACAAGGGTCATATGGGAGACTCCGCCAAGGGTGGGCAGGGTCCCCAGCAGAACAGTGGGGGGGACAAGGGTAAACGGAGGGAGTTCCAGAAAGGGCCCCAAAGTAATTCCCAAGGGAACCGAGGGAAAGGTTCCCAGCCTCCCCCTGAGAAGAAGAAAGGGGCCCGACAGGTAAACTTGTTCAAAGAGGGCCCCTGTCCTGTTTTAAGTGTGGCCTAGTGGGTCACGGTTCATGGGATCCCCAGTATCCCCAGTTTGGGAAGATAACACCCCCTGGTGCAGCGCCCCGGCAGTTGGCTAGTGTAGCCCTGGGGGAGGAGATGGGTGCCCAAGGTGGGTGGGGTCCCGCAGAGATGTCTCTAGTCTCTTTAGGAGACTGTGAGGTGGTCCCCAGGACCCAGCTGCCTGATAACACTAAGAAGTACAGGCAGTGGGTGACCATCAATGGCCACAGGGTGGAGGCTCTGAGAGACACCGGAGCCTGAAAGAGTGGCCCAGGTACCTGCCTTGAGGAGAAGAGGCCGGGGCGCGGGGAACCCGCCCCCACAGTTCCCACGATCCAGGAGGAGGCAGAACTTGAGGTGGATGCCCTGGAACCTGCAGGGGAACAAGTAGCTGAACTGGGGGACCTGCCTGAGCTGACCCATTGGCAGCAGGAAGGAGGACCCTCCAGGGAAGAGTTCTGTGAGGAGCAGAACAAGTGCCCTTCTCTTCTGGGTTTGCGGCAGCAGGCTGCAAACCAGGCAGCAGGTGATCAGTCTGGGTCACATTGGATCTACCCGGAGAATGGTCTCCTGTATAGTGAGCCTAAGGTTGCTGAGCCTGGGTCAGCCCATGTGCTGGTGGTACCCCAGCGCTTCAGAGCCTTCCTACTGGGGCTGGCTCATGATGTACCATTAGCAGGACATTTGGGGCAGGACAAGACCTTTGAGAGGCTTGCCACCCACTTTTCTGGCCCCAAATGCGCAGGAGTTCAGATCAGTAGCGGCCCGTGGTGGGAGTGCTGCCGGGCGCTGATGTGGGGTGGGGGAGGGGCAGGGTGGGGGGTAGTAAACTACAGATTACGGCCCATTAGAGGTAAGTAAACATATAAATAAATAAAACGAATTTCGTTGCGAGCGCTGCATCGCATTTGGCGATGCAGCGCGCGCAACAAAATTAGTTTTATTTATTTATATGTTTACTTACCTCTAATCGGCCGTAATCCGTAGGTTACTACCCCCACCCTGCCCCTCCCCACCCCACGTCAGCGCCCGGCAGCACTCCCACCACGGGCCGCTACTGGTTCAGATACTCATTGCAGGACCTGTGAGACTTGCCAGGCAAGTGGAAAGAGTGGGAGGAAGCAAAAGGCTCCTCTCCAGCCATTCCTTGTGGTCAGCACCCCCTTTGAACGGGTGGGTATTGACATTGTGGGGCCACTGGACCCCAAGACAGCCATGGCAACAGGTTCATCCTGGTCTTGGCGGACCATGTTACCCGGTACCCGGAAGCTATCCCTCTCAGGACAGTGACGGCCCCCGTGGTGGGACGCGCACTGATGGGAATTTTCTCCCGTGTGGGTTTCCCTCGAGAGGTGGTGTCCGACTGAGGTACGAACTTCATTTCCAAGTATATGAAGTCCCTGTGGCAGGAGTGCGGTGTAACGTACAAGTTCACCACTACTTACCACCCCCAAGGTAATGGGCTGGTTGAAAGGTTCAACCGGACCCTCAAAGGCATGATTATGGGTCTTGAGGAACCCATGAGGCGTAAGTGGGATGTCCTCTTACCATGCCTTCTCTTTGCTTACCGTGAGGTGCCACAGAAGTCTCTAGGGTTCAGCCCCTTTGAGCTTCTCTATGGTCACCCAGTGAGAGGACCTCTGAGTTTGGTCAAGGAAGGCTGGGAGCAATCTCCCAGGAAACCTCCCCAGGATGTATATAGCTACATGCTAGCCTTCAGGAACCAGACTAGGCGTTTCAGACAACTCGCTGAGGCGAATCTGGAAGCCAGCCAGGAGGAGATGAAGCGGTGGTGCGACCAGAATGCCACTCTGGTTGAGCTTCAGCCTGGTCAGAAAGTGTGGGTCATGGCCCCAGTGGAGCCCTGCGCGCTCCAGGATAAGTGGACCGGACCATTTGAGGTGGTGGAGCGCAAAAGTCCTGTTACCTACTTGGTGGACTTGCGGTCTCCCAGGAACCCCTTGCGGGTCCTGCATGTCAACCGCCTGAAGCCCCACTTAGAGAGGTCCGAAGTGGGCATGCTCTTAGCAACAGATGCTGGGATGGAGGAGGAGACTGAGCCTCTTCCTGACCTCCTGTGTGCAACAGAGCAAGATGGGTCAGTGGATGGTGAGAACCTCTCTTCCACCCTGACCCCTGAGCAACGGAATGACTGTCACCAGTTGCTGGGACAGTTTTCTGATCTGTTCTCCCTGATTCCCAGTGTCACTGAGTGGTGCGTCCATGACATAGACACAGGAGACAGTCCTACTGTTAAGCACAAAACTTACAGGGTGACTGACAGGGTGAGAGCTTGCATCAAGGAGGAGGTCTCCAAGATGCTTGCGTTAGGGGTGATTGAGTCCTCTAACAGCCCTTAGGCCAGCCCAGTGGTCTTGGTCCCAGAGGCTGCCGCACCGGGTGTCACGCCAGAACTGCGGTTCTGTGTGGACTACCGAGGACTCAATTCAGTCACCAGGACTGACGCGCACCCCATCCCCAGAGCTGATGAGCTCATCGATCGGTTAGGGGCTGCACGGTACCTCAGCACGTTTGACTTAATGTATGGGTACTGGCAGATCGCCTTGACTGATGGGGCAAGAGAGAGGTCAGCATTCTCCACACCAGATGGGCACTACCAGTTCCGGGTTATGCCCTTTGGGATGAAGAATGCCCCTGCCACCTTTCAGAGGTTGGTCAACCAGGTGTTCGCTGGACTGGAAGAGTTCAGTGCCGCCTACCTGGATGACATTGCAGTGTTCAGCGCCAGTTGGGAAGAACATCTGCGCCACCTCTGGGAAGTGTTGATGGCGCTGCGGAGAGCAGGCCTCACGATCAAGGCGAGTAAGTGCCAGATCGGGCAGGGTTCCGTGGTGTACTTGGGACACCAAGTTGGGAGCTGCCAGGTGGCGCCCCTGCAGCCCAAGATTGAGACCATCCTGGCTTGGGAACCCCCCAAGACCCAGACAGAGGTGGGAGCCTTTTTAGGACTCACCGGGTATTACAGGAGGTTTGTCAAGGGATATGGCAGCATCGTTGCCCCCTTGACAGAGCTGACTTCCTGGAAGCAGCCCAAGAAAGTGATTTGGACTGACACCTGTCAGAAAGCTTTTGAGGCCCTGAAAACTGCCATGTGCACGGCGCCCGTGCTCCTGGCACCCAACTTCTCAAAAGAGTTTATCGTTCAAACAGATGCTTCAGAGCATGGTGTGGGTGCTGTTTTGTCACAGATAAATGAGGAGGGCCTAGAACAACCTGTAGCCTTCATCAGTAGGAGGTTACTTCCACGGGAACAGAGGTGGAGTGCAATTGAACGTGAGGCATTTGCTGTGGTCTGGGCACTGAAGAAGCTGAGACCATACTTGTTTGGGACTCACTTCCGGGTTCAGACAGACCACAGGCCCCTCAGATGGTTGATGCAGATGAGGGGTGAGAATCCAAAGCTTTTGAGGTGGTCCATTTCCCTACAGGGGATGGATTTCAAGGTGGAACACCGCCCTGGTACAGAACACGCCAATGCTGATGGTCTGTCCAGATTTTTCCGCCTTAGTGATGAGAACTCCCAGGAGGTAGGGTAGTTCTCCCCACATTTCAGCTGGAGGGGACACGTGTTAGACCTGGCACCATTGGCGTGGGTCTCCCTTCCACTTTTTGCTGTTGCCTCATGTGTTTTTGCTGGTTATAGATGCTTTGGGCACTGTGCCACTGCTATTCAGTGCCACAGTGCAAGTGCTCCCTATGGTAAATTGATGTATGGATTAGTGACTCCATGTTTGGCCTATTTGATTCACTGTCAGACCCTAGTACAGTGCACTGGTTGTGCCCAGGGCCTGTGAATCTAATGCTGCTGGTGGGCTTGCAGCACTGGTTGTGCCACCCACAGGAGCAGCTTGTTAAGTGTGTCTCAGGCCTGCCATTGCAGAGCCTGTGTGCAGTCTGTGACTGCCATGTTGACTGGACAAGTGCTTCCACTTTCCAGTCCCTAAACCTTCCCTTTTCTTCATATCAGACACCCCTATGGTAGGCCCAAGGGCAGGGTGCATTGTAAGTATAAGGTAGGACATGCCCTGGTGTGTGTGGCATGTCCTAATAGTGAATTACAGCCATTTTCGTTTTTCTCTATTGCAAGGCTACCTGTTCCCCATTGGCCAGAATGGGCAGTTTTATTATAACATCTTATAATCCTAACTGACCCAGGGACATGGTAGAAAAACTAATTTAGTATGCCTGAACTCAGAATGATAAAATACATCTTTTAGTGAAGTTGGTTTTAACATTCTGTGTTTGAAAATACCACTTTTAGAAAGTAGGTATTTTCTTGCCTAACTGTCCAAGCCTGCCTCTGCTAGGTTGTGTATTCCATGTCTGGTTTGTGAGTGACAGGGGCTGGGGGATTCCAGGAGACAGGGTGAGTCAGCACAGGGCTGAATAGAGAGATCTACATGTAGAGTGGTGGGAGGAGTTGCACCTAGGACCTGAATAGGGCTGTGCCTTCCCTCCACAATGCTGGCTCCACCTCCTGTGGTGCGTCTGATGTCCCTGGCCCACACTGTCAAAGGAAAAAAGGGGTCCTGTAAACAAAGTGCTCCAAGACTGACCAGAACTGGTTTGGACTAGGTACAGACACTCTCTGCCTTCAGAGACAAAGGATTTTGGTGTATAAATACCGGGGCCCTGACCCCAAGACTTTAGATCACTTCTGGGAAACAAGAAGAACCTTTGCTGAGGAGAGGAACCAGAGAGAGAGACTGCAGGAGGAGACTATCCCTATGCTGTGTGCTGCTTGAGGATTGGCCTGCAGTGGTTACCTGATTGCCAAAGAAAGGAGAAAGGACTTTGTGCTACCTTCATCAACTTGTAAGAAGATCTCCAAGGGCTTGAACTAAAGCTTGCCTCCTGCCTGAAGTCTCAGGGATACAAGACTTCACCAACCAGCTTCTCCCTGCCTTCCCTTGCTGGGAATTGAAGTGCCTGCTGTTGAGCTGGGCCTTCTGAGAGACTGCATGTCGCTGGGAGCTGGAAGCGCGACTCAAGACGAAGAAGCGTGTCGCCGCCGTAGCAGTTGTCATCGCATCGCCAAGAAAGCGTGCCGCCACTGTCGCCATCGCATCAACCGAAGCGCCTCGCATCACCGGAGAAGAGTGTCGCCATCGCAGCAGACGCTGTCGCATCACTGGAGAAGCGTGTCGCTGCTGCAGCAGCTGTCATCGCATCGCTGAGCAAGCATGCCGCCGTTGCCGCTGTCGCATCGCATCACTGAGGCGCCCCGCATCCCTGGAGAAGAGTGTCACCGTCGCAGCAGACGCCGTTGCATCACCAGAGAAGCGTGTCGCAGGGCCTGTCGCGGCTCAGAAGATTCACTGAGTCTCCGTCGGGCGTGCACGCATCACCCCTTCGTTGTCGCAACATCAAGAAGACGCCATTTTGTCTCATTGCACCGGGTCGTCATCGCATCGCGGTGTTGCTAGACGCATCGCCACAGAAGCGCAGTAAGAAACCGACGCATCACCTCCCCACGCGGTGAAGAACCGACGCATCACCTCCTCTCCGGTAAGGAACCGACGCATCACCGTCCCCTACGCAGCAGTAGGGAACCGACGCATCACCTCCCCCGAAGCAAGGAACCGACGCATCACCGTTCTTGCGTGTGAGGAACCGACGCATCACCTTCCCTGCAACTCTTTTGTTGTATAGCGTTACTCATCCAAAAGTACATTGATTGCAAAGTGTCGCATTTACCATCTTAAGAGAACTAAGCTATTTCTACCATTTTTAAGTACAGTATTGTGGATTCTTTTTGTCGTTTGTGGTCTTGTGTTAAATCTATATAAAAGATACTTACTTTTATAATACCACCGGTGTGGCGTCCCTTTGTAGTGTTGTCACTATATTACTGTATGTGTTCACAAATGCTTTACACACTGCCTCTGAGATAAGCCTGCCTGCTCGTGCCAAGCTACCAAGGGGGTGAGCAGGGGTTATTTTGGGAGTGTACCCCCTTACCCTGACTAGACGCAAGGGTCCCTATTTGATCAAAGGTGCCTACCTCTGCCAACTAGGGACCCCCAAATCTAACAAGGAGCAACCAAAATGGATCTGCAAGAAGATGCCCTTTTTTTTCAGTGAGCAATGTTTTCTGCTTAAAGGCGAGACATGGCATTATGACAATGAGATTCTACCAGATTACTGTTAAGTGTGGCAGAGCCAGCCTGAGAAGCATCTTTCTCATTCTGGTAACAGCTATCTGACATGTATCACAAAATCATCTGGAGAACTTCAATTGAAAACGTTCCATTGTGCAGCAGCTTATGTTCTAGATACCTAGAACGATAATAGGGATATGAGATTTATGGATTTGTCCTTTACTAACCCTCTCTGAGGTCTAATCATGGGGCTCCTTATACAAAGACAGTGAAAGGAAACCCTGGAATGTAGGCATTATCTTAAAGACTGTCATCTAAATGATATTACATTACAAATAATCAGCCAGGAAAATCTCCTTACAAGTAGCCCCTTAATTCCAATGGGACCATCTACAGTGCGTACATTAACTAAGAAAAATGCATCAGTATGAACTGAGGGCAGCACTGATTTGAAACTCAGAGTTGTGGGTGTCTCTCTGGTCTTCATTATGAGTCAACTCGTCTATACAATGTGACTAGTAATGACAGATACAAGCTTTATCTGAATTATGAAATAGGTGGAAACTGCGCAGATCTGTTTGTTGTGGTTCATGGGAAAATGAGGACTTATCAGGGGAATTGGACCCAAAATGAACCAGTTTTCCAATAATTGTTATTTCTCAGGGAAGCCTCCAGGTTACACCTGCAATCTACATTAACTCTGTCAGCCTTGATATTGGTAACTCCGAATTGCAAACTTAATGGGGCCTTTTCCGGGCAATTCATATTTAGGTCCTAAGATCTCACACTAAGTTCAAGACTTAAAGAACCACATTCAGATCACTCATAATAAGGGCCTTAGTCTGCACATACAGAAACATGAACTCTTCAAAATAAGAGATAAGAGCAACTAAATGCACAGGGTGCTATGATTATAGAGCAATTATTAGGTATTTTGACCTGCCATTGCCCTACTAGTACCTATGAAGTGATTGATAAACGAAGAGTGAAAGTGTCTGCACCTTTCCCAAATGGATTGGGTGGTTATAATGATGAAAAGATCAAAGAAGAAATTAATTAAAATCTTGATTCTTTTCTCAGTAGGGGAAACCCCTTTGCATTTCAGGAGATTTGCACTGCATTCATAAAGCTTTGCGTTTCATTTCTGGATAGAATTCAATCTTGATGTTGTTACTGTCGTTTTAGTTCTTGATTTATTGATTTAATATTATCATGCTCCATTCCTTAACCACCAAACAGCTCATCTGCTTTCTGTGTTACTCCTGGTAAAGAGTAAAAGAGGATGAGCTACAATCAGGGCCTGATTCACAAAGGGCCTCTGCACTCGTGGTGGAAGCCCCACAGTTGTGGCGGAGTCTCTGCACTCGGGGCAGAATCTCTCCAATGAGAATTCTCATTGTGGAGATTCCACCCCTAGTGCCGAGGCTCCCCCAGACTGCATGTCCACTGCCACGACTGCGGAGGCCCTTTGTGAATCAGGCCCTCAGTCTCTATCCCCATGTCCTTAACTTGTGAGTTCAGGAAAACTTCTGAATTTGTTTCTGGTGGAAATGTATTGGCACATCTTTTACTTGTGGCCATGACAGAAGGTTGCTTTGCTACTGACATGCTGTAACTAATCTGTGAGGAAAAAAATCTTTCACTGGTGCTGTCCTCTAAACACCTGATCTCTGAACAAGGAAAGCTTGCACTGTTTCTGCGATGATGTTACTGATCTATGAATAAGTGGTATTTCCTCTGCTGTTGCCCATCTTTTGAAAAAACAAAGCTGCCATACATATACCTAACTCGGAAGGAGGGGCATTTGCACTGTTTCTGCCCAGGGTGTTTCTGTTCTATGAAGGAGGAGTTTTTCTTCTGCTGCTGCCTCATTATATGAAAAAAACAAAGGATATTGAATTCACTTGAATAAATTGCCCCACAAACCAAGGACTGTTTCACAGTGTGTGTTGTGAGATACCAGTAGTCCTAAGAATGGCACCTGGCCCAGCAGGGGCAATATTCTAGTGGCAAAACATGTCAAAGAAAGAAGGTCTGTCAGATCAATAAGGCAGGAACATACATGTTGACATAAAGGTTACTAACTCACTGAAAGGGAACCCATTACTAGGAGACTGTATAAACAGGGAACAATAATATTACTTCTGGACATTTTTTAATTTAAAATTAGTCTAATTTGGAGAATTTCATTTGACACTAATTATGTGAAATTACCGAACTTACGCCATTTTGGCACTTTACATAATTATGCACCATTCCTGGTAAAAATGTACTGCAAATGTGAAACTCAATGTAAAAATGTACCATACACTTACAGAAACAACAGAACGTGAGCAGCTGTTGTTTGCATAATTTACTTTTAATAAATGTGCCCTTGCACCACAAATAGATGAGAGGACACATTTGGGTTAAAATATGACATGAATGACAGATTTGAATTAGGGCAAATATGTGCAGTGTCACATAATTTTTGCCTTAATTTCTCGTAACTAAGCAAAAGCAAATTGTACACATTTCGCACACCCCTAAGGAGTACCCTAAGAAGCTAATTAGTGCTAGATAAGAGGTTTGGCTGTTTCTTCCTGTAGTTTTTTTTTATATTCTGTGTATGTTTATGCTTGTTTACAGGGGGTGTACAGCAGTCCTTTAACTCATCTCACTACCTCTTCAATGTGTTAGCTACCTGTGTTATAACTGTTGTGTGTCTGTAAACGAATTGTGTGATGATCCTCCAGCTACTGCCACATATTCTTTACTTATTCTTTGAGTTAGGGAAGTTTGTCCTATTGCTGTCCTTGTACTTTTGCTGTTTCTTTAACATTTTTAGTGTGAGTGAAGGCCACTGGTCCACGCCCATGGTACATCCTCAGTGTATCTGTTGGCCATTGGCCGACCCTGGGGAGGATCTGAAAGGACCCTCTGGTGCTTGCACCAGAAGGATTCTTTTTTTTTTCATTTTCAGCTCAGGAAGAGCTTCCAGAGCAGGACAAGACTGGCTTTTTTCCCTGTGGGAAATAAAGATCATCGTACAGGCTGCGCTGACATCAATTCTACAAAAGTGAAAGTAAAATGAGCCGATTGGCTCATTTTACATTTACTTTCACTGCATCAGTGGTTGAGGGCATATCTCAGCCCTCCAAACACTGATTGAGTTTGGGGAGGTATTGTTTAAAAGGGGAGAATCTCCTCTTTCAACAGTTTTTCTACCCAGTGGAACTCTCTTTGGGGATAGCTACAGGAGAGTGATCCTCAAGCAGTGATCCTCCCACTAGACACATTAGTTTTATGGCAAGGGTAGCAGCTTCTTGGGCATGGGCTTTCTGCTCCCTGGCGACAGGGCAGAAAGCCCACTAAACACCAGAAATATATATTAAAAACAAATAGGAGTGGGGAATGCTCAACATGAGCATGGCCATGCCCCAACTAAAAAGGGTGCATCAGTCTTTCTACCACTCCCAGTGATTGGAGGTTTGCCCCAATCTGCCTCTGCCAGGGGGAGTAGGAGGGGGGGAGAAAGCCCACTAGACATCAGAGACGAATAAACCAAAATCATTGGGATGGGGGCTGACTACCATGGGCAGGGTCATGACCCCACCCTAAGAAGGATGCAACAGTCTTTTTGCTCCATCAGCCCCCGGGAAGTGGAGTGTTAATTTTAAGTTCCTGATGTGATATGTAAATCAAATGACTTGCAACTTCCTCAATGTACAATAACTATTGAAAATTGTCTTTAAAAAGAAAGGTGAGCTAGCTGAAGCCACAACCCCGAAGAGAGATTTATTGTAGCATAAATGGCAAAAAAATAATGCCACATATGCACCTTCTATTTCAACCCCTGAATGAAATACGTCTGCGCTATAGAGCGTTTTGGTTCTCCCCGATTAATGGGAATCCCCTGTTGTCATATAGACAAAAAAGGTGGGTACACGTTCAGGGGTAGATCCATCATTTGCATCTCTACTTCATCTGTCTCTGCAGCCATTGCTTGCAAAGACCATAAATTAGTGCTACTGATCTGTGTAGTCATTGTAACTAAAACAGCTTTATTTAGAGTTCAGAGGATGGGATACTCTGTCACAAATGTGGTGGCTGTCCCATCCATGCTACTGCAAGTACATCATAGCTTATGGAGCTTGTATTAAGACAGAGAAGATATTCATTGCATTTTGGTGGAGTATCCAGTCTGCCAAACTCTAAAGCCCCAAGGGCAAGCCTCAGTTGTACAAGGGAACAATTTTCTTATGTCAGAGAAGGATCATGACAACCCACCTGACAATTCCATTTGTGGGTGCAAATATGTATTGGCGTACTAGGCCGCAGGGGTCATCAGAGGACTTGCCCCACTTGGGCCCCATGTTGTGTACCCCAAAATAATTAGGGTCACACCCGGTGGATTTCCTAAGCCCCCAGTGAAACTGCAAGCTTTTCGGGGAAAAGTGAAACTAGAAGGTATCTCTCATACTTCCCACCAAGTTATGCTCTTCTAGGTAAGGATGTTAGAAATCAGACCAACCTATCAGAGGATCTCTCGTCTAGACATGATATTGGACCCCAAAATAAGTGCACAGAGGAGCATGGGTGTTTTACAACAATTTTAATTATATGCTAATCTTCTATAAATAATATAAAAATTGTCAACCAGTGAACAAAATTGATAAAATTCTGAATGCTAGATAGATACATTCCAGCCATATTTTATCACTTATCCCTAACCCATTAAGCCAAATGTTTGCTAGAATTAGCTGACTTATGATGGAGCAGGGTAAACAAAATAATTTTGTACCCCTTGGAAATTAATGACCTCTTAAGAATTAATAATACTAACCGTTTGAAATGCATGTATTAACCAACAAACGCACCTTTTTAGTAAACACTACATGTGGGTAATATGCTGATTTATGCAAAATCTAATCTACTTATAAATGTGAAGTTAATTAACCTTAGTATTGTGATTTGCGTATTGATTAGAGTGAAATTGCATGATTTGTGTTGCGTAGTAAATTTGTATTATGGCAAAGAATGCAGATGGTAAGTAAAATGGCTTTAAATGTCGCTTCTGCTAGGTAGCACCTAACACGGGTCTTTAGAATGGCGGGTGGTAAACAGAAAGGCTTATTTTCTTTGTTTTAATTTCGGTTGTGTTTGTTCTTATGATAGTTCGTTCGGGCCTGCTAGGCCATGCTTCGAAAATGGCTGCTGAAAAGGATGAGATCACGTGAGATGACTAAGATGGCCTCTGCGCAGAAGCAATACAGAAGTTCCAGTCACGTGAATGCGGCCTGTGCCCGGAGTGAGAAATGTCAAGGTCGATCTGACCTACAATGAAGAACGTGCCAAGTGATTCAGCATGTATTCCTGGGAATGGATGGGAAAGAACTGAGTGACAATGGATGAACTAATATGTGACCCTCAAAGATCGCTACAAAATGAATGGACAAGTTGGACTACTTTTGACCCCAGAATCATGAGACTTATTGTGTGTTTTATTGTCCCCAAGGAGGGCGATGAGGTGACCATCACCACCCCTCCAATGGACCAATTAGCGTGATTCTTGCCCCTAAGGATTGCAACTTTTATGTGTAGTAAGCCAGAGAATAGGGTATAAGAGAGTCTGCTCTTACGTGGATTGGTTGCTGTTGGTGTTATTGCCATGCCGTTTCTTTATTTTTCATTTTTCCACTTTGATGCTGCGAAAGACTCTATCATTTTGGACTTCGAACTTTGACTGGGGAAGGAACGAGATCGTTGCGGGAAATTCTGCCCGGGAGGTGCGTCCGAGGAGGTTAGCGGGACAGTCAGTCAGTTTGGGAGTCCAATTCTTTGATCTGCGGTTTATTTCCTTTGGTGAACCATTCTTGTCATCGCCCCATGGCCGAGGGTAATGCATAATTTTCACTTTTCCTAAACCTTTCTTAAATGTTTATTGATATATTAAATGTGTTTGGTAATAAAGAATTTCACTTATTTGATTGAAGAATTTAGATAAAATTATATTCTAACTTTAAAACGAGTCTGTGTTTCCTTAATAAATTTATGATTTATAAATGTTAAAGGTTTTAATTGTGATTGAGCTGGTCTTAATCACCATCAACTTATTCTACTAGTTGGTCCATCGACCGAATAGCGGAGTACCTTGATGTTTAGAACCGACAGGATCCAAAGTTAATGCATATAATGTATAGATTATTATTCTGTCGAATTTAACAAGGTATTCCGTTCGTCCAGCAGCACATTCTCCTTAGCATGTAATCCAGAGATTGAATGAATGTATGTATGCGGTGTCATGGGCCCCACCGACATAAGTTGTAAATAACAATAGGTTGCATAAGTGTTTTACTTGGATTGGTGTCCTAAGGAGCAATTTATATTAGCTGCGCTGGATCAGATTTCTTGGTAGCAGAGTTATGGTTACTATAGATTAGTTTGGTGATTTTTGATTATTGATTTTACGTGTCTAACACTCTATGTTGAATTTGTGTTATGTTATGTATAAGTCGAAATTTTGAAGCTTCCGGAAAGTAGGAAGTGGACACGTGTGGCAAGAGAATTCACATGGAATTGTGCATTGTCTGATTTCAAATTGGTGATAACACAGGATTGTGTTATGTTAGGGACATTTCATGTATGAAATTGCATTTGAGTAAAATAGCAACAGGTTTTCTTGTGAAACTCTGGCCTTAATTCTCAGGAGCAGTGTAGTCTCCACATGTGTTTTATCCCCAGAGAAACGGGTTTACCTCTTGCTTGAGAGAAGGGTAAGGTAGAGAGAAGTTCTACACTTATCGAACGAAACAGTACTCTTGTAAGTTAGAACAAACTATTTCTTTTGTTTAGAGAAACAGACAATGGTAATGTGTTTTATGTTGTAACTAATACATTTTTGTCGAGAAGAAAAGTTAAGAAAACTGCCGATAATTTTTGTAAAGGAAGGGTCAGTAGAGACAGGAGTAGAACTGACGTCAACAACAACCGCACTGGTATTGGCCAGTTGTGGAAGAGCGAAGAGCTTCCTGATTGGTGCGTTAGTGTGAAGACGCGCTGGTATTGGTTAGTGTGAGAGTGACGTAAAGCTTTCAGATCGGTGCGTTGGTGTGAGACGCGCTGGGATAGGTCCGAATAGCCGAGCAGTAGAAAGAACAGAGTGGTGAAGAATTTCGTGTATTTGTTTTGAGAAAAAGAACAGTGAAATATGGCTTATTATGAGTATGGTAGAGAGAAACCGTCATGGTTTGCAAAGATTAAAAACTTTTTCAAGAAAGACAAGAAGGTTGTGACTAGGGAAGGAGAAGTACTTCCTCCGCCGAAAACGCCAGCATCTCATATGATGTTGAAATATGGCTATCATATCTGTATTTGGTTGGAAAATTGGGCGAAATAGACCCAAGGTGATGGAGTATTGGCATTTCCAGAAAATGGTTCGTTTAGCACAGCTGTACTTCGAAATTTGAGAGAAAAGATGATGAAACTTGAACCGAGACCTAGACCAACACAGTTCGAAGCTTTAGGTGAATGGGAAGATGAGATGTATGAAAGGGAAAGACACAGAGGTGCAAAGAATTATAGTTTAGTCCATGGAAGAGTATGGGGATTGAATCATGAAGACAGGATGAGACGATGGCGGTATGCTAACATGACGGATGGTTTGTTTCCTGTCAGAACAGTTGAAGAGATTACAGGGAGAAAGTGTACGGAGAAAAAGAAGCATGCAGTAACAGAAAGGTATGGGTATGGAGTTAGCGACACAGAGGATGAGTTGCTGGAGGACATTTTAAATAAAAGACCCCCTCCATATCAACAGAATTCTGCGGCGGTGACTCCAAATGCACCACCAATGGAAACTGCAAGAAATCAAAGCCCTGAACGAAATTATGTAATAAATAGGTCATTTGATAAATTAGAAACACCACAGAATGTGAAGCATGACAATGGTAATACAACTGAATTAGCCAGAACCACAAGAGAGTTGACTGAAAAGATAAGAGAACTAACAAAGAATATGGAAGCTGTGCCTGGCCAGTGACGATAGGGCCAGTAATTCCGGTATTTGAAAATCAAAGAATAGATGAGCATTCCCTGACAATTCCATTGAACTCTAGTATGAAAAAAGTAAGAGAAGGGATAATTCCAGAAAATAGAGAGGCAAGAGATTCTGTTGGTTCATGTAGGTTGAGTCCACCTACAAATTTGACAATTAATGAGAGTCAGATAAATAAGATTCCTATGGGAACCGAGTCAGCAACTGAGACACCAGAGAGAAGTACAAGTTGGGCAGAAGTAAATAAAACCCCTGTGGGTCCGACTGCAGAAGAATTAAATGAGTGGGTGAAGAACTTACAGAAGAAAGATGCTGAACCACAACCTTTGGACGTGATTAGATTAAAAATAGATATGGAGGAATTGATTCTAGGAACTATTGGTACAGATCGGTTGAAGTCCTACCAAGATGACGAGTTAATGTTTATGTGTAAAAGCGTTACTTGGAGAGCTAGGAATTTGCATGAAAAATTGGAAGAAACAGCGAACGAACTAGGAGTAGAATTTGGAAAAATCTGAGGATTGCAGAAACCGTACAAGGTAGATTTTAGTGAAAAGGATATAGAAAATCTGAACACTTCAGGACGTTTAACACAGATAAAGGAACTGATTGTATTATTGAGAAAATGGGGAGATGTGGACAGGTGGAGAAGCAGGTGGATAAGAAGAAAGGAGGGAACGACTGATAAGGCTTCATTGGCTTTTCCGGTGAAAGAGAAAGAACCAATAGTAATGGAGTGTCCAATGAGGGAAACTCCAGGAGGAAGCTATGTACATGTCCCATGGTCCCGAAAAGAATTATTGTCATTTACAAATGACTTTCCAAGATTGAGAGTGAAACCTGTAGAATGGTATAGACCGGTAGAAAGGTTTGTTAAAGTTTACAAGGTGTTGTGGGAAGATTTGGATGGATTGTTTGAAATTGTTGTACCAGCAGATTTATGGACAGAATGTAAAATTACAATTGACTGGCCGAAGGAAGAATATCCTAGAGATGCAAAAACAGGAGCCCCAGGTTCAGAAGTAATGAGAAAATATGAACAGGCAATCACGTTTCTGAAAAATAAAATCCCACCAAAAGAAATGGACTGGGTAAAGATTGATAGAACAACTCAGGAGAGTAAGGAATCTGTACATGCTTACTATGAGAGACTGCTTTTGGTCTTTAAACAGTATAATGGATACGAGAACTTGAGTGAAAAAGATATGAGTCATTTTGTGTATAGATTTGTGTATGGCTTGAGACCTGAGGTAAGTGAAATGATTAAGCAGCACATGTTGTGTTGGCAGAATAGCACAGTAGATGAAGTATTAAGGTATGCAAAATATTGTAGTGACGATATTGAAAGTAGACAGCGTAAACTCAAGGAAAAGGCAATGTGGGCACAAGTAAAGGTTGCAGAAAAGCAAGAAGCTCAGATGAATAATCAGTCTAGTGATGCAGGGCAGACTAAATCCAAACCGAATATTGGTAAGGGAAAAGGTCAAATGAGTATAGAAGAGGCTAAAAAGAAATGGCCATGTCATAATTGCGGAAAATTAGGACACTGGAGAAACGAGTGTAAATTTCCTCCAAAAGCTAATACAGAAAATCAACCATTAAATCCACAGGTGCAGAATGAGGTGAGTTGCCAACAGCTGCAACAGCCGCAGGTAGTTACTCAACAGTGTCAGGTGCCGCAACCACCTCTTCCAGGGAGTGTAAATCCTCAGAGATACAGTGCAGACAGGATTCTACGGAGGAGAGCAGGTAACAAAATTACCGCACGCAGCTGCAGTTTCGCAGTATTGGTTACAGCAGGATGGAGATTAATCGGATGAAAGCTTTGACTGTGCCTAGGAGAGGAAGACGAGTGCGTGCTTGGCGCAACTCTAGAGGTAGATCAGTCAGGTCCATTTGTGGATGGAAAAGTGAATGGTGTAAATGTTACATTCCTTGTGGACACTGGAGCTACCCGTTCTACTGTTAGATCAGTGGAAATTCCAAACCTTCCTCTCTCAGGAGAATATATCCAAGTTGTAGGTGTTTCGAACAGGCAGATTAAAACCCCTCTTACAAAACCAGTAGAGGTAAAAGTTGGACCATTCAAAGAGATGCATCGCTTTGTGGTTTGTGATTGCAGTCCTGTAAATTTATTGGGACGCGATCTACTTTGCAAAATGAATTGTAACATCTATTGTACCCCAGATGGTATTGCTTTCCAGACACCAGATGAGGATGTCCTGTATAAAATGACAATGGCAGAACTAGAACCAGGAGTGAATGACATGTTTCCTGTGTTTAATGCAGAGAAAATCCCTATTGAATTGAAAGGAATAGTCAGGTCTGATGTATGGGATTTCACAGGCGAAGATATTGGACTAATGAGAGGAGTTGATCCTGTAAAAATTACTGTAAGGGAAGGAACAAATTACCCAAATACCCCGCAGTACAAATTAACGCCAGACATTATTGAAGGAATAGCACCTGTAGTTAATAAGATGATTGAACAAGGAATTTTGAGAGAAATAATGAGTAGCCCATGTAATTCTCCTATAATGGGGTTGAAGAAGCCGAATGGAACATATAGGATAGTGCAAGACTTGAGAAAGGTAAATAAGATTGTTATTCCTTGCTGCCCAATTGTGCCAAACCCCACTGTAATACTGTATCAGATTCCACATGATGCAGAATGGTACACAGTTATTGATTTGTGCCATGCATTCTTTTCTATTCCATTGCACCCTGACAGCCAGCCATTATTTGCGTTCCGGTTCGGAGAGCGTATTTTGGCATGGTGCCGAATTCCTCAAGGGTATACTGAAAGTCCTTCAATCTTTAATCAAATTCTGAAGAAATCATTAGAAGATTTAAAAATGCCTGAAAAATCTGTGATGGTCCAATATATTGATGACCTATTAGTGGCATCAAAGACCAGAGAAGCATGTGTTACGGACACAATTGCTTTATTGAATCATTTGGCAGGAGGACATAAGGTGTCTCCATCAAAACTGCAATTTTGTCAACAGGAGGTACAGTAACTAGGCCATAAGATTGAGAAAGGGATGCGAAAGGTGATGACAGAAAGAAGAAGGATTATCCAAGGAATGAGAGCCCCAATGACGCAGAGAGAGGTGAGAATGTTCCTTGGAATGGTTGGTTATTGTCTACAGTGGATAAGTGGATTTTCATTAATTGCGAAACCTTTACAGCGATTGACAAAGAGGGATGTCAAAGATCCGATTGAATTGGATGAGGAGGAAATTAAGGCTTTTAAGGAACTGAAAACAAGTTTGTGTGAGGCACCAGCATTGGAAATGCCTGATTATGAAAAAGAATTTGAGCTGTATTGTAGCGAGAGAGACGGATGTGCACTTTCAGTATTAGTGCAAAGGCATGGAAAAATTAAAAGACCAATCGCCTATTTTTCAGCTGTTTTAGACCCGGTAGCAAAGGCGTTGCCTGGATGTCTGAAAGCAGTAGCTGCTACTTGTGTGAGTCTGGAACAGAGTGAAGGCATTGTGATGGGATATCCTTTGAGAGTATATGTCCCACACTCTGTTGAAATCCTTCTGACCCGAACGAAAACCCAATTCATGACACATAGTCGGCTGACTAGGTATGAAAAGGTGATTTTGGGTGCAGACAATGTAACCATTGTAAGATGCACGAGTGTGAATCCTTCAACTTCATTGCCAGATGAAGTAAATGTAGAAGTCAAAGATGATGTTGATCATAAGTGTTTGGATGTGCTTGAATTTTGCACAAAGCCTCGCCCTGATATCAGAGATTGAACCCTTAAAAGAATCAGATTATGTGATGTTTGTGGACGGATCATGCCTGAGAACAAGTGAAGGAGTTTTAAGTGCTGCGTATGCTGTATGTACGGTGGCAACCATAATGGAAGCATCCTGTTTGAGAGGAATACGTTCAGCCCAAGTTGCTGAACTGATTGCTCTGATTCGAGCGGGCAAACTGGGAAAGAACTTCCGAATTACGGTGATCACGGATAGCCAATATGGCTTCGGAGTGGTCCACGATTTTGGACAGATCTGGTCCCAGAGGGGATTCCTGACTTCTGCAGGATCTCCTATTAGGAATGGTGAGTTTGTGAAGAAGTTGCTTGAGGCGATACAGCTACCTAAACAGATTGCAGTGGTAAAATGCGCTGCACACAAAAACGGAACCGATTATATTGCAGTGGGTAACAAATTCGCAGACGAATTAGCTCAATATTGTGCCAGAAACATGACTTCAATGAATCGGAGAAGGGAAAAAGAGAATGTTTCGTGTCCCTTGCTGTTTACTAACACAGTTGAAACCTGGGATAAGGTAAAATAATTGCAGGAAGAAGCAGATGATGAGGAAAAAGATGGTTGGATAAAAGCAGGTTGCAGACAAAGAGAGGAAGATGAAGTCTGGGTTTATAGAGATGAAAGACCAGTTATGCCTGATAGCATGATCTCTAATATGGCACGGATGTACCATGGGCAGGCACACATTGGTAGGGATGCCATGATCAGACTTTTCAGACAGACCTGGTATAACCCCAAATTTAGGGCTATAGCTGAAAGCCTTAGTCAAAGATGTCTTACATGCCAACAAATAAATCCTGGAAGGAAGACAGTAGTGAGTTTGGGAACAATAGGACACGAAGGAGGTCCTTTTACCAGAATGCAACTAGATTTTATTGAAATGCCCCCAAGCAATAGATTGAGGTATCTCTGGTGGTCGTCTGTTTGTTTTCTCGTTGGGTGGAAGCCTATCCAACAAGAAGGAGTGATGGAGTTACTGTGGCTAAGCTCCTGCTGAGAGAATTCATTCCTAGATATGGCTTTCCAGTAACGATTGAAACAGATAGAGGAACACATTTCCAGAATGAAATAATCCAACTGATATGTGAAGCACTTGACATTCAACAAAAAATGCAAAACACACAAGATGATGGACGGAATGCTGCACATTGGCAAACATTCACCCCCAGTCACAGATCTGGGTTTAATCCATCGTTATTTTGCTTCAGCACGCCACCCCAGTTCAGACATAGCCATATGCAAATCAGTCTTGACCCTGTGCCTCATGGGAACAGTCCAGACCGAACTGCCAAGCCATGTCTTTCCTGGACCGGAATCAAGCATCCTAGGACCGGTTTCAGGCTATCAGCCTTCATCAGCCAGGATAGCTTGACTCCAGTGGCGTAGTGAGCACGGGACCCACGTCTGGGCATACCCTTCCCACATAGGGCAAAATGCAAAACCCACAAGATGATGGACGGAATGCTGCACATTGGCAAACATTCACCCCCAGTCACAGATCTGGGTTTAATCCATCGTTATTTTGCTTCACCACGCCACCCCAGTTCAGACATAGCCATATGCAAATCAGTCTTGACCCTGTGCCTCATGGGAACAGTCCAGACCGAACTGCCAAGCCATGTCTTCCCTGGACCGGAATCAAGCATCCTAGGACCGGTTTCAGGCTATCAGCCTTCATCAGCCAGGATAGCTTGACTCCAGTGGCGTAGTGAGCACGGGACCCACGTCTGGGCATACCCTTCCCACATAGGGCGAAATGCAAAACACACAAGATGATGGACGGAATGCTGCACATTGGCAAACATTCACCCCCAGTCACAGATCTGGGTTTAATCCATCGTTATTTTGCTTCACCACGCCACCCCAGTTCAGACATAGCCATATGCAAATCAGTCTTGACCCTGTGCCTCATGGGAACAGTCCAGACCGAACTGCCAAGCCATGTCTTCCCTGGACCGGAATCAAGCATCCTAGGACCGGTTTCAGGCTATCAGCCTTCATCAGCCAGGATAGCTTGACTCCAGTGGCGTAGTGAGCACGGGACCCACGTCTGGGCATACCCTTCCCACATAGGGCGAAATGCAAAACCCACAAGATGATGGACGGAATGCTGCACATTGGCAAACATTCACCCCCAGTCACAGATCTGGGTTTAATCCATCGTTATTTTGCTTCACCACGCCACCCCAGTTCAGACATAGCCATATGCAAATCAGTCTTGACCCTGTGCCTCATGGGAACAGTCCAGACCGAACTGCCAAGCCATGTCTTCCCTGGACCGGAATCAAGCATCCTAGGACCGGTTTCAGGCTATCAGCCTTCATCAGCCAGGATAGCTTGACTCCAGTGGCGTAGTGAGCACGGGACCCACGTCTGGGCATACCCTTCCCACATAGGGCGAAATGCAAAACACACAAGATGATGGACGGAATACTGCACATTGGCAAACATTCACCCTCAGTCACAGATCTGGGTTTAATCCATCGTTATTTTGCTTCACCACGCCACCCCAGTTCAGACATAGCCATATGCAAATCAGTCTAGACCCTGTGCCTCATGGGAACAGTCCAGACCGAACTGCCAAGCCATGTCTTCCCTGGACCGGAATCAAGCATCCTAGGACCGGTTTCAGGCTATCAGCCTTCATCAGCCAGGATAGCTTGACTCCAGTGGCGTAGTGAGCACGGGACCCACGTCTGGGCATACCCTTCCCACATAGGGCGAAATGCAAAACACACAAGATGATGGACGGAATGCTGCACATTGGCAAACATTCACCCCCAGTCACAGATCTGGGTTTAATCCATCGTTATTTTGCTTCACCACGCCACCCCAGTTCAGACATATCCATATGCAAATCAGTCTTGACCCTGTGCCTCATGGGAACAGTCCAGACAGAACTGCCAAGCCATGTCTTCCCTGGACCGGAATCAAGCATCCTAGGACCGGTTTCAGGCTATCAGCCTTCATCAGCCAGGATAGCTTGACTCCAGTGGCGTAGTGAGCACGGGACCCACGTCTGGGCATACCCTTCCCACATAGGGCGAAATGCAAAACACACAAGATGATGGACGGAATGCTGCACATTGGCAAACATTCACACCCAGTCACAGATCTGGGTTTAATCCATCGTTATTTTGCTTCACCACGCCACCCCAGTTCAGACATAGCCATATGCAAATCAGTCTTGACCCTGTGCCTCATGGGAACAGTCCAGACCGAATTGCCAAGCCATGTCTTCCCTGGACCGGAATCAAGCATCCTAGGACCGGTTTCAGGCTATCAGCCTTCATCAGCCAGGATAGCTTGACTCCAGTGGCGTAGTGAGCACGGGACCCACGTCTGGGCATACCCTTCCCACATAGGGCGAAATGCAAAACACACAAGATGATGGCCGGAATGCTGCACATTGGCAAACATTCACCCCCAGTCACAGAGCTGGGTTTAATCCATCGTTATTTTGCTTCACCACGCCACCCCAGTTCAGACATAGCCATATGCAAATCAGTCTTTACCCTGTGCCTCCTGGGAACAGTCCAGACCGAACTGCCAAGCCATGTCTTCCCTGGACCGGAATCAAGCATCCTAGGACCGGTTTCAGGCTATCAGCCTTCATCAGCCAGGATAGTTTGACTCCAGTGGCGTAGTGAGCACGGGACCCACGTCTGGGCATACCCTTCCCACATAGGGCGAAATGCAAAACACACAAGATGATGGACGGAATGCTGCACATTGGCAAACATTCACCCCCAGTCACAGATCTGGGTTTAATCCATCGTTATTTTGCTTCACCACGCCACCCCAGTTCAGACATAGCCATATGCAAATCAGTCTTGACCCTGTGCCTCATGGGAACAGTCCAGACAGAACTGCCAAGCCATGTCTTCCCTGGACCGGAATCAAGCATCCTAGGACCGGTTTCAGGCTATCAGCCTTCATCAGCCAGGATAGCTTGACTCCAGTGGCGTAGTGAGCACGGGACCCACGTCTGGGCATACCCTTCCCACATAGGGCGAAATGCAAAACACACAAGATGATGGACGGAATGCTGCACATTGGCAAACATTCACCCCCAGTCACAGATCTGGGTTTAATCCATCGTTATTTTGCTTCACCACGCCACCCCAGTTCAGACATAGCCATATGCAAATCAGTCTAGACCCTGTGCCTCATGGGAACAGTCCAGACCGAACTGCCAAGCCATGTCTTCCCTGGACCGGAATCAAGCATCCTAGGACCGGTTTCAGGCTATCAGCCTTCATCAGCCAGGATAGCTTGACTCCAGTGGCGTAGTGAGCACGGGACCCACGTCTGGGCATACCCTTCCCACATAGGGCGAAATGCAAAACACACAAGATGATGGACGGAATGCTGCACATTGGCAAACATTCACCCCCAGTCACAGATCTGGGTTTAATCCATCGTTATTTTGCTTCACAACGCCACCCCAGTTCAGACATAGCCATATGCAAATCAGTCTTGACCCTGTGCCTCATGGGAACAGTCCAGACCGAACTGCCAAGCCATGTCTTCCCTGGACCGGAATCAAGCATCCTAGGACCGGTTTCAGGCTATCAGCCTTCATCAGCCAGGATAGCTTGACTCCAGTGGCGTAGTGAGCACGGGACCCACGTCTGGGCATACCCTTCCCACATAG
The DNA here is from genome assembly GCA_963921515.1 of Calotriton arnoldi. Lineage (NCBI taxonomy): Eukaryota > Metazoa > Chordata > Amphibia > Caudata > Salamandridae > Calotriton > Calotriton arnoldi. Next base: position 299,073 of record CAWUFW010013060.1, read on the forward strand.
GGCGAAATGCAAAACACACAAGATGATGGACGGAATGCTGCACATTGGCAAACATTCACCCCCAGTCACAGATCTGGGTTTAATCCATCGTTATTTTGCTTCACCACGCCACCCCAGTTCAGACATAGCCATATGCAAATCAGTCTTGACCCTGTGCCTCATGGGAACAGTCCAGACCGAACTGCCAAGCCATGTCTTCCCTGGACCGGAATCAAGCATCCTAGGACCGGTTTCAGGCTATCAGCCTTCATCAGCCAGGATAGCTTGACTCCAGTGGCGTAGTGAGCACGGGACCCACGTCTGGGCATACCCTTCCCACATAGGGCAAAATGCAAAACACACAAGATGATGGACGGAATGCTGCACATTGGCAAACATTCACCCCCACTCACAGATCTGGGTTTAATCCATCGTTATTTTGCTTCTCCACGCCAGCCCAGTTCAGACATAGCCATATGCAAATCAGTCTTGACCCTGTGCCTCATGGGAACAGTCCAGACCGAACTGCCAAGCCATGTCTTCCCTGGACCGGAATAAAGCATCCTAGGACCGGTTTCAGGCTATCAGCCTTCATCAGCCAGGATAGCTTGACTCCAGTGGCGTAGTGAGCACGGGACCCACGTCTGGGCATACCCTTCCCACATAGGGTGAAATGCAAAACACACAAGATGATGGACGGAATGCTGCACATTGGCAAACATTCACCCCCAGTCACAGATCTGGGTTTAATCCATCGTTATTTTGCTTCACCACGCCACCCCAGTTCAGACATAGCCATATGCAAATCAGTCTTGACCCTGTGCCTCATGGGAACAGTCCAGACCGAACTGCCAAGCCATGTCTTCCCTGGACCGGAATCAAGCATCCTAGGACCGGTTTCAGGCTATCAGCCTTCATCAGCCAGGATAGCTTGACTCCAGTGGTGTAGTGAGCACGGGACCCACGTCTGGGCATACCCTTCCAACATAGGGCGAAATGCAAAACACACAAGATGATGGACGGAATGCTGCACATTGGCAAACATTCACCCCCACTCACAGATCTGGGTTTAATCCATTGTTATTTTGCTTCACCACGCCACCCCAGTTCAGACATAGCCATATGCAAATCAGTCTTGACCCTGTGCCTCATGGGAACAGTCCAGACCGAACTGCCAAGCCATGTCTTCCCTGGACCGGAATCAAGCATCCTAGGACCGTTTTCAGGCTATCAGCCTTCATCAGCCAGGATAGCTTGACTCCAGTGGCGTAGTGAGCACGGGACCCACGTCTGGGCATACCCTTCCCATATAGGGCGAAATGCAAAACACACAAGATGATGGACGGAATGCTGCACATTGGCAAACATTCACCCCCAGTCACAGATCTGGGTTTAATCCATCGTTATTTTGCTTCACCACGCCACCCCAGTTCAGACATAGCCATATGCAAATCAGTCTTGACCCTGTGCCTCATGGGAACAGTCCAGACCGAACTGCCAAGCCATGTCTTCCCTGGACCGGAATCAAGCATCCTAGGACCGGTTTCAGGCTATCAGCCTTCATCAGCCAGGATAGCTTGACTCCAGTGGCGTAGTGAGCACGGGACCCACGTCTGGGCATACCCTTCCCACATAGGGCGAAATGCAAAACACACAAGATGATGGACGGAATGCTGCACATTGGCAAACATTCTCCCCCAGTCACAGATCTGGGTTTAATCCATCGTTATTTTGCTTCACCACGCCACCCCAGTTCAGACATAGCCATATGCAAATCAGTCTTGACCCTGTGCCTCATGGGAACAGTCCAGACCGAACTGCCAAGCCATGTCTTCCCTGGACCGGAATCAAGCATCCTAGGACCGGTTTCAGGCTATCAGCCTTCATCAGCCAGGATAGCTTGACTCCAGTGGCGTAGTGAGCACGGGACCCACGTCTGGGCATACCCTTCCCACATAGGGCGAAATGCAAAACACACAAGATGATGGACGGAATGCTGCACATTGCCAAACATTCACCCCCAGTCACAGATCTGGGTTTAATCCATCGTGATTTTGCTTCACCATGCCACCACAGTTCAGACATAGCCATATGCAAATCAGTCTTGACCCTGTGCCTCATGGGAACAGTCCAGACCGAACTGCCAAGCCATGTCTTCCCTGGACCGGAATCAAGCATCCTTGGACCGGTTTCAGGCTATCAGCCTTCATCAGCCAGGATAGCTTGACTCCAGTGGCGTAGTGAGCACGGGACCCACGTCTGGGCATACCCTTCCCACATAGGGCGAAATGCAAAACACACAAGATGATGGACGGAATGCTGCACATTGCCAAACATTCACCCACAGTCACAGATCTGGGTTTAATCCATTGTTATTTTGCTTCACCACGCCACCCCAGTTCAGACATAGCCATATGCAAATCAGTCTTGACCCTGTGCCTCATGGGAACAGTCCAGACCGAACTGCCAAGCCATGTCTTCCCTGGACCGGAATCAAGCATCCTAGGACCGTTTTCAGGCTATCAGCCTTCATCAGCCAGGATAGCTTGACTCCAGTGGCGTAGTGAGCACGGGACCCACGTCTGGGCATACCCTTCCCACATAGGGTGAAATGCAAAACACACAAGATGATGGACGGAATGCTGCACATTGGCAAACATTCACCCCCAGTCACAGATCTGGGTTTAATCCATCGTTATTTTGCTTCACCACGCCACCCCAGTTCAGACATAGCCATATGCAAATCAGTCTTGACCCTGTGCCTCATGGGAACAGTCCAGACCGAACTGCCAAGCCATGTCTTCCCTGGACCGGAATCAAGCATCCTAGGACCGGTTTCAGGCTATCAGCCTTCATCAGCCAGGATAGCTTGACTCCAGTGGTGTAGTGAGCACGGGACCCACGTCTGGGCATACCCTTCCAACATAGGGCGAAATGCAAAACACACAAGATGATGGACGGAATGCTGCACATTGGCAAACATTCACCCCCACTCACAGATCTGGGTTTAATCCATTGTTATTTTGCTTCACCACGCCACCCCAGTTCAGACATAGCCATATGCAAATCAGTCTTGACCCTGTGCCTCATGGGAACAGTCCAGACCGAACTGCCAAGCCATGTCTTCCCTGGACCGGAATCAAGCATCCTAGGACCGTTTTCAGGCTATCAGCCTTCATCAGCCAGGATAGCTTGACTCCAGTGGCGTAGTGAGCACGGGACCCACGTCTGGGCATACCCTTCCCATATAGGGCGAAATGCAAAACACACAAGATGATGGACGGAATGCTGCACATTGGCAAACATTCACCCCCAGTCACAGATCTGGGTTTAATCCATCGTTATTTTGCTTCACCACGCCACCCCAGTTCAGACATAGCCATATGCAAATCAGTCTTGACCCTGTGCCTCATGGGAACAGTCCAGACCGAACTGCCAAGCCATGTCTTCCCTGGACCGGAATCAAGCATCCTAGGACCGGTTTCAGGCTATCAGCCTTCATCAGCCAGGATAGCTTGACTCCAGTGGCGTAGTGAGCACGGGACCCACGTCTGGGCATACCCTTCCCACATAGGGCGAAATGCAAAACACACAAGATGATGGACGGAATGCTGCACATTGGCAAACATTCACCCCCAGTCACAGATCTGGGTTTAATCCATCGTTATTTTGCTTCACCACGCCACCCCAGTTCAGACATAGCCATATGCAAATCAGTCTTGACCCTGTGCCTCATGGGAACAGTCCAGACCGAACTGCCAAGCCATGTCTTCCCTGGACCGGAATCAAGCATCCTAGGACCGGTTTCAGACTATCAGCCTTCATCAGCCAGGATAGCTTGACTCCAGTGGCGTAGTGAGCACGGGACCCACGTCTGGGCATACCCTTCCCACATAGGGCGAAATGCAAAACACACAAGATGATGGACGGAATGCTGCACATTGCCAAACATTCACCCCCAGTCACAGATCTGGGTTTAATCCATCGTGATTTTGCTTCACCATGCCACCACAGTTCAGACATAGCCATATGCAAATCAGTCTTGACCCTGTGCCTCATGGGAACAGTCCAGACCGAACTGCCAAGCCATGTCTTCCCTGGACCGGAATCAAGCATCCTTGGACCGGTTTCAGGCTATCAGCCTTCATCAGCCAGGATAGCTTGACTCCAGTGGCGTAGTGAGCACGGGACCCACGTCTGGGCATACCCTTCCCACATAGGGCGAAATGCAAAACACACAAGATGATGGACGGAATGCTGCACATTGCCAAACATTCACCCACAGTCACAGATCTGGGTTTAATCCATTGTTATTTTGCTTCACCACGCCACCCCAGTTCAGACATAGCCATATGCAAATCAGTCTTGACCCTGTGCCTCATGGGAACAGTCCAGACCGAACTGCCAAGCCATGTCTTCCCTGGACCGGAATCAAGCATCCTAGGACCGTTTTCAGGCTATCAGCCTTCATCAGCCAGGATAGCTTGACTCCAGTGGCGTAGTGAGCACGGGACCCACGTCTGGGCATACCCTTCCCACATAGGGTGAAATGCAAAACACACAAGATGATGGACGGAATGCTGCACATTGGCAAACATTCACCCCCAGTCACAGATCTGGGTTTACTCCATCGTTATTTTGCTTCACTACGCCACCCCAGTTCAGACATAGCCATATGCAAATCAGTCTTGACCCTGTGCCTCATGGGAACAGTCCAGACCGAACTGCCAAGCCATGTCTTCCCTGGACCGGAATCAAGCATCCTAGGACCGGTTTCAGGCTATCAGCCTTCATCAGCCAGGATAGCTTGACTCCAGTGGCGTAGTGAGCACGGGACCCACGTCTGGGCATACCCTTCCCACATAGGGCAAAATGCAAAACACACAAGATGATGGACGGAATGCTGCACATTGGCAAACATTCACCCCCAGTCACAGATCTGGGTTTAATCCATCGTTATTTTGCTTCACCACGCCACCCCAGTTCAGACATAGCCATATGCAAATCAGTCTTGACCCTGTGCCTCATGGGAACAGTCCAGACCGAACTGCCAAGCCATGTCTTCCCTGGACCGGAATCAAGCATCCTAGGACCGGTTTCAGGCTATCAGCCTTCATCAGCCAGGATAGCTTGACTCCAGTGGCGTAGTGAGCACGGGACCCACGTCTGGGCATACCCTTCCCACATAGGGCGAAATGCAAAACACACAAGATGATGGATGGAATGCTGCACATTGGCAAACATTCACCCCAAGTCACAGATCTGGGTTTAATCCATCGTTATTTTGCTTCACCACGCCACCCCAGTTCAGACATAGCCATATGCAAATCAGTCTAGACCCTGTGCCTCATGGGAACAGTCCAGACCGAACTGCCAAGCCATGTCTTCCCTGGACCGGAATCAAGCATCCTAGGACCGGTTTCAGGCTATCAGCCTTCATCAGCCAGGATAGCTTGACTCCAGTGGCGTAGTGAGCACAGGACCCACGTCTGGGCATACCCTTACCACATAGGGCGAAATGCAAAACACACAAGATGATGGACGGAATGCTGCACATTGGCAAACATTCACCCCCAGTCACAGATCTGGGTTTAATCCATCGTTATTTTGCTTCACCACGCCACCCCAGTTCAGACATTGCCATATGCAAATCAGTCTTGACCCTGTGCCTCATGGGAACAGTCCAGACCGAACTGCCAAGCCATGTCTTCCCTGGACCAGAATCAAGCATCCTAGGACCGGTTTCAGGCTATCAGCCTTCATCAGCCAGGATAGCTTGACTCCAGTGGCGTAGTGAGCACGGGACCCACGTCTGGGCATACCCTTCCCACATAGGGCGAAATGCAAAACACACAAGATGATTTACAGAATGCTGCACATTGGCAAACATTCACCCCAGTCACAGATCTGGGTTTAATCCATCGTTATTTTGCTTCACCACGCCACCCCAGTTCAGACATAGCCATATGCAAATCAGTCTTGACCCTGTGCCTCATGGGAACAGTCCAGACCGAACTGCCAAGCCATGTCTTCCCTGGACCGGAATCAAGCATCCTAGGACCGGTTTCAGGCTATCAGCCTTCATCAGCCAGGATAGCTTGACTCCAGTGGCGTAGTGAGCACGGGACCCACGTCTGGGCATACCCTTCCCACATACGGCGAAATGCAAAACACACAAGATGATGGACGGAATGCTGCACATTGGCAAACATTCACCCCCAGTCACAAATCTGGGTTTAATCCATCGTTATTTTGCTTCACCACGCCACGCCACCCCAGTTCAGACATAGCCATATGCAAATCAGTCTTGACCCTGTGCCTCATGGGAACAGTCCAGACCGAACTGCCAAGCCATGTCTTCCCTGGACCGGAATCAAGCATACTAGGACCGGTTTCAGGCTCTCAGCCTTCATCAGCCAGGATAGCTTGACTCCAGTGGCGTAGTGAGCACGGGACCCACGTCTGGGCATACCCTTCCCCATAGGGCGAAATGCAAAGCACACAAGATGATGGACGGAATGCTGCACATTGGCAAACATTCACCCCCAGTCACAGATCTGGGTTTAATCCATCGTTATTTTGCTTCACCACGCCACCCCAGTTCAGACATAGCCATATGCAAATCAGTCTTGACCCTGTGCCTCATGGGAACAGTCCAGACCGAACTGCCAAGCCATGTCTTCCCTGGACCAGAATCAAGCATCCTAGGACCGGTTTCAGGCTATCAGCCTTCATCAGCCAGGATATCTTGACTCCAGTGGCGTAGTGAGCACGGGACCCACGTCTGGGCATACCCTTCCCACATAGGGCGAAAGGCAAAACACACATGATGATGGACGGAATGCTGCACATTGGCAAACATTCACCCCCAGTCACAGATCTGGGTTTAATCCATCGTTATTTTGCTTCACCACGCCACCCCAGTTCAGACATAGCCATATGCAAATCAGTCTTGACCCTGTGCCTCATGGGAACAGTCCAGACCGAACTGCCAAGCCATGTCTTCCCTGGACCGGAATCAAGCATCCTAGGACCGGTTTCAGGCTATCAGCCTTCATCAGCCAGGATAGCTTGACTCCAGTGGCGTAGTGAGCACGGGACCCACGTCTGGGCATACCCTTCCCACATAGGGCGAAATGCAAAACACACAACAAAAGCTGCACTGTGCTTACCGACCAGAGGCTTCTGGAGTGGTAGAGCAAGTAAATGGAACAATAAAGAATAGGTTAGGGAAAATGTGTCAAGCCACAGGGCTTAAATGGCCCGATGCCCTGCCATTGGTGCTGATGAGCATCAGAAGCATACCTGACAGAAAAACAGGTCTGAGTCCTCATGAAATAATCATGGGACGAGCAATGAGACAAGCACACGTACCTGTCAACAAACTGCTGACTGTAACTGATGATCTCGTATTGGACTATTGCAAAGGATTGGCTGATGTGGTGCATTCTGTATTTCATCAGGTTGGACCGGATGCGACCACTCTTGAAAGAAAACCAGCTCATGATTTGAGTCCAGGGGACTGGGTCCGCATTAAAGTCCACAGAAGAAGAAACTGCTTGGTTCCTCGCTGGGATAAGCCACGTCAAGTGATCCTGGTGACAACAGCTGCTGTAAAGTGTGCAGGTGTGAAAAATTGGGTTCATGCCAGTCATACCATCAGAGTTCCAGATCTGAAGCTCGACCTGTAAGTCGACATTTGGAAATATGAGATACCAGCTCAGCATCTGAAGCAGAAACTGAAAAGATCAGAGTTCCAGATCTTGAAGCTCGACCTTTAAGTCGACATCTGGAAGAATCAGGTACCAGTTTGACAACTGAAGAAGAAACTGAAATGATTAGAGTTCCAGATCTTGAAGCTCGACCTGTAAGTCGACATCTGGAGATATCGGATACCAGTTCGGCATCTGAAACAGACCAACCTGAATCCAGTGAAAGACAGAAGGAAAAATCAGGAAACAAAAGAACTGATATTGAAACTGGAGAAACAGAACCAAGAAACAGCGACAGTGAACAACCAAGTACAAGCTTTGGGAAAATTCCTCCAGAGATCGTTGAGGTAACTGAAGAAAATTTAGATTCAGATAGAGAGATTGGGGGAAGTGCGGAAGAAATACGAGGAGTAGTAGGGCCAGAACTACAAGCAGAAGAAACACAGGGAAATTTAGACTCGGATAGAGAGATTGGGGAAAGTGCAGAAGTAACACGAGGAGGGTTAGAATCGAATTTTCAAACAGAAGAATCACAAGAAGATTCAGATTCAGACAAAGAGACTGAGATCATAAAGTTCAAAGTTAGAGGAAGTGAAGTGAGGTCTGAGACAGAATCTGAAGAAAGTGAAGAGGAAAGAAAGCAAACAATAGGACCAAGAAAGAGAACTTGGAGAGCAGAACGAGAAGAAAAAGAAAGTGAACTGAAAAGGCCAAGAAAAGGAGACAATTGGCCCAACGAAATTTAAAGACTGAGATATAAAATAATAAATTTGAACAAAGATAATGCAGAACAAGTAAATGAAATAACAAGTCAAAAGGGACAAAGAAAACCAAGTGAAAAACAGTTGCAGAGACCAAAAAGAGTGGAAAGACCTAACTTTAAATATAAGTCACCTGAATGGCTATACATAGCACTGACCGACATTAAAGAAGTGGATAGCAGTCACGAAATCCCAGACAAAGACTGTGAACAAGTGGGTGAGAGTGAATTGCACCAAACCTGAAAGACTAAGAAAGAAAACCGGACTGGACACATAAACTGGAAAAGACAAGAAAAAGTTCTAAAAAGAACTAAAAAAGAGCGCCAAAAGAGACTGATTAAAGGGTAGAGCGGCTGAGAAGTCATTCTGAAGTGTGGAAACACATTTTCTGTACATATATATAGTTAGATTATATTTTAAACATGGTAGACACTGAGAGTAGAAGAGTTAGATGTGAGTCTTTCTGTAGATGGTGTAGGATGTGTTTTTATTGTACAGGTTTGCTAATGCTTATCTGGTTTATTTTAGCAATAATAATTCCACTTAGGTTAGTTGTAGAAAATACATCTGTAATAGTGAATGACATGACTAGTGACCAGAAAGTTAACATAAAGAACACTGCAACATTAGTGGATAGTACTGATTTTCATAGTGATAAGTCAATAACTGATTTCTCCAAGAATGTCTTCACGAAACTTTTATACGAATATGTGGAGACTATGGATGTGAGAGATTGTTATGTCTGTATGCAGTTACCCGCGTCTGTAACAGAAGGTGTGACATATCATCACCTTCCTTTGACGTATGGAATAACTTGTAGCGTTTTAGCTAGCTTATTTTATAAAACAGGTAAATTAGAGTATTACTATACTGACATAGATGCTGTTTTTGCTAAAATTCCCGTAATCCCTGAGTTAAATAAGGTAAAAGTTGCAAAGGTTTTTGGAGAGTTTTTCTTAGAAACAAAAGAATTAACATTAGAATATACATTTAGACATAATCTTACTTGTGAGTTAAGAAAAGAAGAAAAGATTTTCTTAGACATGGTAGAAGACAGAAGAGTTAAGTTTCAAAGAAAGGTAGCAGGAGAAGAGACAAAAACCCCACCTTGGGCGTTTGAAGAGAGAAGTTATGACAAAGGTGAAATAAATGCAGCTATGGTTCTAGATTGGCCCCAACAGGGAAAATTGTGTATTAGTACAGATAACACTATGTATGATAACTATTTCGTGGGTTCTAGTGAGTGCCGAGATACATACAAAATTCTAGGGGGATGGGGATTTAAAGGAGGAAAAGATCCAGTATTTCCAGGGATCTAATATATTTGCGGAAATAGAGCTTATTATAGGTTGCCGGACCATTGGTATGGAACATGCTATCTAGGCCTGGTCTTTCCAAAGATTTTTCACGTGGAAAGAGGAACTAAAGGAATTCACGAGATAGGTAAACCATTAACCCGTAGGAGGAGGGAAAGCTTCTCAGAAATAGTAGGTGACATTTTTGGAGCATTGATACCAGCAGTGGGTATATCTTTGAATGCATACAAGATTCGGAAATTGTCTACAGTAGTGGATCGTTTATCAACGAATACTGCTGGAGGGTTCTTGATGGTAAATACCGAAATGGTTGCCATGAGAGCTATGGTAATGCAAAATCGACTTGCCCTTGACATTCTTTTGGCAAAATAGGTTGGAGTCTGTGGAATGCTGAAGGTACAACATTGTTGCACTTACATTCCAGACAAAAGTGAGAATATACAGAAGTATATAAAGAACATTACTGATTTGCATAAAGAAATTGCCCCACTGGAGGTTGAAGGTGTTTGGGAGAGACTTGGTAAGAGTTTCTCCTCAATGAAGAAATGGTTCACAGAAATAGGTAATTCTCTTATTGGGAAAATACTAATACCAGTCATAGTAGTAATAATAATAATGCTATTATTGAGATTAGCATATGTGTGTATTAAAAGAAGACAAAGACAAAATAGAGTAGAAAGAGAAAATGAGAAAAATAAAGAAAGAGAACGGGAGATGGGAGAGATAGAATTGGAAGAGTTAAAAGAGAACATGTACAAAAGGTCTAAAAGACAAGATGAAAAGAACACGGTTGTTTAAACTAACAAGTGCAAGTGGACAAGAAACATTTATCTGATAAATTTTTGTAGGGATAGGTTTTTGTGGTGATGTTAAAAATCACCAAAGGGGGAATTGATGGAGCAGGGTAAACAAAATAATTTTGTACCCCTTGGAAATTAATGACCTCTTAAGAATTAATAATACTAACCGTTTGAAATGCATGTATTAACCAACAAACGCACCTTTTAGTAAACACTACACGTGGGTAATATGCTGATTTATGCAAAATCTAATCTACTTATAAATGTGAAGTTAATTAACCTTAGTATTGTGATTTGCGTATTGATTAGAGTGAAATTGCATGATTTGTGTTGCGTAGTAAATTTGTATTATGGCAAAGAATGCAGATGGTAAGTAAAATGGCTTTAAATGTTGCTTCTGCTAGGTAGCACCTAACACGGGTCTTTAGAATGGCGGGTGGTAAACAGAAAGGCTTATTTTCTTTGTTTTAATTTCGGTTGTGTTTGTTCTTATGATAGTTCGTTCGAGCCTGCTAGGCCATGCTTCGAAAATGGCTGCTGAAAAGGATGAGATCACGTGAGATGACCAAGATGGCCTCTGCGCAGAAGCAATTCAGACGTTCCAGTCACGTGAATGTGGCCTGTGCCCGGAGTGAGAAATGTCAAGGTCGATCTGACCTACAATGAAGAACGTGCCAAGTGATTCAGCATGTATTCTTGGGAATGGATGGGAAAGAACTGAGTGACAATGGATGAACTAATATGTGACCCTCAAAGATCGCTACAAAATGAATGGACAAGTTGGACTACTTTTGACCCCAGAATCATAAGACTTATTGTGTGTTTTATTGTCCCCAAACCAGTTTGAACAAGGAGGGCGATGAGGTGACCATCACCACCCCTCCAATGGACCAATTAGCGTGATTCTTGCCCCTAAGGATTGCAACTTTTATGTGTAGTAAGCCAGAGAATAGGGTATAAGAGAGTCTGCTCTTATGTGGGTTGGTTGCTGTTGGTGTTATTGCCATGCCGTTTCTTTATTTTTCATTTTTCCACTTTGATGCTGCGAAAGACTCTATCATTTTGGACTTCGAACTTTGACTGGGGAAGGAACGAGATCGTTGCGGGAAATTGTGCCCGGGAGGTGCGTCCGAGGAGGTTAGCGGGACAGTCAGTCAGTTTGGGAGTCCTATTCTTTGATCTGCTGTTTATTTCCTTTGGTGAACCATTCTTGTCACCGCCCCATGGCCGAGGGTAATGCATAATTTTCACTTTTCCTAAACCTTTCTTAAATGTTTATTGATATATTAAATGTGTTTGTTAATAAAGAATTTCACTTATTTGATTGAAGAATTTAGATAAAATTATATTCTAACTTTAAAATGAGTCTGTGTTTCACTAATAAATTTATGATTTATAAATGTTAAAGGTTTTAATTGTGATTGAGCTGGTCTTAATCACCATCAAATTATTCTACTAGTTGGTCCATCGACCGAATAGCGGAGTACCTTGATGTTTAGAACCGACAGGATCCAAAGTTAATGCATATAATGTATAGATTATTATTTTGTCGAATTTAACAAGGTATTCCATTCGTCCAGCAGCACATTCTCCTTAGCGTGTAATCCAGAGATTGAATGAATGTATGTATGCGGTGTCATGGGCCCCACCGACATAAGTTGTAAATAACAATAGGTTGCATAAGTGTTTTACTTGGATTGGTGTCCTACGGAGCAATTTATATTAGCCGCACTGGATCACGTACAAATGTAAAATATTTTATGCAAGTCATGTACAACCTAATATACCTTTAGTCCTGAAGATGCTTCGCTCCAGTTCATCTGATATGGCTCCATGCTAGGCAATTTACAACTGCAAAACCAGTCCCCAGAAACCATGTAAATTAAAAAGAGTGGAAAATCTCTTCTCTGGTAATTATAGTATCTAACAGAAAAGTATATGACAATTGAGAACATATAGTTTGTAAGTTTGCCGCAGCTGTAAGGCCCAGGTTAATAATAATGAAGCTTGTCTTCTCAACCCTGAGGGCCTATTACGATCTCAGTCGTAAAGCCTCCGACCTTAGGTTTGCCTTCTTCCTTGACCATCTCCTTTCTACCCACACAAGATCCCTATGAAAATAAGCATATTCTAAGCGTGACTATCTCTTCCAGTTTCTGTTTCACTGTTTGTGCTACCTAATAATTTGCAGGTGTCAGGTGAATCTTTAATAACACCTCTTCATGGCAGCCTACTTAGGATCAGGAGGCATGTCTTCCCTGTGTCTTTTGTGCACTCACTGTACTAAATCCAATTCCTTCTACTCTATGATAGCATATTAGGAGGTGGCTGATGACATCCTCTTGACCCATACCTCAGACAGTGTGAGCATATCTCATCTGACAAATGTTGTAAAAATCCTGAGGCAGATTCTTCTAAGTTCCTTAGGAAGTACTTCCAGAAAGCCTAAGGGTCTTCGGCTTTGGCAGACAGCTCCTCAACCAAAACATAGAAGATATCCCATCCACCAGAATGATTTTCCAATTTAGATGGAACAATTTGAAAGACTGAGTGATAGGCGAAGAAATATATGTAATCATGTAGTGCCATTTAAATTCACAATCTAACTCTTAGACTTCAGTCGGTTTACCAGAACTTCACGTTTGTGTGGTATGTAATAAAGCAAGTTGGAATGCATAAGCCTGGCTGAGATGGGCACTGAGAACAGTAGCAATGACTCTCCTGCCTCTTTCCTTGCTGAGTATACACTCTTCGTTGACAATATGGATTATTCTATGTCTCTTTTGCAGGAATGAGGTCTGCAGAGTGTCTGACCAGCAGCCTTGTAACATCTGGCACAGCAGATGTTACTGCTTCTACAGCTGTGAGTCTAACAATAAAGGGCCAACTCAAAGTCAGGAAAAAATCACGGAAGAGCATCAGTCTTACTGTCAATAGACAACATATGCATTATATATTGTCAAAAGGGTCAGGTGAATGGCCAAGTTCTTGAACCATGTACAATTTTCACAAGTCATGTCGTGGTTGAAGCAGCTGGTCCGTTTTAGAAACTCTACCCATTTACTTGTACTAATTAAGTATGCAGTTGGGCTTGTGCAGTTCTGCCAACTGACAAGAAATCATGACCGGAGAAGTGCTGTCATGACAATAATTGAACATGCGCTATTCTGGCAGAGAAGAACTTGTATGGAATAGATGTGATTGTCAAGATCTGTTAAGGTATGAGGGTAACCAAGGTGTTTTGTATTACGAGGGAGGGGGTATTACGCTTGGTAAGGGAGAGAACAGGGTAAATGAGGAGTTGTTACAGTGGGGTGAGTATCTGCGAAGAGTTGAGTTGAACGAGGTTTGGGGACATAGCATTATAGAGGCCGGTTTGGGCAATATTACTGTTAAGAATTTATTGACGATTGAGGGAAAACGCTGTACTGGGTAGATCATGCAGTTAATGTATTATATGTTAAAAATACTGTTGGGGCCACATAAGATCACAAATTTAATACTAATGTTCTTTTACTTGTAGTGAACCCCTGACGAAGGGCCTATTTAGGCCCGAAATGCATAGGGCAACAGATGCTGTGAGTACGGGATGTACGTTGCTTTTTCTGCGTGCTCAGAAAAAAGGCCCGGATAGGCATGTCTGTAGCATGAGAAGCTGTTAAAATGCAACTGCATCCTATGTGTGATTACGCAAATTAAAGCAACATATGAAATTTCTTTGGAGTACTTGAGAATCATCTTTGTTATAAACATGGATCATAAGTCGATATTTTACAAATTATGAAGTCAGCTGTGCTCGGGACTGGAGTGAAATCTCGCTCCCTCTTTACGCAATCGCAATGTGCGGGACTAGGGTGGATCTCGCTGTCCAGGTTGCACGCTAAATCAATTGTAAATTTTGAGGAGATGAAAAATGAAGATAACGGGAGTAATAAACGGTGTGCACTGTAACGCTTTGTTTTGTAACTTTTTCTGCCTTATTTACATGCTGCACCCAAAGTCAAACGGAAAGAAATTTTTAAGAAAAACACACACGTAGGAAGCCACATCCTGACGAACAGATCAAAGAACTGTGGTTGTTTCATGTTGTGGCTCACGAACTGTGAGAAACTCACTAAGGACTTGATTTTACGTCATTAATATTGAAACAGTTTTTTTACAGTAACAGCGTAGCGTACAAACAAAGGGTGGGCGGAGTATTCAAATGTTATTGCTTAGCAAGTGCCGTGATTGAAATTAAAAGTTGTAGAAAGACTTGAATGTGTATAGGTAGCGGATCCACTTCATGTTTACATTGTGGTAAGTTCCAGCAGTGCATGATGGGCATTGTAGTTTCCCTTGATAAATCACCATGAACGTGGGACAAACGCCATTGGTAGAGTGTGAGGGGAGGAGTAACGACTTTCAAATTAAAGAGGGTGAAGATAATTGAACATGCGCTATTCTGGCAGAGAAGAACTTGTATGGAATAGATGTGATTGTCAAGATCTGTTAAGGTATGAGGGTAACCAAGGTGTTTTGTGTTACGAGGGAGGGGGTATTACGCTTGGTAAGGGAGAGAACAGGGTAAATGAGGTGTTGTTACAGTGGGGTGAGTATCTGCGAAGAGTTAAGTTGAACGAGGTTTGGGGACATAGCATCATAGAGGCCGGTTTGGGCAATATTATTGTTAAGAATTTATTGACGATTGAGGGAAAACGCTGTACTGGGTAGATCATGCAGTTAATGTATTATATGTTAAAAATACTGTTGGGGCCACATAAGATCACGAATTTAATACTAATGTTCTTTTACTTGTAGTGAACCCCTGACGAAGGGCCTATTTAGGCCCGAAATGCATAGGGCAACAGATGCTGTGAGTACGGGATGTACGTTGCTTTTTCTGCGTGCTCAGAAAAAATGCCCGGATAGGCATGTCTGTAGCATGAGAAGCTGTTAAAATGCAACTGCATCCTACGTGTGATTACGCAAATTAAAGCAACATATGAAATTTCTTTGGAGTACTTGAGAATCATCTTTGTTATAAACATGGATCATAAGTCGATATTTTACAAATTATGAAGTCGGCTTAATGTTGCATCGAACATGCAGGCACCAAGGGTGATACCCAGACCGCATCTGCCATATTGCCCAGATTTTGCAGTGCCGAATAGATATCAGGCACTGAGTACCCTAGATGATAACGAATGACTCAGTCATGTCCAAAGCCATGTCAGGGACCCCAGGACTTATCAGAGAGGGGACTCTATAATTGTTCAAGCAAGTCAACTACCCCCAAAAGACCATAAATTTATTCCTGGGACATCTTCAGTTTGTAGGCTGGCTGTAGCTAAGGCCGAAAAGGCAACCGGCAAGGATAATCCTAGCACTTGTAATATATCTATCTGTGCATCAAATGCAGCCCATGTATGTCCGCCCTTTGAGGGAGGGTTCAATCTCGCAACCTGGAATGTGAATGGGCTATTGAATAAGATAGGGAATGATGACTGGATTAGTACTATATCTGGTTATGACATTGTATGTATACAAGAAACTTGGTTCATAAGTCCAGTGCATGTAGAAGAGTATTCCTCATACGTTGTAGAAGCCCTAGGGTCGCAAACTGGGTGAGCTAAAGGGGAATTACAGATACTTATTTCCAACAAAATTTCTATTAATGTCAAAAAGGTTGCATTAGTGGGCCCCCATGCACAATTGTTGTGGCTAAATAAAAAAGGAGGGAGAAACCTGATAATTGTTAATTTTTATAATAATATTATTTGACGCAACATAAAGCAATGTGGCTACAGCCCTTGATCTTGGCCTCAAAACCTTCTTAGCTCCTATTCATATGGATTCTGTTCTAGTGTGGGCAGGAGATTTTAATATTCAGGCATGTGCAGCACCTACCACCCAGGTATGTGGTTATATCTACCAGGATGGGGAGGGAAATTATAATTTCTGTCATAACGAGTATGGGTAAGCACTTAGCCTGATTATCTCCAAATATGATCTCTGATAGGTGGCTGAGGTCCTAGTGGGGAATTAGTCCCAACTTTTGCTGGGAGAAATTCATTTTCTACTATAGATCACATGTTGGTGTCTGTCTCTGTCATTGATATGTGTGGTAATCTCAGTATCGTGCCTTCAATTTTTAGTGACCACAACTTACTTACACTTCTGTTCTTTTTCTGGGGCCAAAGGCAGACCACATTTCATTTAGTTAACAGTATTAATCCTACCAGGGTAAATGGTGTAATAATAAAGTGGACGGGCATTGACCACTGTACGATTTTGCAGAAAATAGTGGCGTCTAACCACAGGGAAAAAACCAACTGTCTCCAGGACGAAATTGTCCCAAATATGATGATTGAAAATTTCAGCTACATTACCACTTCTATTAAATCACTTTTAACCAGGTACCCAAATACATCAGAGAACAATAGAACGGAATTGTTTGATAGTGCTTGTACAAAAGCATTACAGTCACTTAAATATGCCTTGTCTAATTCCTGACGGGATACATCGATCATTAAATTACTACGGAGCGAGTATAAATTAGCTATAGCAGCTAGGAAAAAGACACTTCAGGCCGAAGCATGGGAAAACCTGGCCACTTCTGTAAAAACCAGGAATACTAAACTTTTCTTGGATATAGTAAATGCTCCCTTTTTAAAGAACGATGATATCCCTGAGTTTTCTTCCTTTGTTCCTTGTGATAGATGGGTGACACATTTTTCTGAAATTCTTAGCAAAAGTAGTGAGATGATGGCAGGGCTTGACTGGGAGCCGTTGTGTGAGGGAAGATGTCTCCCCTTGAATATCACTAATGAAGAAGTCCATCATGATGTACAGGACAGCACCGGAGGCCGGGCCCTACGCCCCGATGGGGTGCCAGTCGATGTTTTTAAATCTGCCCCTGAACTATGGGGACCTATCTTGACCAGGGCATTTAATTCAGCAGCAACATCTTCATGGGGGGAATCCACTATTGTACCAATATTCAAAATAGGGGATAAAGCAGATCGAAAAAACTATTGACCTATTTCTCTCCTAGACACCTCCTTGAAAGTAATGAGTAGGGTCCTACTATTAAGACTGGAGGAATGAGCGCAAAAGCATTTTATTCTATCCCCTGTGCAGTTTGGGTTCAGAAAACGGCTCGGGACTATCGAGCAATGTATCAATTTACAGCTCCTTATTGGAAAATATACTAGGGCCAAGGCAGGCACACTCTATTTATGCTTTGCTGATTTAAGTAGCGCACTTGATCTGGTCGACCATAACTTACTCTGTCCAACCTTGATTTCCATGGGAGCACCTAAGCTGATTGTTGGGTTTCTCTCCCGTTTGTATGAGAACTTAACCAGGCAAGACCGTTTTGGGCCCCATGGGAATGCTCAAATAAATTTGAAGTAGGGCGAGGTATACTGCAGTGGTGCGCCTAGCGCTAATATTATTTTCCCTTTTTGTCAATGGGGTAGATAACCACTTACAGATGATCCAGGCTGATGCCCCTCGGGCAGCTGGTCGCTCAATACCTGAATTGTTATATGCTGATGACGCAGTATTATTAGCGCGGACCCTGGTGGGCCTTCAGAGACTGATGAACGCTTTTGCAGACTTTATGATGCAAATGAAAATGGTTATTAACAAATCTAAAACATTTACTATGGTCTGTGGGCCCAAACACAAACCCTGCAAATTGTTCTTTATTGATAACATCCCAATTACCCCAGTGAACCCTTTCTGTTATTTGGGTATTTTATTTACGGGCAATGGCTCATGGTCCCCACATGTTTTAAACACCAGAGCTAAAATGAGTAGGGCATCCCAAACGAATTTTTTAATTTTCATCAAAACTAGGGAATCGACCCATCAACGAAATGGTAGCCATTTATAAAGCAAAAGGAGTGAGCACAGCCCTTTATGGGTCAGTTCTCTGGGGTTACACAAACAGTACAGTCCTACAAATAGAAGAAAATTTCTTTCTAAAACGTTTGTTATACCTACCCTCCTCTGTATCAAATACTATTGCACACCATGAGGAGGGGCTAAAGTTTTTAGAGGATCTTTTATTGGTTAGACCGTTGTTATTGTGGGCTTCACTATGGGACAAAGAAGAAACTGCTTTTACTAGATCAATTATTTTAGATTGTTTAACCTTGAATGGTGTACTAAGTATTCCCTGGCTATTGTATATTAATTTCTCCCTCGTAAGGTTGTTTAATGCATTTATCTGGTCAGACCCCACAAAAGTATTGTCTCTTACAAAGAAAGGTATTAAAGAAACCTTTCTCCAACATAGACTAGATTGTCGATCGATGGACGAATGGAATAAATCAACGGTCACCTTTCATAAATCCTTGAATTTGGAGGAGGGAGGAAATAATTATTTATCTTATGTGACTAATGTGCAGCATCGTTTCACGCTGATAAGAATGAGATGCAGTATTGTGCACCATCTAGTTGCTTTCCCAACTATGAATTCCCGTCCGCCTGATATGGCTCTTTGCCTCTGTGATAATCGAAGCAAACAAAGCTCATTGCACTTTCTATTGTTTTGTAAATTTTAGCAGAATTTTAGGTGTTTTTATCTTAAACCACTGTTTGTTGCACAGAACATTAGGTCACACAAAGTAGAAATGACATTTCTGGCGACATTAGGTGATTCTTCTATATGCTATAATGTAGCTCTATTTATTTTGAAATTGATTAATGCGAGGAAAAGTATCATGCTATAGTGCAACAAATTAAATGAAGTTTATAATTGTAATTGTATGCTGTACCAATTGTTTTAATTTAGATGTGCTATTTCATTTGTACTATTATGGCTGTTTTTCCGATAGCCGAATAAAGATTTTGAAATGAAATGGGTTGAGGTGGGAGAGGTGCTTGTTCAAGGGAGGTCTGCATGTCCTTTTCATGCTTTACATCTTCTGAAGAAAGAAGGAGGCTAATTCCTCACAGTTTGGTAGTTGACTAGATTAAGCAAGGGACGGTATGGTTGTGCCATTCGATTTACCTTTTATGAGCTCAAAACGTTTTTGGAACGGATACCGGCTAAATCCAACTGGTTTCTGAAGAAATTTGCTTTCATATTTCTAATGCTTTTGTAATATCTATTTCTCAGTGATCTCAGGTGTTTCAGGTGTTCAAGGGACGAAGCTGATCTCCACCGACATTCAGTTAAACGCAAGCTATGCCTTTCTGTGTTAAGGCTACCATTGTACCAAGGTTTGGAATCTTTTGTGGATATTTTTTAGCTGACGTTGAGCGAGTGTAGTGATTTGTGAGATCAAGTACACCTGCCATCTCGCCAGGAGGAGGCAGAATGTTGTGGCAGGTAGAGGTCAGGTCATTGCGGTTGATGTTGTTCAAGTTCCTTTTTCAGAGTCTAGGTTTCGTTGGTTGAGCTGTGTTGATTGTCACCGCTTGCATGATGAGGAATGTGATGCGGTGGTGGTGGGTCCAATCACAGGGCAGTATAGATTCCAGTTGAATTGAATTGGGCTACGCAATGATAAGATCTATGGTTGTTCCTTTGTTGTGTGTGAGCCTGTCACAGATTTAGTCAGGTTAAGGGTCAGCAAGGAAGATTTTGAAGCAGTTCACTGTAGGGTAGTTTAGGTCTTCCCGATGGTGGTTAAAGTCGCCTAGGTAGATTTGATTACACTGATGTCCATTGTTAGTTACAATGGCGTCCATGATCTGTTCTATGAAAACCTGATTGTCTCCTGGAGGGTGGTAGATTGTGTGAAGTTTGCAAAGTGATTTGTTGTTTCAAGAGATATTGAGGCATAGGTATTTGCAAGTGGACAGAGTGGGGGTTAGTGTATGTTTTACTGACAGGTTAAGGCTGTGGATGCAAGCGATGCCACCACTTTGTCTAAAGGGTCCGTACAATCTGGCAATGCCATAGTTGGGAGGCACATATATGTCCAGGATAGGAGCAGATGAGTCATTTAGCCAGGTTACTGTTAGAATTAGAAGTTCAAGCTCATGTGTGAGGATCAGGTCCACAATATCACCAGCAAGTCTAGAAGTTGTTATGCAGTTGATTAACATGCATTTCAAGTGGGGCTTGAGGTGTGTTTGTTCAGTCTGTGTTAGGGTAAATCATCTGAGGTTGTGCTTGTTGACTGCTCTCGAGTTGAGCCTAGGAGCTCTATGAGGGTTCACCGAGATGGTATGGATTTTTCCCTGGTTAACAATGTTGTCAGGGTGGGGAGAGTTATATGAAGAGAGGAGGGATTGGATATCTATGTCAGATGGATGGGCATTCCATCTAATCGGGCGTGTGCAGGCATTGGGATAGGGTTCAGTTCTTAACTTCCAGCTCAGAATGGGGGGAGGTGAGTTGGAGATGAGGCAGGTTGGTAATAGAGTTGGTTATTAGTGAGAGTATTCAGTCTGAGGTTCCTATTAGAAGACAGAAAATTGTTTATCTTTGTTGTGAAGTGACTGAGTCTAAGTAGGTCAGCTTTGAGATCATGCAGGTTTTTAGTAATCTCTTCCAGTCTGGATTCTATAGTGGAATGGGGCGCGATGTCGGGTCTTGAAGCAGTGGGCATGGGGGCAAGGGGGAGATTTCAATGGGATTAATGTTCTGATGTAGTTGGTGAGACGACTAAGGGATGTTGGGATGAGGGTAAGAGAAAAATCGACGTTAGGAGGGGAGAGATGGTGTGAAAATGGTAAATTATTAGGTGTTAATGGAGGATCAGCAAAGGGGGAGATGTGTTTGGGACAGGTGGGGTGTTAAAGGTATAGTCAAGGTAGCTTAGTTGTGTAATTGAAGAAAAGATTCTGGGTGTGGGATGATATTGCTAAGTGGTGTGGAGAGCAGCGGAATCCGGCCTACCAAGTGAAGGAGATGTGTTAGGGATATCTAAAGCGTTGGGAAGGACTGGAGCAGTGGAGGAATCAGCATTAAATGCAGTTTTCATGATGGTAGGACTGAATGATACTATTATTGTAGATGGTGATGGTGATTGCTGCTCTGCAAGCCAATGAGGGGCTACTAACTGTTTGAGACCGTGTGGAGTTTTTCTGGTTGTAGAGATTAAGAGCAGGGATAGCAATGCTTTCCTCCATTGTGCTAGTCTATTTGCATAAAAAACTGAGGTCACCTATTATCGTTGCTTTGTTGGTGCATTAGTAAGGGTCAGAAACCAGGGTTTCTGGATGAGATTTGAGGAGTCTGTGTTTTAGGGCCTTGCATACTTTTTTAGATAGATTCAGGGGGTAGTTAATTTTATAAGCATAACGTCCTGAAGGCTCCAGATTGGCATTGGTTGTATTTTGTGGTTTCATTATGGAAGCAAGCTGTAGGAATAAAGGCGGGGGTGGGAAAGAGAGAGGGGGCAAAGGGGATGCAGAAATGGTGTTGGAGCATGTGACCTGCGGAAGTATGCCCGTTATAGGCAAATGTTGGGCATACTAGTTGGGTACGTTTACCTTAAAGACAGGCATTGAGGGTGGCTAGAGACATATGAAGGTTTTGATAAGTGGGCGAACAAGCTAAAGTGATGGTAAAATAGAGCACTTAAGGGTGAGGGAGGTGCCTATTGACCATTATGTTATGTTTTTTTTATTTTTTTATATGAATGAAAGTTTATTGTTTGATTAATTAAAACCTTACAATATATATACAATAATTCTTGATAATAAAATCCAATTATAAAAATTGATTATAAAAACATTTGGACATCCAGTTCATTATACATCCTACATTACTTTCTTTTAGTTTTTGATATTCTAACTTAACTCTCAGTTGCATTAAGAACTTTACAAAAGCTGAAGTTAAAATTATATCATCAGTATGAAGGCATCTTATCAGAGCTTGCCTACAGCTCCTTATTCCACGAACATTAAAATGTCTTTTAAGAATGGATACTCTCTCAACCTTCAGTTCGGGACAAATACAGAGGAGGTGCATGATGTTCTCTTCACCAAGGTGCATAAGTTACAAGTCGTTGGTGCCTCTGTGCGCCACCATGGCATTAGATGACATGCGCCCGGGAACACTCCAAAACGAGCATTTATGAATATTTGCTTATACTTAACAGACCAAGGAATTTCGAGATACGATTGCACTTTTACCTTGGTATATCCATTCATTAGAGGCCACGCATGCTTTCTTTTTGAGAAGGTCTCTTTATCCAAGAGTAACGATAGATGCTTAGTTGTACTATTGATAACTTTTATAAATGAGTTCGCAGTAATTGGCATTTCCCAGACCGAGTTTACTGAATATTCTTCTAATGATGTAAATAGATATTTCCACGCCTGGGCTTTCTGGTTTAAATTTATTTCCTGCCACAATAATTTAGAAAATTGATTTGTAATATCCGTTTTTATCTTTTTCCAGACTTTAATAAATTGGCCTTTCCGCGCAAATGCCTGATTAGTCAACCCAAATTCCATTCGTATCTGCGCGGGTGATGCATTATGCGGAATTAAAAGAGAACTTTATAGATGTTCGTAACTGAATTATTAATTATGACTGAGTCTTTTCCACACAATGCTTCACTTCCATATGTCAGAGTTGGCAACAGTTTTGCTGATATTACTTTCAACAGCGGTCCAAAACTCTGCAATCCAATGGATTTCTGTATAATTCTGAAAGCCGCTAGTAATATTTTTGCTCTCCGTTGAATATCAATCTTGTGTGGTTGAAATGATCCTCGTTCATCAAATAGTACTCCTAAGTATCTGTATGTACTCACTTGTTCTAATTGTGAGTTATCCAAAATCCATTTATACTTATGTTTTAACCTTGAGTATTTATTAACCTCCATAATTTTTGTCTTAGTTTCATTGATCACCATTCTATTTTCTTTAGAGTAGTTAGAGATCTTATTTAGCAGGCGTTGTAGTCCAACCCTCGTTTGACTTAGTAGGATAACATCATCTGCATATAGCAGGTTTGATATTGGAGTATTGGCTAATTTAGGTGGACAAGCATTCACCTCATCTAAGGCTTGCGTAAGATCAGCTAAAAATAAGTTAAAAAGCAGTGGGGCCAGAACACATCCTTGTTTCAAACCTGACGCTGTTGGTATTTTTTCTGATACTGTTTGACCATCACCCATCCTGACCCTGACCCATGTATCAGTGTAAAGAAGTTGGATTAATTTTAAAAGGGAGAGTGGTATACCTTGGTCAATTAACTTCTGCCATAAAAGATCTCTATGCACACAGTCGAAAGCCGACTTAAAATCAACAAAGCATAAGTATAGTGGCTGTTTCTTTGCAATGTATTTGTCCATTAGGACAGATAATACAAGGATATTTGTTGTAGTACCTAAGCCTTGTGTTAATCCAGTTTGGTTCGGAGGGATTATCTGCTTTTCTCTTACCCAATCAGTTAAGTTAGATAGCAGTACACCTGCAAATAATTTGGCATCAGTATCCTGGAGCGTAATGAGTCGGTTGTTTTCCGGCAGAGACCAATCTCCTTTTTTATAAATAGGAGCTATCAATGATCCCTTCCAAGTTTCAGGTATCGATGTTGACTTTACAATTTCCTTGAAAACCTTCGTCAGGTAACCTGACCATAAACTGGGGTCATTCTTATATAGTGCAAACGGAATACCGTTCGGGCCAGGCGCACCATTTTTTTGTTTCTGGATTAACTTACATATTTGTTTACTCGTTATATCAATCTCTTGTATCATATCGTTCTTTGTTAGTTCAATCATATTGTCCCTAAGTTTCAGCTCTGTTTTATCCCCACAAGGATTAAGATGTATAGATAGGAACCTGATCCATTCATTCTCTGTTAAGGAAGATGTTACAGCTGTTCTGTTTGGTCGCACTAAACCATTTATTAATGTCCAGAATTCTCTGGAATTTGATTTTTTACTGCAAAAGAGTACTTTAGCCCACAGATCATGTTTTTTTTTATTCCTTTCATCCCACAATAACTTCTGCAAGTTGCGATTGACCCCTTTTAATTTTAAACACAAGTCCATATTTCTCGGATTCTTTTTTATCTGTCTCCTCAATTGATTACGCGATCTTTTCATAATTCTCGTTGATAAGGTTAACGTAAATTTCTTCCCACTTTCTGCTTGCACCAGTTGTTTTTTGAAAGTTTTTTGCTTAAAGGTATTAACAAGTTTTTGTATAAAATCCACCCATTGGTCAATCGCAGTTAAGGTGTTATTTTCAAAAGAAGTTTCCACCAATTTAAGGGCCATCTTGTTAGTCACATCTTTGCTGTGCTCCTTCCAAACTAGTTTCCTGTAATTTACTGAACCCGTCTGTCCTGGCAGTGTTTCATATTTAGTATGCTTGTCGAGGGTCAAGTTGGTAATAAGTATTTGTTGCCCGTGATCACTCTCCGATGTTTTTACAATTGAAAAAGAGATCACATTAATAAAGATATTCAAGGATACCATTGTATAGTCGATTCGTGACTTATGATCCTGCGATTGGAATGTCCATGCCGGTGGGGAGTCTTGGGGTAACCTCCCATTTAGGATTCTTAAGCCCAGTGCTTCCACCTCTTTGACAAAGATTACGCTTAATTTGCTTTGAAAGACGTTAGAAACTGTTGGAATGTATTGTTGCGGAATTGCCCAGAGATAATCTTGTTCTTGGATTAATTCATCTCTCATGTAAGGTACAAACAGATTTAAATTAAAATCCCCTGTGATAATGTACTCTGAGAAAGGGTCATTCATCATTAGCTTAGATAAAAATGCAATCAGGGTATTAGTCATATCGATTCTCGCAGTAGCTGTAGGTTGTATATATATATTTATTATAAACAGGTTTTTTGAGAGATTATTTTCCATATACCGCAACTTTACTATCAATAAGTTAGAATTACTCGTATCAATTAGCTCGTGTTCCACTCTTAATTCTAGAGCAACAAATGTGGCTAAACCCCCACTGGGGCGTACCCATTTACTTTGTTTAATTGCTGGCATGAAATATCCTTTGTATCCCTCAAGTATTACGGTGTTGACACACCATGTTTCCTGTAGTAATATAACATGACAATAACTAGTCATTGGGGTTAAATAAGCATTGCTTATTTTTTTGCGTAGGCCATTAATATTCCATGAACATAAATTTAAAGTTTCATCTTTATTTATTTTAGGTATTAATTTTACTTTTGCATTCTGTCATTGTGCTTTACTGCCATGGAGAGCCATACCAATCCATTTTTCGTTTACTTTAGCTTGCTTTTCAATTTCTACTAGATCCAATGGTAGTTTGAGCAGTGAGTCAGTTTTTCCAATTGCATTTTTTAACACTGATTGAACCTGTAAATTTACTTTATTTTGTTGGTAGCAATCCAGGGATAGAGGTGTAGCAAATGGTTTCGGATACACCTCAGGCTTTGGTCTATTTATTTTTATTCCCCAACTGGAGAAAACATCCTTTACATTTGAAATTAGTTCCGCTACAAGTAATTTATCCAATGTTATCAAGGTCTTTTCCTGGTTACTATCTGGCGTTGTAAAAATTCAATTGCTTCAATATTTTCACTTGTAACTTTTTCAAGTGAGCAAATAGATTTAAAGAGGTGGAGGATATTTCCTCTATTTAGGATATCGTAGCTGCCTCTTGAACAGTATTCAGGAATCAAAATCAATTGCGGTTTATCATATATTGTTGTTTTTAGACTTCCCAAATCTATAGTCGGTAGGAGGTCATAATTTGAAGTCTGCCGAGGCTCTTTGTCATATCGCTTTATACCTTCAAGAGTTGTGTTTTTTTGCCTTTGGGGATCATGAGGGTTATTAAGATGTATCCTATAGTCGCTCTGAGTTGGTCCTAGTGTTAGATTGACTAGTTGACCATCCATGTGCTCGTTCCTCGCGTCATTAGTTTTTTCAATTCTACTTACGTTCTTAACAGTTTCCATCTTTTCACATACACTGTGCGCTAAATTATATTGTGCCTGGATTGTTCTTTGAAATATAGGTTGAATTTGTTTTTCATCCTCATCCTTTCTTCCCTTCTTGTTCTTCTCATTTATAGTTGAAATTTTTGAGTTATCCTTACTTTCCACGTGTACCTGTATTGTCCTTTGTATTGTTTGTATGAGGTGTCTTTCTTTTTTCTCACTCTGCTCGTCCATCGATTTTACCTTATTGGGGTTGATCTTTGGATTTGCTAGTTTTTCCTTTTCGTTTTTATCCGATGGAATCTTCTCCGATACCCC
This sequence comes from Calotriton arnoldi, assembly GCA_963921515.1. Lineage (NCBI taxonomy): Eukaryota > Metazoa > Chordata > Amphibia > Caudata > Salamandridae > Calotriton > Calotriton arnoldi. Next base: position 325,806 of record CAWUFW010013060.1, read on the forward strand.
ATAAGGTCCTAACAAACCTCCCGTTTTCCCATCTCCTTCTGGATCATAAGGGTTTATTTCACTAATTGATGTTAAGCTATCTATGCCTTTCTGTTTTTGTATATCATTTCTGTTATGTTATGTTAGAGAGATTTGTAAAGCGCGACGGTTACCCTAGGGCAGTGGTTCCCAAACTTTTTTGACCTGCGGCTTCCTTGACCTATTGGCCATTGGCCGCGGCTCCCCATTATGTTACTTTTTTTTCGGGTGGGGGGGATGTAAGCCCGGACTCAGAAGAACTTTCCTTTTTCTCCATGAAAATAATTGGGATGAAGCCGATGAACATATTATAATTATATTTGTAACCAAATAAAAATTAAAGCAGTCGTTTAATAATAAACTTTAAGTGGTTAAGTGACTGTAAGTGCATAGAAACATTCCTGCGTCTTCAGGTGCCTGTGTTAATCTCATTGTGCCTGTGCCGTGATCTTCTTGACTCTGTTAGTGCTTCTATTCACCTCCTTTTCCCTCCATCTGTTTTGGTGCATCTCTCTGTTTGTACGTATGTGTTGGTATTTTTGGAGCAGAAACCTAGCTGGAGCACAACGGAGCTCTGAAGTGTGGACTTACCCTCTTGCCTAATATGTTTTGATTCAGCTCAATGTCCCTGAACATACTTAGGGGCCCATCACTCTTGTAAAGGCGCCTAGATGCTCCGTTTTATCCCTAAAGAAGATGCTTAGATGCACCACCATGGTCCATAAGGAAATGGTCAAAGGTACTCACTGCCTTTGATTTGAAATGGCTTGAATGCACGACTACTCTGTCCCTGAAGGTGCTTTGATGCACATCCTAGTCTGAGTCCCTGAAGGGGCTCAAATGCACCCTTATCCCTGAAGTCAGAGGTACCCTTCCTCTCTGTGTCACTACCAGCTGTGACAACTACCTCCCCCTGTGCACTACTTCTACATTTGAGATATCCCCTTCCTGTATGCTCCTTTCATATGTGAGACACTCTCTCCAATGGTGCTCCTGCCGCCAGTGAGACTCTCTCCCCCTGTGTGCTCCTGCCATCTGTGAGGTCCTCCACATCTGTGCTGCCACCACTTGTGATACATACACACTTCAGTGTGATGCTGCCAATGGTGAGAACGCCTCCCTGTGTGCTTCTTCTGTTCAGCCTCTCTGGTGCTCAAGCTCTTGTCCGTGGGCAGCTGTATTATATTATCAGAGGGCTGGGGAGGGTGGGTGGTGCAGTGTAAGCCTGCTGGGAGGCAGCCGCCGTAGAGCTGCAGTGTTTGTGTGTGAATGGGACACAGTGCTGTGCTTTTCACACTCATTCACTGCTCATTAGTGCCTGCTGGAAGGAGGACTCACTAGAGCTGTGTGTGAGTGAGATGGTTTCCAAAACTGAGTTTTGGTGACTTTGCAGTAAGAAGGCAGAGGCTCGGAGACGACTCAGGCAAACCGGCAAAGTCCAGTTTGACGAGATCTCTCCTCATGGATCTCAAGTACAATGGGCGTAAACAAGTACTTTATTTTATTTATTTATTTTTATTTTGAGAGTTTTATATAGCGCTGGCTAGACCCGGAGGTATCAGAGCGCTTTACATTGGGTTACACAATGTTACAGGACACGATAAACAAATTACATTTTACATAAAAAAATAAGCAACATATTGAAAAAGGAAGGAAAGGTGAGACAGATAGAGCGGAGGGGGAGGGAATGTGAAGGGGGAGGATGGGTGAAAAGATGGCAGGAGAGACGAGAGGAAGTCTGCCCAAAGACCGACTGGGTAGGTGACGACCGAGGAGGGAATCCACAGCCTGTCTCCCCTATAGCTAAACAAGGTAGCTCCATCGGGCATCAGTCAAAATAGCTAGGTCTCAGCTGACGAGGGAAGGTTCACAAAAGAAAGTCAAGTGGATAAGGCAGGGTGGGGTCTATGAGCAAGGACGGGTGAGGGCAAGGGTCAGTAGCTAGAAAGAGTAGAGCGGAGAGGGGTAGGGGGAGTAGGGAAATAAAGGTCCAGAGAGATGCAGGAAAGTTTGCCCAAGGACCGGCTGGGTAGGTCTTTGGGGGAGAAGTCTGAAGGGAGAGGATGAGGGAAAACACGGCAGGAGAGACAAAAGGAAGTCTGCCCAAAGACCGACTGGGTAGGTGACGTCTGAGGAGGGAATCCACAGCCCGTCTCCCCTATAGCTAAACAAGGTAGCTCCATCGGGCCTTAGTCAAATAGCTAGGTCTCAAATGACAAGGGAAAGTTCACAGAAGAAAGTCCAGTGGATAAACAGGGTGGGAGCTATGAGCAAGGATGTGTGGGGGCAAAGGTCAATAGCTGGAAAGAGGAGAAGAGTAGAGCTGAGAGGGTTAGGGGGTGGGGTGAAGGGGGAGGAGGGAGATAAGGTCAGGAGAGACGCAGGAGAGTTTGCCCAAAGACCGGCTGGGTAGGTGATGGTCAAGGAGGAAATCCATAACCCATCTCCCCTTTAGCTCGCGAGGTAGCTCCACCGGGCATCAGTCAAAATGGCTAGGTCTCCGCTGTTGAGGGAAAGTTCTCAGAGTAAAAGTCCTGGTGGGTGAGCAGGAACAGGGTCGGGTGGGGGCTGAACAAGATCAGGTTGATGACAAAAGATTTTAGACCAGGAGAGATAGAGCATCGAGGAGGGTCCCACTGAGGCGGTCATCTTGAGGTCAGGCAAGGGGATGAGTCCTTGAAGTTCGGATTTTCACAGTTTTAATGTTGTTGCTGGTATGAAGACAACGTTATCCCAGTAGTCCTTGAACGTTTTTTGTTTGTTGACCAAGCTGTATTTTGTTTGCACCTGTCCTATCCTTGACCTTGCCAGGTAGGTCACTCCCCCGCCACACAGCTCCGCCTGTGGTGTCCTGCCCGCTGCTGCTGCTGGTAAGCTCGCCCCTCTGCTTGTGGCCTCGGTGCCCGTTTTCCGTCTGTTTCCCCTCGCTGCCCCCATTTTCCCTGTGCGTGCGGTTCTGAGACTTTCAGAACTGTATAAAAATAGGAACAGGTGATTTACCTCCCAGATTCTCTTTAGTTTAAATTTAAAATGCCAACAATTAGTTTGTGTAATTGTTATAAAGACTGTGTGGTGTAGAGCTCGGGGGAATCTCACATGATTACCTGATCGTAAGTTTCACATTTCCATGATTACCTGATCGTAAGTTTCACATTTCCTTTCTTCTGAACCTTCTTGTAATGACGATGGCCTCGAGTCGCTGCAGAACATGGGCAGCAATAACGCTCGACATCGCTCCAGATTGTGCCTGACCCTGCCAAAGTGGAGGCTTTTTGAAGCACGTTACGTTACGTGCTGGGGCTGGGCCAAACCATGTTCCAGAGAAGACGCTGACAGGGGGGCTTTCTTAACTCCCCCACGACAGTCCCAAATGGGTTATTCGGCGCCACAAAGACAAACTATAAACTTTCCACATTGCAAAAGTATTATTCCGAACTTGCTACCTTTTCCACTTTCCCAAGCTGTGCGTGGCGCCCCTGGCTCCTTCTAACGGCGCACCAGTGTGCCGCGGCGCACAGTTTGGGAACCACCGCCCTAGGGTGTCCTGGTGCTAGCTAAAGTCCTCCCAGTGATACATAATTTGCAACCCGTTTATAAATCAAACAGCCACGTTTTAGGGCCTTCCTGAAAGCTAATAGATCAGTAGCATTCCTCAGATGAAAAGGGAGGTTATTCCTTTGCCTTTGCCTTTGCCGCACAAGCCGCAAAACTTCTGCCTCCCCACCTAGCTTTTTTTGTAGGTGGTACTATCACTAGTTTTGCTCCTAGGGAGCGAAGTGATATTTTGGGCACGTACCACTGAAATTGTTGTTTCAAGTGATCAGGACCTGTGCCTTGTAGGGCCCTAAAGACCAAACAAAGGGATTTAAATTGCACAGACCTTCTTAACAGGTAACCAGTGAAGTCTTTTGATTTCACTTGAAATCGGTGCAAATTTCGATGTGCCGGTAAGCAGTCTAGGGGACGCATTCTGCAATACTTGCAGTTTATGAAGAAAGCGCTCCTGCATATTCAGGTATAAACAATTGCAACAGTCCATCTTCGACATAGTTAGTGCTGTAACCACTGTTCGCTGGCTATCTCTCGGCAAAAAAGGCTGAATTTTTTACTTGTTCTGAGAGTGTATGTTGTGGCTGAAACTACTGCATTGACTTGATTGCCCAGCTCGAGCCTGTCGTCTATTAACACTCCCAAATTTTTTACTTTCCTAGTGGGTGTCGGGAGTGAACCCATAGTATCTGGCCACCAACTTGGGGTCCAAAAGTTGGCATCGTTCCCGATCAAGATGACCTCAGTTTTGCTCGAATTGAGCTTTAGACAGTTTTGGGACATCCACCTTCCTACTGCCTCCATACAGTCATGGAACCGCTTTCCTGTTGCCTTTTCCTGCCCAGGCCGCAGCAACACCACAATTTGTGTGTCAACCGCATACGAGGTAAGGCAAAAGACAAAGGAATTGATAAGGGGAGCCAATGAAGACACATATACATTAAAAAGTGTAGGGCTCAATGACGACCCCTGTGGCACTCCACAGGGCAGAGAGAAAGGTTTAGAATAAAATTCCCCTAATGAGACTATTTGCAGCCTGTCCGAGAGAAAGGAATTCAAAAGTATCCATGCTTTATCCTGCACTCCGAAGGCCCGCAAACGGTCCATCAATAAACCATGATGGACCGTATCGAAGGCCGCGGAAAGGGCGAGCATGATCATAGCGGCCTTCCCTCCCTGGTCCAACGCTACCCTGATCTCTTCAGTAGATTTTAGGAGTGCGGTTTCTGTGCTGTGCCCTTCTCTGAACCCATATTGAGTAGGATCCAAGACTTTGGCATCACGTAAATAAGCACTCAATTGAGCATACATTCTTTTCTCAACCAGCTTAGCTGGAAGTGGGAGGCGTGAGATAGGTCTAAAACTATTTGGGTCCTTAGGGTCCAGGCTAGGATTCTTTAGAAGTGGCAAAATTGAAGCAATTTTCCATGATTTGGGGAAATGCCCTTCTGCAAACATTGCATTAAATAGAGAGGTGAGTGACAGGGTGTTAGACCTGTCAGCCCTAGGGTGGTCTTGCCCTGTTTTTTTCCCTTTTGCGCCTCATTTTTGCCACCGTATTTTTACTGGACCTAGGTCTCCGGGCGCCTTACCACTGCTAACCAGTGCTGAGGTGCAGGTGCTCTCTCACTCAAGATGGCTGCCACAGGCCCCTGCTACTGCAGAGGGGCCTTGCACATATACACACTAGTAGCCAGGGTCAGGCTGGGACATAGGGATACAGTATCCATCCCGTCCCCGCCTCTGGGCCACATAGCCAGACATGGTGGAAGGTTCCAGAACCTTCCGGGCTGTGGGAGGAGTTATGTTTTGCCGCCTTTAGGAGGGTCACCTGACCTAGGGGTATAAGAGGTCCGGAGGGAAATCTTTAGTCAGTTGGGGCACCACTGATCCTGGGAGAACCTCTGCCGGAGTACAGGCTGTAGGGCCTAGGGGGACACCTACACTACTGCTGCTGACAAGGCTTAGGCACTGCTGTAGTAAGTTAGCTGAGGAACGCCCACCACCCACTGACCTTGCCCAGCGTGAGGGGACCCAGGGAACCACCTTCAGCGTGCTGGGAAGTACCATCCAGCACCCCAAGAACCACCAACTCATTCCCTCCCCCATACAGAGAAACCCCCAAGAAGCAACCAACCAAGAACAGCCGCAAGAAACCTTAATTTGTAAGGCCTGACCGACCAGCAAGGCCAGAAACCTGAACTGCCAAACTGGGGATCACCAGGTAAAGCGCCATGCCCTGAAGCGCTAGACCTTCACCCCCTATCTAATCCTGCCTGCTGCTGGGCTGTCCCCAAAAACCCTTTCCAGTCAGCCCCTGCCAACCTGCCGCCAGCGCGCACCACGCCGCACCTCCACGTGGGAGGAATCACTCTGCAGCCACTGACCTCATGGCTGGGATTTAACCTGCGGCCGTCGCCGCGTGTGAGGAGCTGCGGGGGGTAGCGAGGCCCTCCCCGAGGCCGGAGAGGTGAGGTGCGCCGTCCGCGCCCCCACCGAAGGTCCGGAGTGTAGGAGATCACCGCCGCGGCCCGGGGACCCCTGCGTGATGAAATCGCGGCCCAAAAGATCACCGCTGCGGCCCAGGGGCTCGCGTGAGGAAACTGAGGCCTAGCGAGAGGAACGAGGCCTCCAGGCCCCGCCGACGCCGTTGCCAGGAGACCGGGGACGCCGACCGCGTTATCGGCCGCGCCCCGGGAAGGCCACGCAACGATTGGGCGCCGGCTCCCGCCAAGCCCCCAGCGCCGACGGAGGCCGGAGAAGAGCTCCGAATCACCAGAGGGAGACGGGAAGCTGGCCGGAGAGGACTGCCGGCTCCCGCTCCCTTCCCCGCAATCACCCCATCTGATCACGGGGGCCGGAGGAGAGCGATACCGGCCCCCCAACGACCCGCAATACCGGCCGGAAGGCCGAGGACCCCAGTCCGGGCCTTGCCCTGCAAAACACGGGCCGGCCCAGAACGGAGTCAGTCGCGCTGAAGAGCGACCAACGTACACACTGCAGGTGAGCCCGGGAGGCCCCTAGGGCACGCAAGAACGCCACTGGGGGCCGAGGGCCACCATTACCCGATTGATAACAAGGGGGAAGTCATCAAGCATTATATCCCCGAGGCGAGGCCCCGGAGAGGAGTGGGCCTGGCCCAAATTAACCCCTGAGAGACACAGAAGTCCTCACTTACAGGAAGGCCCCAGAATAAAGGACATGTTGAGGGGTTCCCTAAGTCGTTCACCAGTCTCATCGTTACGCCTGCTGTAATTACTGTCTAGGCCTGATGCATATGCTTATAACTGCAAAGTCTTTGCCTAGTGTGAAGGTGCTTAATTGAATTGAGCTGAAGTGTACACTGCCAAGAGTTGAAGTGTTTGATGTTACAGGTGTATCGGAGTTGCGACGCCCACTGTACTGAATGTGGGTGCGCCTAGATTAATGCAGGCCCTGTTTGAAATGTAACGTGAAATGCCCTTTATAAGTAATTGAATATTCATGAGGTGAACTGCATGTTTTAGGCCCATGTTTTATTATTGCACCCTGTGATCATTATTGGTGCTACGTTTAGGAGATGATTCCTGCGGCCTTTTAGTGGCCTACAATGTTGATGAGCTATGATGCTTTAATGAAAGTACGCACCAGTTGAGTAATGCAATGACTTTAAATGCTGATCTTAATTAATCTGCCTCATCTGATGCTGCATTGATTTATATAAAAGATCTTGTTTTTAAATACACAAGCCTGGTGTGGTGTCACGTTATTGCGTCCGCATTCCTGAGTCAAAGTAAGAGTGTGCTGCACAACTGCCTTACACATTGCCTTCGGGTGCTTTCCCGCCTCGCGCCATGCTACCGTGCCGGACTCGGTAACCCCGTTTCCAACATTGGTGTTCAGCGGTGGGATAAGGACTGGTGTTTGTGCAGCACCCTACAGTGACTCAGTGTGCGCCGCAATTGGACACCTAGTGTAATGCAAGCGCTAAGAATTCTTTTGTGATTGCCTGATTGTGTACATTCCTGCGTTAGACCTGCTACCTACAGTCTAGAACCCTTTCTCTAAATTGTCTGGGGCCCCACCTAGCAGGATGGAGTTTGAGTTGGCCAACCTAGAAAGGTATACGGTGACACAGCTCAAGGAATTCTGTCTAGAGAGGGGGTGTCCGTCAGGCGAGGCGCCAGGAAGGAGGTGCTTCAGAAAGCTTTGAGGGCATGGGTAATGAGCCCACCCGGGGGGAAGAGGGGACGAGGAGCAGAGGGAGGCAGACAACCCAGGAGAACTGGACCTACTGCACATTGACGTTAGCGAGAATGTGTTGCCAGGAAGACGTTCCAGGGCAGGCAGTAGTGCGTCAGGGGGAGTTTGTCTGCAGAGGAATTTGAAGACAGGAGGGAGGAGAGGCAATTGAGGTTAGAACTTGCTAGGATGGACAGGGAAGGAGAACAGGCAAGGCTAGCCATGGAAGAAAGGAAGCTTGCGCATGAGCTTAGCCTGAAGGAACTAGAGCTCCGAGCCTTGCAGATGGAGATGCAGGGCAATTTGAATGGTGGCAGCGTACCTGCTGGGGTTCCACAGGAGCCCAAGTTCTATCTACCTAGAGAGGTGATAACCAGTTTTAGTGTGGGAGATGACATCGATAAGTGGTTGGCGGCGTACGAGGTATCTTTGGTGGCCCATAGGGTTCCTGAGAGCTACTGGGGGGGAGGTCTCTACAGGTACATACCTCCACCAGTAAGGGACACACTTTTGACCTTGGACAAGGGGGATCAGACCAACTACCCTATCATGAAGGAGGCCCTGCTTAAGAAGTTTGGCCTCACCCCAGAGAAGTACCGCCAAAAGTTCCGCAACAGCCACAAGCTTCACACACAAAACTGGGTGGATTTTTTTGATTATGCCCGGAAGGCATTGGAGGGTTGGGTGCGTGGCAGCAACATTGATGATTACAAAGGGCTGTACGACCTGTTCTCGAGAGAGCACCTCCTAGAGAAATGTTTTCCGGAGCTGCGCCAGTACTTGGTGGACCGCAAGCTGACCAATCTGAGGGAGCTTGCAGAGGAGGCAGACACGTGGGTCAGCACTCGGGTGTCCCACAAGGGAGCCGGGGCGGATCCCCCGAAAGGTGGACAGGGGTTCCCCCAGAAGAAAGAGGGGGGAGATAAAAGGAGGGAGTTCTTTAAAGGCCCCCAAAACAGACCGCCTGGGAGAGGGGTAGGTTCCCCATCCCAATCTGGATTCCAGAAACCCACTTACCCTGACAGGAGTCAGCAGCCCAGAACTGTCCGGTGCTACGAGTGCGGGGAGGTTGGACACTACAAGGGGGATCCCCAGTGTCGCAAGAGAACCCCAGCCCCCACAGGAGGTAAGAGCCCCAGGGTGGCCAGTGTAGCGCTTGGGGAGGAGTTGTCCCCAGGTAGGGGAGGTGAGTGGACAGGCTTGACCTTAGTTTCCCTGGGGGATAGAGAGATCATCCCACGGGTTCAGGTACCCTCGAACACTGCCAAGTATCGGCAGAGGGTCCTGGTGAACGGGGAGGAGGTGGAGGCTCTGAGGGACACAGGTGCCAGCATGACGATGGTGAGACGTCAGCTGGTGTCCCCAGAGCAGGTGATTCCTGAGGTATTCCACCCGGTTGTTATGGCTGATAATAGCCTGGGTCATTACCCCGTGGCCCAAGTTCCCTTTGAGTGGGGAGGAGTCTCAGGCCTGTTGAAGGTTGCGGTGAGCCCTGCCATGCCAGTTGACTGTCTGCTGGGTAATGACTTGGAACATACTGCCTGGAGGGAGGTAGAGTTCAATGCCCATGCTGAGATGTTGGGATTATCAGGATGGACTTGCATCGTCACGCGGTCCATGGCTGCCCGACAAGGAACTCAGCCCGGGTTGGAGCCTGAAATAATGGCCCAGCCCACTGCTGGACGAGGAGATGTCCAGGAGGAAACACCCGGTGAGATGGATGGGGAGCCCGCGGAGGTGGCTCCGGAGTCCGCTGAGGTGGATGGTGTTCCCGTGGGGGACCTGCCGACCCCTGCAGAGTGGAAGGTGGAAGGAGGACCTACCTGGGAGGAATTTTGCCGGGCGCAGAAGGAGTGCCCTACGCTTGAAGGCATGCGGCAACAGGCCGAAGCCCAAGCAACTGGAACAGAGACTGGTAACTACCATGTCTACTGGGAGGATGGTCTCCTCTACAGTGAGCCTAAGGCTCCGGTGCATGGGTCATCAAGGGCCTTAGTGGTCCCCCAATGCTACCGAGCCTTTCTGCTAGAGTTGGCACACGAAATACCACTAGCAGGACACCTGGGCCAGGACAAGACGTTTGCGCGTTTGGTCCCACATTTTTACTGGCCCAGGATGCGCGTCACTTCTGACACTTTCTGCAAGACCTGCACCACTTGCCAGGCGAGCGGCAAGACAGGGACTAAAGTGAAGGTCCCGCTAGAACCTCTCCCAGTTGTCGGTACCCCTTTTGAGCGGGTAGGGATTGACATTGTCGGGCCGTTGGACCTGCCGACTTCTGCGGGACATAGGTTCATCTTGGTGCTGGTAGACCACGCCACCCAGTACCCAGAGGCAATCCCTCTGAGGACCATCACTGCACCGGTGGTGGCGCGGGCCCTGATGGGGATTTTTACCCGAGTGGGATTTCCCAAGGTCGTGGTGTCAGATAGGGGCACGACTTCATGTCGGCCTACATGCAGGCCATGTGGAAGGAGTGTGGAGTGACTCTACCGGTTCTCCACTCCTTACCACCCCCAGACGAACGGGCTTGTGGAGTGTTTTAATAAGACCTTGAAGGGGATGATCCGGAGCCTACCCGAGGACTTGAGAAGGAAGTGGGACGTCCTCTTACCCTGTCTGCTCTTCTCCTACCGAGAGGTGCCACAGAAGGGGGTCGGTTTCAGCCCCTTTGAGCTGCTCTAGGGCCACCCCATTCGGGGGCCCCTCAGTCTTGTCAAGGAGGGGTGGGAGAAGTCTTCCTCGAAGCTTCCCCGTGATGTGGTCAGCTATATGCTGGCATTCCGCAGCCAAGTGGCCAAGCTGTGGAAGGAAGCCTCGGACAACCTAGAGGCTAGTCAGGCCGTCATGAAGAAATGGTATGACCGGAACGCTCGGACGGTAGAGTTGGACGCTGGACAGAAGGTGTGGGTCATGGAGCCAGGAGAGCTTAGCGCCCTCCAGGACCGGTGGACTGGACCGTTTGAGATCTTGGAAAGGAGAGGCCAGACCACGTATGTCGTCGATGTGAAGACCCCTTCAACCCCACAGGGTGTTCCACGTCAACCGCCTGAAGCCACACCAGGAGCGTTCAGAGCTCACTCTCCTGATGATAACAGATGGAAGTGAGGAGGAGGAGAGTGAGCCTCTTCCAGACCTTCTGGCGGCCCATGAGAAGGATGGCTCGGTAGAGGGAGTGGTCCTCGCCCCATCCTTGACCCCAGAGCAACAGAGGGACTGCCGCCAGGTCTTGGGGCAGTACGCCTCGTTGTTCTCCCTCACGCCTGGGATCACGCACCTGTGTACCCATGATGTGGACACAGGGGACAGTCCGCCAGTAAAAACCAAGTCTTACCAGCTGTCCGATAAGGTCAAGGCTAGTATCCAGGGTGAGGTTACCAAGATGCTAGAACTGGGGGTGATTGAGCCTTCCAGTAGCCCTTGGGCTAGTCCGGTGGTGTTGGTGCCGAAAGCGGCTCCACCGGGCACCACACCGGAACTTCGGTTCTGTGCGGATTACCGCGGACTCAACTCAGTCACTAAGACCGACGCTCACCCGATCCCTCGGGCGGATGAGCTCATTGACCGGCTGGGAGCAGCCCGGTATCTGAGTACCATTGATTTGACGTCAGGCTATTGGCAGATCGCCATGGCGGAAGGAGCAAGGGAGAAGACTGCGTTCTCCACCCCCGAGGGCCACTTTCAATTTCGGGTGATGCCCTTCGGGTTGAAAAATGCTCCAGCCACTTTCCAGCGGTTGGTGAACCAGGTGCTGTCTGGCCTAGAGGCCTTCTCTGCTGCCTACCTGGATGACATAGCTGTCTTCAGTAGCAGCTGGGAGGACCATCTGGAGCATCTCCAGGAGGTGCTACAGGCTCTGCAACGGGCTGGTCTAACCATCAAGGCCAGCAAGTGCCAGATTGGACAGGGATCTGTTGTGTACCTGGGACATCTGGTGGGCGGAGGTAAGGTGCAACCCCTCCAAGCCAAGATCGAGACCATCTTGGCCTGGGAGCCCCCCAAGTCCCAAACAGAGGTCCGGGCTTTTCTCGGCCTCACGGGATACTACCGCCGGTTCGTCAAGGGATATGGGACCATTGTGGGCCCTTTGACGGAATTGACTTCGAAGAAGCAGCCACGCAGAGTCATCTGGACGGCTGCCTGCCAGGAAGCCTTTGAGACCCTCAAACGTGCAATGTGCACCGCACCGGTGCTCAGGACTCCAGACTTTGGACGGGAATTTATCGTGCAGACAGACGCTTCTGAGCATGGCATAGGAGCTGTGCTCTCGCAGCTGAATGACGATGGCCAAGACCAGCCAGTGGCCTTCATTTCCCGAAGACTACTCCCCGGGAACAGCGGTGGAGTACCATCGAACGAGAAGCCTTTGCCGTGGTTTGGGCTGTAAAGAAGTTGAGGCCATACCTTTTTGGTTGTCACTTCCTGATCCAGACCGACCACAGACCCCTTCGCTGGCTCATGCAGATGAGAGGCGAAAACCCCAAATTGTTGAGGTGGTCCATTTCCTCCAGGGGATGGACTTTCGGGTGGAACATCGACCCGGTGTAGACCACGCCAACGCTGACGGTCTCTCCCGGTTTTTCCGCCTTAGCGACGAGAACTCCCTAGAGGTTGGGAAGCTCTCCCCTCTTTCGGCTGGGGGGGGACGCGTGTTAGACCTGTCAGGCCTAGGGTGGTCTTGTCCTGTTTTTTTCCCTTTTGCGCCTCATTTTTGCCACCGTATTTTTACTGGACATAGGTCTCCGGGCGCCTTACCACTGCTAACCAGTGCTGAGGTGCAGGTGCTCTCTCACTCAAGATGGCTGCCACAGGCCCCTGCTACTGCAGAGGGGCCTTGCACATATACACACTAGTAGCCAGGGTCAGGCTGGGACATAGGGATACAGTATCCATCCCGTCCCCGCCTCTGGGCCACATAGCCAGACATGGTGGAAGGTTCCAGAACCTTCCGGGCTGTGGGAGGAGTTATGTTTTGCCGCCTTTAGGAGGGTCACCTGACCTAGGGGTATAAGAGGTCTGGAGGGAAATCTTTTAGTCAGTTGGGGCACCACTGATCCTGGGAGAACCTCTGCCGGAGTACAGGCTGTAGGGCCTAGGGGGAGACCTACACTACTGCTGCTGACAAGGCTTAGGCACTGCTGTAGTAAGTTAGCTGAGGAACGCCCACCACCCACTGACCTTGCCCAGCGTGAGGGGACCCAGGGAACCACCTTCCGCGTGCTGGGAAGTACCATCCAGCACCCCAAGAACCACCAACTCATTCCCTCCCCCATACAGAGAAACCCCCAAGAAGCAACCAACCAAGAACAGCCGCAAGAAACCTTAATTTGTAAGGTCTGACCGACCAGCAAGGCCAGAAACCTGAACTGCCAAACTGGGGATCCCCAGGTAAAGCGCCGTGCCCTGAAGCGCTAGACCTTCACCCCCTATCTAATCCTGCCTGCTGCTGGGCTGTCCCCAAAAACCCTTTCCAGTCAGCCCCTGCCAACCTGCCGCCAGCGCGCACCACGCCGCACCTCCACGTGGGAAGAATCACTCTGCAGCCACTGACCTCGTGGCTGGGATTTAACCTTGCGGCCGTCGCCGCGTGTGAGGAGCTGCGGGTGCGAGGCCCTCCCCGAGGCCGGAGAGGTGAGGTGCGCCGTCCGCGCCCCCACCGAAGGTCCGGAGTGTAGGAGATCACCGCGTGGCCCGGGGACCCCTGCGTGACGAAGTCGCGGCCCAAAATATCACCGCTGCGGCCCAGGGGCTCGCGTGAGGAAACTGAGGCCTAGCGAGAGGAACGAGGCCTCCAGGCCCCGCCGACGCCATTGCCAGGAGACCGGGGACGCCGACCGCGTCATCGGCCGCGCCCACGGGAAGGCCGCGCAACGATTGGGCGCCGGCCCCCGCCACGCCCTTAGCGCCGACGGAGGCCGGAGAAGAGCTCCGAATCACCAGAGGGAGACGGGAAGCTGGCCGGAGAGGACTGCCGGTTCCCGCTCCCTTCCCCGCAATCACCCCATCTGATCACGGGGGCCGGAGGAGAGCGATACCGGCTCCCCAACGACCCGCAATACCGGCCGGAAGGCCGAGGACCCCAGTCCGGGCCTTGCCCTGCAAAACACGGGCCGGCCCAGAACGGAGTCAGTCGCGCTGAAGAGCGACCAACGTACACACTGCAGGTGAGCCCGGGAGGCCCCTAGGGCACGCAAGAACGCCACTGGGGGCCGGGGGCCACCATTACCCGATTGATAACAAGGGGGAAGTCATCAAGCATTATACCCCCGAAGCGAGGCCCCGGAGAGGAGTGGGCCTGGCCCAAATTAACCCCTGAGAGACACAGAAGTCCTCACTTACAGGAAGGCCCCAGAATAAAGGACATGTTGAGGGGTTCCCTAAGTCGTTCACCAGTCTCATCGTTACGCCTGCTGTAATTACTGTCTAGGCCTGATGCGTATGCTTATAACTGCAAAGTCTTTGCCTAGTGTGAAGGTGCTTAATTGAATTGAGCTGAAGTGTACACCGCCAAGAGTTGAAGTGTTTTATGTTACAGGTGTATCGGAGTTGCGACGCCCACTGTACTGAATGTGGGTGCGCCTAGATTAATGCAGGCCCTGTTTGAAATGTAACGTGAAATGCCCTTTATAAGTAATTGAATATTCATGAGGTGAACTGCATGTTTTAGGCCCATGTTTTATTATTGCACCCTGTGATCATTATTGGTGCTACGTTTAGGAGATGATTCCTGCGGCCTTTTAGTGGCCTACAATGTTGATGAGCTATGATGCTTTAATGAAAGTACGCACCAGTTGAGTAATGCAATGACTTTAAATGTTGATCTGAATTAATCTGCCTCATCTGATGCTGCATTGATTTATATAAAAGATCTTGTTTTTAAATACACAAGCCTGGTGTGGTGTCACGTTATTGCGTCCGCATTCCTGAGTCAAAGTAAGAGTGTGCTGCACAACTGCCTTACACATTGCCTTCGGGTGCTTTCCCGCCTCGCACCATGCTACCGTGCCGGACTCGGTAACCCCGTTTCCAACACAGGGCAATCGTTCTGGGTCCAATTTTACCACCGCAACAGGACATGGGTCATACGGGGAGCCTGATTTAGCTGACATGAGAAGCTTATGGGTATCGGTAGAGGATATCGGTACAAACTTGTCCAGAGTAGGCTGGGATCCTAAAGTCAACTTGTGACCCTCTGTTGAAGTCACTGTCCTATCAGTTATTGGGCCCTTAAAAGTTGCAAAGATAGTCTCCACTTTTACCAGGAAAAACCTGGCAACTTCCTCACATAATTCCTGCCTCCTTTGAATGTTTGCTGGTTGGGGTTGCGCCAGGCTCGTTACTGTTTTAAAAGCTCTTTGGGCGAGTTTTTGGCTAAGTTAATTCGACCAACAAAAAACTCTTGCTTCATCTTAAAAAGTAACTGTTTATAAATCAAAAGTCTTTGTTTATAACTGTTTCTCTCTGTTATTTTGTACTCTTTCCTCCAATTCCGTTCCAAACGTTTACAGATCAGTTTTTGATCCTTAAGTTCCTGTGTGTAGCATAGAGCGGAGGGTTGCGACCTTTTAGGAAAAAGTATTTTCTTTGGGGTTAGCTTATTACAAGCAGACTCCAGCCAGGTTGTATATAAGGAGGTGGCCTCCTCCACGTCTAGGGGCATTTGGCCCACAGTGGACGGAAGCAAATCTGCTAAATCTTTGCCCTCAACTTTATTCCATGCTCTAATTTCCTTCTGTTTCTTAGGAAGTCTTTCCGCAGCATGATGATCTGGAATGGCCAGCTCAAATAGAATGGCCACATGATCTGACTACACTAAGGACAGCAAGCCTGTAAATGAAAGATGTGGGTGGTTTGAAAAGATACCATCCAACGCATGCCCCGCCACGTGAGTAGGCCCGATTACTTGCTGCCTAAGATCGGCACTATTCATCAGATCTATAAATGGCAATCTCAGAGTAGGCTCAGTCGTATAGGGTGAGTTGCTGTAGACCTTCTTTCATTTCTTTGGTGGTGGTGGTTCTTCAACGTGAGAGGCGCAGGAAAGGTGATTTACGGAAAGCTACTGTGTCAAGGGGTGAGAGGTGCAATTCGAGTAGATGAGTAAAAGAGCAGCATTTGAGAGTAATTTCCATAGAAGTTTGTGGACTGACTAGAACCATTATAAAAATGTCTGTCCTATTAGAGAGAGAGAGAGAGAGAGAGAGAGAGAGAGAGATAGAGAGGGAAAAAAAAGTTGGGTGGGTGTTCGTGGCAGTCTTTTTTCACTGTTTGGCAAGTGAAGGGGCTAGAGTCCTATGTCAATTGCTATAGTACTGCTACAGTTATGGTTGCCATTTTGTTGCTGGGGATGTGGAGAGGACAAGAGGAAGACTTGCAAAATGGAGGAGGGTCAGGCCGAGTGTGATGTTAAATGCAACAATGCGCACTCACAATGTGCTTCTCAGAACAACAGAGTTCTAGATGTTTCAGGCTTGCAGGCCAATCATGAGTGAATCTGTGCAAGGCCCTTTTTATCCCCCAACATCAGAGGGCATAAGAGGGCAGATGAGGCCAGACAGAGCGATACAATGGCTGGTCACGCAGCCGTGGATGCCCGGGACATCGAAGAGACCAAGGCCCAGACCGCAGTGCCGGAAGATAATGAGGATGCTGGCCATCCTCCGCTTAAATGTCTGTGAAGCCCCTCATGGGTCTATTCTTGGCGACGCAGCACAACAGTGTCAGAAAGGACTCCTCCTGTACGACAGAGTTAGCAGAGTGTGGGGAAAGCTAAAGTATGGGAAGGCGGCCTTTAAAATAGTAAGTAGCAGAGCTGTCCGGCATCTGCTGAAATGTTAGAGGAACTCCCACCGGTCCGACCTTGCCATCAGGGTGCATCAGTGTCAGAATGCCTCCCTGGGTGAGAGCGCCATCCCGGTGGTCAGTATGACAAACCTCCGAGCGGGGTCAGGGAGAGCTGCACTCACCGAGCCTCCGCAGCCTCACTGCGGTATGTTGACTTTGTCCGTAGGTGAGCAGCCAGTCAGTGGCAAGCGGGCGTGTCCGCAGTTATGCTTGGGCTTCAGGAGGGTTGCAGCGCCATTACAGAGGACTGTGCTGAGGTCATCTTGGGGTCTCAGGACTCTCTCAAAGGCCGCAACGGTACAATGTCTCACAGTTATTCACCCGATTGGAGGGTAGGGAGGACCATTAAAAGGCTTCCTACTTGTCATCGGTGGGCAGATTGCGTCAGTTCTGCCAGGAATGAATGTAGTCGTTGCTCAGGTATACAATTATTAGGTGGATGGCCGGGTATATCAGAGATAATCAAGTGATACTCAATGATTATTGATCCCGTACCTGTGAGCTTCCTCCATGGAGCTCCAGCTCAGTGGCCATCTTGGTCATCTCAGCATCAAAACTGGACACAGACTTCTCCTCCATTATTTAACAAAGGCCTGTGCAGCAGCCATCAAGTGAGACTTCATGTTTGTTTCCTACCTCAAACGTTTTACCTCAAATAATGTGTGTTAGGTAGAATGCAGAGGTGCTTGTAGAAATGTCAATGCACTGAAAATGCTGGGAGTATTATAAGAACAGAGAGTGAGAAGACAAAAAAAATCTACATGCAACACATACATCAAAACAAATTGAATTGCAATTGCAATATTCACAGAAAACCAATTAGAGCACTAACTACTGTGCGCTTTCAAAATAGGATTACAATTTGGAAGCAAATTCACCGGCCATTGATTTGGCACACAATTTATACTAATCTTGGGAGAGTGCATTGTCCCTTGGCACTGAAAAGACAAACACAAAATGATGTATGGCATTTCCCTTCCTGCGATGGCGATCAAGGATGGAAGGGGCCTAATCATCTCTCCCAGGGAAGGGAAAATGCTTGAAATACATTTGCCCCTATTGAGGATCAGTCTCTTTGGGAGGGGGGCAGCCCCAGAAAAAAACATATCTATGGTGATCTAGTCATTGATTTCTGCTAAGGATTTGTTAAAGGGGCCCACCAATTCCTGAGCAGAAATTCTTCTATGAGGGGGCCTCCTTTGGATAGAGGAGTTTATTCTCTTTCCAATTGTGCCACTCTTTGCACATTTTGTGTGTAGGGGTGGTACAAGGCCCCCAGGTGCAGAAAAACAAATTTTAAAAAGGAAGCCATGGTTTCCCCGTGCATGGGGCAGATCAGGAATGTCTGGGGCCCAATCAGCCCCCAAAGAATGGAAAATATGAGATTGGCCCTCTGCAGGGATGGCAACACACTTGAAAAAAATTAAATTGCTGGTGTCCTAGTGTTATTTTTCTGCTCAAGGATCATGGCACAGCTGTGATCACAGAGCAGGCAGTCATTAGGGAGAGTCACTGTTGAAAGGAGATACTTGCCAATAATGATGTCTGAGGAACATATCAGACCAGACATGGGCCAAATCTCTCAATGACGCAGCATTGGGTTGATTTTTGACATCAGCGCACCCCACTGGGGGCTGTAGTGTAGAATTAGCAGAGGCTGACGTTGAAGCACTTCTGTGCCATCCCCTGATGAGATTTTAAATGAAGGAAACTTCTGATGCAAGCCCTGGAGGTTTAACCACACAGCCAAGAGGATAATACATGCATGTTCTCCACTCCAGTGTGGCATTGTGGATTTCAAAACAAAGTAGTAAGCCATGCAACACATCACTACTTTAACACACTTTTCGCAATGCTGAGCAAATATTTGCAAAAATGAATCTTATCAAAACGTTGTTGAGGAAAGCATTCAAAATTAGATTTTGCTTAGAAATGCTTGCAAACATTTTATGTGCTAAATGGACATTGATAGTACTGCTGCAAAGAATACTGCATATCGGCGCTTGTTACCTGCCGTGAGGGGAACGGCCAGAGAGCTCATCGCTTTGCCGTGAGGGGAATGGCTTGGGAAACATCATCGCTTTGCCGTGAGGGGAACGGCCTACATTTCCCATTAGCCCCTGCCTGGCGCGGGGAAGCTGCGTCACGTTAGCGCCTCCAGCCTCCAGCCCCATCAAAAGCGCTGCTGCCCTTCCGCAGCGCGGGACGCGCATATCGGCGCTTGTTACCTGCCGTGAGGGGAACGGCCAGAGAGCTCATCGCTTTGCCGTGAGGGGAACGGCTTGGGAAACATCATCGCTTTGCCGTGAGGGGAACGGCCTACATTTCCCATTAGCCCCTGCCTGGCGCGGGGAAGCTGCGTCACGTTAGCGCCTCCAGCCTCCAGCCCCATCAAAAGCGCTGCTGCCCTTCCGCAGCGCGGGACGCGCATATCGGCGCTTGTTACCTGCCGTGAGGGGAACGGCCAGAGAGCTCATCGCTTTGCCGTGAGGGGAACGGCTTGGGAAACATCATCGCTTTGCCGTGAGGGGAACGGCCTACATTTCCCATTAGCCCCTGCCTGGCGCGGGGAAGCTGCGTCACGTTAGCGCCTCCAGCCTCCAGCCTCCAGCCCCATCAAAAGCGCTGCTGCCCTTCCGCAGCGCGGGACGCGCATATCGGCGCTTGTTACCTGCCGTGAGGGGAACGGCCAGAGAGCTCATAGCTTTGCCGTGAGGGGAACGGCTTGGGAAACATCATCGCTTTGCCGTGAGGGGAACGGCCTACATTTCCCATTAGCCCCTGCCTGGCGCGGGAAGCTGCGTCACGTTAGCGCCTCCAGCCTCCAGCCCCATCAAAAGCGCTGCTGCCCTTCCGCAGCGCGGACGCGCATATCGGCGCTTGTTACCTGCCGTGAGGGGAACGGCCAGAGAGCTCATCGCTTTGCCGTGAGGGGAACGGCTTGGGAAACATCATCGCTTTGCCGTGAGGGGAACGGCCTACATTTCCCATTAGCCCCTGCCTGGCGCGGGGTAGCTGCGCTCACGTTAGCGCCTCCAGCCTCCAGCCCCATCAAAAGCGCTGCTGCCCTTCCGCAGCGCGGGACGCGCATATCGGCGCTTGTTACCTGCCGTGAGGGGAACGGCCAGAGAGCTCATCGCTTTGCCATGAGGGGAACGGCTTGGGAAACATCATCGCTTTGCCGTGAGGGGAACGGCCTACATTTCCCATTAGCCCCTGCCTGGCGCGGGAAGCTGCGTCACGTTAGCGCCTCCAGCCTCCAGCCCCATCAAAGCGCTGCTGCCCTTCCGCAGCGCGGGACGCGCATATCGGCGCTTGTTACCTGCCGTGAGGGGAACGGCCAGAGAGCTCATCGCTTTGGCGTGAGGGGAACGGCTTGGGAAACATCATCGCTTTGCCGTGAGGGGAACGGCCTACATTTCCCATTAGCCCCTGCCTGGCGCGGGGAAGCTGCGTCACGTTAGCGCCTCCAGCCTCCAGCCTCCAGCCCCATCAAAAGCGCTGCTGCCCTTCCGCAGCGCGGGACGCGCGCGGGCAGCGCCCGGGCAAAGCCCGGGCCAAGGGCGGGCCCGTCCTTGCCCGTCATTGCCAGGAAGAGGCAGGGCAGGGCCAATCCCCTTGGTCCCAAGCATTTGAAACATTTACGCGGAGGCAATTGTACCTGAGAATCCATATGGGAGAACGCAGTTGTTTTTAGAGCGATTATTACTGGGCTGGCCGTGAGTATTCAGGCCTGTGTTGACCCCCATTGTGAACTGGTATATGGCTGTGGTGTTTCCTATTGGCATTTTTATGATATATCCGGACTCTTTTTTATGGTGATATCGTACTTATACACTGCATTTTATTAGTCTACTGTTCCACTTGATGCACTTTATATGACATTTTCTCTGTGGTTTTGCACAAGCACTTTGCACAAGCACTTTGCATAAGCACTTTGAAATTTGGCTGTATAATTATCTTTTTAAACTTAGGCCCATTTTTAAGATTTAGTACTGTGATATATGTGATATATATGATCCTATTCTTTATTTTTACAGATTTTTATTGATTTTTACTGATACTATTCTGTACTTGCTACGGCCCCCCATTATAAGTCTTATATATTATACTTAGCATTTTTAGATTTGTATTTTGTATTTTGTATTTGCACTACTTTTACCTTGAGGTGTGAATAACATATTAATATCATCTACTACTAAAATGTCGAAACGTAAACCACAAAAACATCATAAAAGCGTGATTGATCCTCCATGTATTACCATTGATTCCTACCTAGTACGGGCAGTAAGTGTGATTAATGATGAGATAGATAGGACAGAACGCCGCCTTTCAATAGGTATAGGATCAGTGAATGAGGAAATAGATGGGCATGATTCTGGGACTACCCACGTAATTGAAGATACTTTTAATACTGAGCAAACATCTAACCCCGAGGGAAACGGGAACGTGGGAATCCTTGATAAAGATTTAGTATTAGTACCTAGTGGACAGCGGCAAAACTCACCAATTGGCTCGCCGTCCCCGAAAAGGAAAAGGGGATGCAGAACTAGCCAGGCAAAAGTAGCGATTTCTAACATAAGCAAAAAGGGACACGTAAGAAATACATTGGCTAAGACACCAGGATTTTGTGCTGATCCACAACCCCTACCAAAAGAGCAAATGGACCATATAGTTATCCAGCTTAACCAAAAAATAGAGGCCTGTATTAGACCTCTTCTTGATAAAATAGATCACCTTAATGGAGAGGTCACTAGACTTAGTGACCTAATAATTCAAATTAGTAATAACCAAAGGGTGAACATCAATGATGCCCAAGGGGGCATATTAAATCAAGATGAACAGGGTATAATGTGCCCCAAATTACCAGCTGGTAACTGTAACGAAGGAAGTAATGAGGCTGTGCCTAATTCAAATAATGACCAGCCACAAACGGGCTCAAGGAAGATTGTGAATAGGAGTAATCAATCATGTACCAAAAGAGGAGAAAGATTAGATGGAGTAGAGCAGATAAAGACCCCAGAAGAACTAAAAGGGAATAGGGAAAGAAGTGGAAGATCAGAAATACCTATTAACCTACCCCCAGAGTGTTGCCCATATGTTGCAGTTATGGTAAATGTACCTCAACTAGAGCTAGGCCAAAAAGAGACGGACCAAGCTTTAAAAAATAAAGTGATTAATTGGTTAGGTAAGCATTGTGGGTACCCCGTGGAAAAAGCGGAACAGATTCTCCTAACCCGACGGGTAAATTGGATTGGATCTCAAAGAAAGTTATTACAGGGAGACTGTATTATTATTAATTTTAGAAAACCGGATTGGGCTAGGACTTCCTTAGAGAGAGGGGTCCCTAACAACCTCAACGATCCTGGTATATCGCTGCTACCATTAGGTTTTTTTTATAGCCACTTAAGTCCGGCATATATTAGAGTAAGAGATGAGGAGCACTGGAAAGTATATCCAGCAAGGCCGGCATACTCACAATGGGCTTTACCCACTTTTAACAGATTTTTACCACTTAGCTCCCTGGATGCTAATGATTGACAAACAATAGGGATGAGGTGGTGTGGGGAGGAAAGACAGAAGGGTCAGCAAGGAAAGGACCCAATGGGGGTAGGATCCAAATTAGAAAGTGAGTTAACACCTTCAACATCTAATTTAACTATGCCAATGGCGTGCCTTGAGGGTATTGGACTGCATGAGTGTTGTACAATATATACAGATAATGTAGCTACACAAGGGATACTCCCAGATGAAAACAAAGGGCATTTTATGGAATCAGCTATAAACTTGTTACCCTCAAATCTAATTAATATTGAGGGCGACCCTTATATGTATATAAATGAATGATCCACTAATGGCGGGGAGAGCCCGACAGAGAGGGGATATACAATTGCCACATGGAACATAGCTGGTTTGGGAAATAAATTGTATACACTGGGTTGGTCGGATTTTGTTAGCAAACTTGACATTCTCTGCCTTCAAGAAACTTGGAGTACTGCCCCCATTTATATTGAAGGGTTCACTTCTTATAACTTATTAGCTAAACCCTCAATGGCCGGAAGAGCAAAAGGTGGATTGTTAATACTTCTGTCAAACAAACTACCGGTGGTAGTAAAAAAGGTTATTAATGTGGATTATTACTCCCAGCTATTATGGTTGCATCACAATGACGATCGGGATGTTTTATTGATTAATTTTTATAATAATTTATTTGACTCATCACGACATATTGTAATTTCTGACATAGAAAAAGAAATAGAGAAGTTGGTCACAACTGTAAATGTTAATTTTGCTATTCTATGGCTTGGGGATTTTAATATTTCAACCTGCGCTCAGTCTATGACTAAAGTCTGTGGGTATAGGAATGATGTAGGGGATGATCTTTTACACTTCCCTCACAACATTTATGGTACCACCCTAAACCAGGTCATGGTGAAGTATGACCTTGAAGTGATACAGAGTGGGCAAAATGAGAATGGAGATAGGATACCTACTTTTATTGGAAGAAATGCTAACACCACTATTGACCACATCTTAGTATCGGCAAATATTCTACACTTATGTTCTACTCCCTCTATAGTTGAACTTTTACTTAGTGATCATAATTGTATCACAATGTCTTTGAATGTGTGGGGTAAAAAAATTGTAACCGATCAAACTGCTATTGACAATATTGCATTGTGTAGACCTAATGGTACAAGGATTAGATGGAAAGGTTCTAATTCTAACACTATTTTAAAAAAGATTATCCTAGGATGTGGTAAGGAGATATTCGATAGTCTTGCAGTTGAGGTGGAACCAACATTGATGTTAATTAATTTTTGTAGAATTAATGTTTTTATTGACAAGTGTTTTACCATCCAGGTAAAGGGGACACAAAAGCAGAAGATGGGCTGGTTTAACCATTCTTGTACTAACTCACTGAATATGCTAAAAGTAGCACTCACTAATAGACCAAGGGACAAAGTGTTAGTGAAGAATTTAAGATTGGACTATAAAATAGCATTAAAATTAAGGAGGAAGGAATTACAAGAGGAAGCCTGGGGGAACCTTTCTATGGCAGCTGCGACATCCAACAATAAGTTATTTTGGGATACTGTTAATTCAACGTTCCTGAAAGATGACTCGTACCCAGAAATTTTTTGCCATGTAAATTGTGAAGAATGGGTGACACACTTTTCTAATATTTTTAATCCATGTAACGAACCGCTAGACGGGCCCACAGATTATGCAAAATGGCCTACTATCCCGCTAAATATCACACTTAGCGAGGTAGAGTTAGGCATCAGAGGAAGTAAAGGGGGCAAAGCACCAGGCCCGGACGGGGTACCCATAGACGTTTATAAATCAGTACCAAAATTATGGGGCCCGATACTCACGAGAGTTTTTAATGCAGCAGTTACAGAAGGCCCCCCGAGGTCGTGGGGTCAATCTGTTATAATCCCAGTTTATAAAAAAGGAGACAAATCGGATGCTAGAAATTACCGACCGATCTCCCTACTGGACTCTTCAGTGAAGGTTATGAGCAGGGTTCTTCTGGTAAGATTGGACGAATGGGTCAGGGAAAACGATATTTTAGCTAAATCACAATATGGTTTTAGAAAGGGGCTGGGTACGTTGGAACAGTGTCTTAATTTGGAACTTTTAATTGGAAAATATACGCGAGCAAAACAAGGGGGACTTTGCTTATGTTTTGCTGATTTGAGCAGCGCTTTTGACCTTGTGGATCATACTTTGTTATGGCCAGTTTTACTCAACCTAGGGGCCCCGGAGTCTATTATCTACTTTCTTGCTAGACTGTATGAAAAATTATCAAGTAGAGTTCGGTATGGTCATCAGGGTGCTTGTACCCCGAATTTTAAGGTCAAACGCGGTATCCGCCAAGGCTGTGTCTTAGCGCCATTACTTTTTATTTTATTTATTAATGAAGTAGACGCAGTCCTTAAACTAATACCGGCGGATGCTCCACAAGTAGATAGGCAGAATATACCAGTACTGCTTTATGCAGACGATGCGGTGCTCGTATCTCGGACCCCGCTAGGCCTACAACGATTACTGAACGGGTTTACTGATTTTATTAAGGGGAGAAAGATGTTAATAAATAAAGCCAAAACATATATTATGGTCTGTGGGGAAAAACCTAATAAAATAAAACAATTTTTTATAGAGGAAACAAGAGTGGAACAAGTTGATACCTTTTGTTACTTAGGGATAACCTTTTCTGCTAATGGTAAGTGGTCATCTGAAATATCTAATGTACAAATGAAAATGACCAAAAGTATATATGGGGTTTTTAGATTTCCTGCCAAATTAGGAGACCGACGCATTAAAGATATGATTGATATTTATAAAGCTCGATGTGTCTCCATTGCATTATATGGAGCAGGACTATGGGGTAATTACCCTTGTCCAGATTTAAAAACAGAGGAAAATATCTTCTTAAAAAATTATTATGTCTCCCTAAATCAGCGTCTACAGAGTTGGTTCATCGGGAAACAGGAATTGAATATTTGACAGATCTGATTGCATTAAGACCTCTTTTGTTTTGGAGGTCAATCTGGGCGAAAGAAGAAACCCTGTTTACACAAATAATAATCAAGGACTGTATGCGATTGGATAACTGTCTCAAGATCCCTTGGTTAAAATATATAGTAAACACCACTAGTGAACTATTTAAGATAAGAACTCTGGATAACCCAATGGAGGTCTTAGATTTTTCCAAACAAGAGATGAGGTATATATTTTTGGCACAAAGTAAGGAGGATAGGTTGAGACAAGTGGAGTTACAATCTACCTACCAGCAATACCAACTGCATATAGACACCTTTGGGTATCAAAGTTATTTGACATTAGTAACAAGATCGTCCCATCGATTTGTATTGACAAGGATGAGACTGGGCCTTGTACACCATTTAGTGGCATTTCCAGAAATGAAACAGTACCCAGCCACTCCATGCCCGTGTGACAATCGCACAAAGCAAAGCACTCCGCACTTTCTACTTTTTTGTGAATTGTATTCTAATTTTAGATTTGTATATTTAAAACCATTGTTCAAGAAATATAATGTTACAACTTTTAATGCAGCTATGAGTCTAATGTTTACACTTAAAGAGCCGGATATCTGTTTTTCTGTAGCAATGTTCATTTTAAAGTCAATTTATGCACGGAAAAGCATGGTTTTTTAAAGTATTTTAATGGAATTAAATTTTTGTATTCTTGAATTATATTAAAGTAAACTTCCTTTAGAAAATGGATGTCATTATATAAATATGTATGTACATTCGCTTTTATGGTTGTTTTTTATAACCGAATAAAGCTTTTCTGAATTGAATTGAATTGAATACTGCAAAAAGAAGCATGAGCTCAGCTTTCATGAAAAACATGCGTTGTGGCCAAATGCTTCAAAGAAAAATAAGATTTCAATTTTATAGGTCACCCACCCTTAATCCTAAAAGTTTGTGCACACATTTAAAAATCCATGATTTTACAAAAATGTGTTCTCATAATGCATTTTTGAAAAATATATATAGAAGATTCTGACTTTGGAAATTTCTCCTTCATAATCTCTCATGCTATAACCATGAGAGAAACTCCAGGAAAATATACTTCAAAAGAATCATACTTAGTGGATGCTTTTTCCTTGAAAGGTATTTACTTGTAGTGGTCAAGCCATAAGGCCCAGTGGTTAATGCAAACAAAGGTCACATCAGACCACACACATCAGGGACACATAGCAATATTTATAGGTGCTACCTAGGCACACCAATTGCTGCTTATGTTCTCCCATTTGGAGAATTTTATGAATGCTGGTGTTGAAGTGGAATGCAGGTAAAGGGGGTGATTCAATTATGGAATGGAGAGGCAGGAATCAAATACATGGTATCAAAGAAAATGAACCTCTCCAACCATAAATTCAACAGTACTCAATTTTCAACAAGAGTCCCTTTTATTGACTCTAAGCTTATAGTAATTGCTTTTTGAATTTTGAATTATTTTTAGGAGTATTTTTCCCTTTTTTTTTAAATTAAGAAAACATACGCCAAACGGCTACATCACAGTTTACACAGTCCCATCCAGGACCTTGTAAATATACCAATCTGGATGACTCAGTCCTTAAAGTTCCAGCAAATGCAATTTATAAGACTGTAGGATACATTATAAGTTTTTTTTCTCACCACTATTTGCACATTGTATGTGTTTGTTCTTTAAGTATTTCTTGATTTTTCAATATGTCGTCAATATGATTTGTTGTAAATATTCTCATTTTTGTCTTGATGTGGTTGTAAATAGTGATGCGTGTTTTTTCATGAATTTATATTTGTGTAAACTGTGATGTAGCCGTTTGGCGCATGTTTTCTTAATTTTTAAAAAAAAGGGAAAAATACTCCTAAAAATAATTCAAAATTCAAAAAAGCAATTACTATAAGCTTAGAGTCAATAAAAGGGACTCTTGTTGAAAATTGAGTACTGTTGAATTTATGGTTGGAGAGGTTCATTTTCTTTGATACCGGTGTTGAAGTGGAAGACATAGTAATGGAAGGCAATACCCTGCCTTGCACGCACTAACACAATCTCCAGTGTATATGATCCTGCAAAGATATGGTTGCTACCTTCAGTTGTGCTAAAGAAATCACATGGAGATGCAGTGATCAAAATTCCTCCTCTGCCTGGCTAGCAAGCCCTTTTAATGCAGGTCACATAGCTCCTACATCAGTCCCTGAGGCTGTGTAGTTTATATGTTAGCCTAACTGTGCATGACACAGGTCTCATTAGCTTTGCACATGTTACGATATAAACACGTTTGCTTTTGTGCCACATTATATTTTCACACAGAACCTGCTTTTGTTTTCACGATCCGTTCTTTCTTGGGATTTAGTCTGAACACAGCCCACAAGGTCAAACAATAATGCCCCTTGTTATTGTGTTCTGGTAAGGCACTAGCACTTAGACACAACACAGAAATGCAGCTTCTGTTTATGAGCCTTTATGCCTTGTCATATAGGCATACACAGTAATGTGAGAGAGAGAGAGAGAGAAAGAGATTTCTGAGAGAAGATCATGGCTGTATCTGAGATGTAGAACGTCCATCTGTGTATGCTAAGGCACGGGGTCTGCTACTAATTCCAGAGATCTTTGATGTGTAATCAGTTTGCTTCTGTAGAAGGGGAGGGGGTTAGGCTAATCTGTCTTATAATATGACAGGGCTTTTCATAATATACGGTTTACTGACTATGCTTATGGTATTTCTGCTAGGCAGTTGTTTTCTGATTGTGGCACGTATACCGCATTCTAGAGCACAATAGTTTAAATAAACATTTCAAACTTCCTTCATGTTTCTGTCATATCTTATTGTGGACAAGTACGAGTGTGTGAGCGAAAAGGTGTATCCTGTTACTGCAACCCTGAGATGGTCAGGAGTGTTGTGTTCTGAGTTGTCAATTCACTTGTCTCTCGGGATATGGGTAGGAGGGCAAGTGAGACGCTATTGCTAGTAGGACTTGGGCTCATGGTACTGAGGTGGTATGGTGACTCAGTCCCTATCTACTAATAAGTATACCATAGTTCTGTTCCTTAGCAGAATCCCTGCAACAAGGCCTATTTCACTGAAGAATTGTCAGTCCATACACAAAGGCCCTGACTGTGAGGTGGTTGGTATAGTCTGACTTATGCATAAACACCTGTTTATAAATGCGTTGGAATTACAAGTTGGTAGGTATTTAACACATCTGATAATTACCGGATAAGTTAACTACCTCAACTGTGATTACATTTCAACAGGTTGACCTGCCGAAATTTAACAAGGAATATCATTTGATAATTACCGTACCATGTGGATTTTGGTGCTTTAAATACAAAAACCTGCATGTTATTCCTCACCAACTCATAATAGGCGTTATCTATTGCACCCGATAAATAATGTACCCCATGGTATTGTTATTTATCACATGCGATAACACCTAAACTCGTAATCAGGGCCAAAGTGTTAGCCTTCTTGGCAGCCATGAGGGAATTGCCAGCATGTATTTCTGGCTTCTTATTCTTATGCATTTTGACCATCTTGGAAAGACTTAACTGTTACCATCATTGAGTCTGCAGTTTTGCCAGGGAAGTGGTGGAAAAGGGATAGCAGCTGGTTCTCCACCTACGACCCTCACAACATAACCTGGACTTATTTTACAAAACAGCCACCATTCCTCTCACGGGCCTCCACAATTGTTGAAGAGGGTTACTACCAAAGGGCATTGCGCAACTGTCCTACCAGGACACAACGTAACATGGAAGTCAAGGGACTCTGGCGTCTGACAGCAGAAATGTCATGGCCTCTCAGAAATGTAGATAAAGTACTGGCAAAGCATGCTGTAAATATCTAACACGTGAACCATTCTGTTTCTGTCTGGTATTGAAATATTGACATCTGGTTTTGAATGTATGGATAATATCTTCTTAAAGGAGTCATAGTTGAAAAAAACAACACACTTTTCCAATACGTTTTATTGTTAAATTCGTAAAATCTTGCACACCAACTAAAGGCAGTCCTTGGCAGTAACAGACATAGTTGCCCCCAAGCTGTCCAGGTAACTTCCAATGAATATTTCTATGTGGAGGATTTTGATGTTAAGTGTACATTTAATTGTACTTTTTGCACGTGTTTATAACAGCTTTTTCTTGATGCATCTTTTAACAGTACTACTAGGAAGATGAGCTCTTAGTGAGGATTTTCGGACATTTCACCACGTGCCTAACACCGACTCACTCTCGATGCTGCTGTTTGCCTGGAGCCTATTGCTGTTTTATTTTAATTTAACGGGGAGTGCTCTCCCGTACCCCTGCTCCCCTTCCCAACCTGCTGAAAGGTTTTTGCCCACGTGCAACTCCAGAGCTATTTAATAATTAGGTGTTGCAATGTAGGCGGCGAAATGCCAGTCAGAAGGAACAATGCAGCCCAAGGTCCTCATACCCTTCATGAGACAGGAATTTTTATGAAACGCCTCAACTGAAAATTACATCAAATGGAAATTCATACTGTGTCAACCAGAAGCAATACGTTTTGCAGTTTTAAATTGAAACTATAGGGGGCCTTTGTAGTCTGTCCTCACTCAGATTAATTTTTACTAATCTTTATCTTTGAAGGCAATTGACTCCCTGAGGCACTCATTAGAGGTATGCAAAAGTCTTATTACACATCCAAAGTATTGCAAAAATCCCAATTATTGAAAAGCTAGTAGTTCATAGAGTTTCCTGCGTTTACTGTGTTTACGCTCTGAAGTAGTTATTCCCAAGCAAGGGCCCAGTTACAAGCAGGGTGAAGCTGTGTGCTCTACATGAGTCCGAATGGCTCTGTGTTCCCACACCTGGAATTAGTGGGTGCCAGAACAAGAGGTACAAATTTATCAACTGGAAATGTATCTGGTAAAATAAAATGTGGGTTTGGGTCAGGGGTTACGAGCAGAGTCACATCCTGGTTGCCTCCTGATCCTCATGTACACAACCTGACATGGCATGGAGCACTGCTCATATTCAACCTACAGCCTGACCTGCCCTCGGATGCCCTCAAAATCTCTACCCCACCCCACAGCAATCCCCTGATACACTGACCACCCACTTAAAGCAGATGATACATTGGAACAGAAAAAGGCACATTTGCTCACATTAGGGATCTGTGTGTAGTTTTGATGATAAGCCTGGGCTACTATGTTATTCCCTATGGTGGAGACAATAGCTTTTAATAGCCAGATCTTGGTTCAGAGATCCAGCCAGAAATTTCAGCACGCAGAAATCCGGCCAACTCGTAATAAAACCCAAATTGTTGATTTTCCTTGCATGTGTTTGTTAGCACTGAAAATTAATGTATCTTTTTTCTGAGTTAACTTTAAAGCAATTTTCCTTGAAACTTGAAAATTGGATGAATGTTAATGATATTTATTTTCTCAAAACTATGTAAATGGAGGTCAAAATGTCAACTTTTATCCCTAACTTCAGGAACCACAGTTAATAATTATGGCATACAATTATGGTATACAATTTCTTGGAGACTAATGGCATCCTCCATCCCACCCAGATGGGCTTTTGAGCCGCACACAGCACTGAGTCGGCACTACTGATGGTCACTGAGGAGCTAAAGTCGATACGCGATGAGGGTGGGTCAGCCACCATCCTCCTGCTGGACATCAGCGCAGCCTGTGACACCGTAGATCATACCATCCTAAAATGGAGAATAGGGGAAGTTGGCATTCAGGGAAAAGCCTTGGATTGGCTTGCCTCCTTCCTGGAGAACAGAACTTTCCAGGAGATGGAAGGGGACTGTGTCTCAGAACACCTCCCTATCACATGTGGCGTCCCGCAGGGTTCATCCCTCAGCCCAACCTTATTTAATATCTATGTACGACAGCTGGCCGAGGTGGTGCAGGATTTTGGAATTTCAGTGGTGTCTTATGCTGATGACACCCAGCTAGTTGTGTCTTTTACCAACGGTTCCAACCCTAGCAATTATCAGCTGCCCGCTTGTCTGGAGAAAGTGGTCAACTGGATGTCCAACAGCTGTCTGAAGCTGAATGGTGGGAAAACAGAGATCATGCTGCTGGGAAACCTGGACATCCACTCACCCCTGACACACTGGCCCAAATGTATGGGAGATCCACCAATCCCCAAACCAGCCAAAAGAAACCTGGGAATTTTTCTGGAGGATACCCTCACACTGGATTGCCAATCCAAGAAGCTTTCAGGGACATGTTTTGCCCTTCTTAAAATGCTAAGGAAAATCATTGATGTGGTTCCTGAGCACCTGAAGAAAACTGTGATTCAATCCCTCCTTATCTCACGACTGGACTATGGCAATTCGCTGTATCTGGGTTCACCAAAGTATGTTATAAAGAGACTCCAAGTGGTACAGAACGCTGCAGCTAGACTCCTGTTAAAAATCCCCAACCGCGTTTCTGGAAAGGAACCACTCAAACAGCTGCACTTGTTGCCTATCAAAGCCAGAGTTAAGTTTAAAACCCTCTGCATAGCTTGCAGAGCCATTAATAAATACTGGGCCTGAAAAGCTGAGGAATCTGATATCTAGGTACGCTCCGACTAGACATCTCAGATCCTCCCAACAACAGCTCCTTAAGACAACCAGAATTAAAAGGGCTAGATGGGGCGGCAGATCTTTCGCCCATCTGGTACCCAAGTTGTGGAATGCCCTTCCACTTGAAATCCGAGCTGCATCTAATGAAACCTCTTTCTGAAAAAAGCTGAAAACCTGGCTATTTCCTCGCTAATTATGCGGTGGCTCAGCATTTCACTGGTAGAATTCTCCTTTTGTGCTGGGAAGCTATATGCTCTACAAATCCCTTAAATAAATATTATAGGAAGATAATGAGAGAATATCTTTGTTCAACCCTGGACTTAGGGCTTGATTTCAAGTATAGGTGCTATTTATAACACCTGGTAAATAACGATACCAGGGGTTCGCTATTTATCAGGGACGATAAATAGCACAGATTACGAGTTTCTGCCGAATAACATGCAGATTTTTGTGTTTAATGCACCAATATCCTCATGATACAGTAATTACAGTTTAAATATCGGATGTGTTAAATAACACTCAACTTGTAATTTCGACCTGTGCGTAAACAGGAGTTTACTTTCCGCACTGGTCGGAAAAAAGGACAGAGTCATAATCAGGTCATTTAATCTAATTCATAGTAAATCTCATGTCCACAGCCACATGATGGAAAAGCTAATAGTCTTGAAAAAGGACCATTTTGAGGTGTTAAGAATCACAAAACAGGCATAATACACCCCAGGTGTGACATATTCACCACTTACCTCATATTTTTTAAATTCGGAAATGGGACACCATTTGCGGAATTTGGTGGCTACTGCATTTTTCCTAAGTGAATATCGGCAGGTTTGACCTTCCTAATTCAACCTGGCAGAATTCTGCATTGCGGAGTATATCGCACCCATCATGTACCAAGTCTATTTGTTTGAATTCCTGTACATAGAGGGGCGTGTGCGAAGAGATTGAAAGGTCAAGACCCAGCTCAGGCCAAGAGCTCAAAAGAAGCAATAAGAACAAGCATTTGCAATGCACTAGGTCTCGCATGAGAGTTTGAGCTATTGGCAATGCAATAGCTTAATCGCAAATGCGAGACCTAGTGCATTGCAAATGTTTTTTGGTTTACTAGCGCCCATGCGGCGCTTTCACATTTATGGAGGCCGCGTCCCTTTCTTTAGACAAGCCATGTCTAAAGAAAGGGCCGTGGCTGACATTAAAGTGAAGTCGCGGCACGGGCGCTTTGACAAAAAGCATCTGTTTGTCAAGTTGACAAACAGATGTCTTTAGTAAGCGCCCATGCAGCTCTTCCACTTTAATAGCGGCCACGCACCCTTCTTT
The DNA here is from genome assembly GCA_963921515.1 of Calotriton arnoldi. Classification (NCBI taxonomy): domain Eukaryota; kingdom Metazoa; phylum Chordata; class Amphibia; order Caudata; family Salamandridae; genus Calotriton; species Calotriton arnoldi. The sequence continues at coordinate 358,822 of CAWUFW010013060.1, forward strand.
AGACACGGCTTGTCTAAAGAAAGGGGTGCGGTCTCCATGAATGTGAAAACGCCACATGGGCACTAGTAAACAAATAAATAAATAAATAAGTGCAGCCGCTATAGTTAAAGCGGAAAGGACTGCGCTGCTAAAATAAATAAATAAAGAAATGCCTAACAAAAATGAATGTGTCCTCATGTAATGCAACTGGTGCTATGTAAAGCGCTCTGATACCTGTTTCGGGTCAAGTTTGCGCTATATAAAACTCTGTAAAAAAAAAAAAAAAAAAAACATTTAAAAAAAAATGCAGCCGCTATAGTTAAAGCGGACCGCCATTAGCAAATAAAATATAAGCGGCGGCGTGCTGCGACCTAGTGGCTGGAATAGGGGCAAATCATTAAACAAAATAGTACTCACAGCCAAGATAATTATATTCTAACAAGGACAACCCCCTCTATGCTCGCGGGGACCAGGGTCAGTATACTTTATATGCAAAAGAGTGTCCACTGTAGGACTCTTTTCAGAAAAATATTGGTAACCCTCTTACATAAGTTCGGGGAAGCCACCATTCAATGTATTATTTAAAAAACCAGGTGGTGCCTACACACTCTAGTGATCTATTATACAAACATGAGTACAAACAACAATTAACAAAAGGTTACTGTAGAAATGTTTCTATTATTTCAAAAATGTTCTATATGCAGATAATGTTTTAATGAATAATGAAAGTGCTGGCGACACGGTGCTAAAGTGTGACAAATATATATCAAAATATACACATAAGAAACAAGATATAAAAGTTCACTGGTCATGCATTTATAAGGAGACTACATGTATATCCCATTACAACATGTGAGGCAATCATTGCTCAAGGCAACCAAGTGAAAACATTTATCGACATTTCGACTCCTATAGAATCTCTGGGTCTCCTCAGGACAATGGTCGTCTGACTGATTACCTACAGAATTTTCCAAAATGGGGAGGGGGGAACAGAAACCAAAACGAGTCGCCAGTCTAAAATCACTTGATGTTCCAAGTCAATCTGTACCATCCTCCAAACTTACCAGGAGATATCCATCCACTGGTAAGGATGTAGTCCAGTCAGAGGACACGTCTGGATATCTAGCTTAATCTTTCCAGAAAATGTTATTTCCAGGTGGTAGAGCCAGCCTGCTAGGGCATGCCTCACGCAGTCTGTACTTACTTCTAGAAAAAATATATGTACACATATACATGGTCTGTTTGTACTCAATAGTCCAGATCCAAAGCTATATGTAGTGTGCACCACACACCAATTTCTCATACACCTCAAAGGTCTAGTGTAAAGATGCCTACAACCTAATCAAGCATAGTGATCAAATCCAAAAAGTGTTTTCTATGCATGCTGGGAAACCTACCAGCATTGGCATAGCCAATAGGTCTCGCCTTTGGGAACTTATAAGTGTTTAGTTATGCAGCACAATATCCTTGGTGCAACAACATCAACTGTTGCATGTCTAAACACTTATAAGGTCCCAAAGGCGAGACCTATTGGCTATGCCAATGCTTGTTTCAGATGGTCGGTGCCGAGCATGACTGTCAACCATTATTATAATTTTGGTGTATTTTGTTTCGGGTCCTCTTTTTGGTCGTGTGAGGGAAGTACGTTTGTTAGGTGGTGTACCAATCTTCCAATATTACTCATTTGATTTAAATCATAATACATGTACAGTTATAGATAGTTCTTAATTTGTGCAGGTGGCTGCAGGTCGTTTGGCATTGCTACTCAATTTTGGGGACTGGAACTTATTTTGCATCATCAGATTTTGACCGAGAGCAAGAAAGAGCAAAAGAGAATTTGGAGAAAGAAGGAGGAAGCAAAATATGGGAAAACAGTGACAAAGGGAGAAATCTGAGATGAAAAACAGCCTGCAAAAGAAAGATAAAGAGACAGGATGTACAGTGTGGTGGAAGAAAGTGGCATGAGGTGGAAGCAAAAAGATGCTACATTGGTATGCGATAACCACAGCATTTGGCAGGGCTGGTGACAGACTCCTTAGAAATACTTTCGGTCCCTGCACTTACTTTTATCCTTTTTACTGCACTTATTTTTTATCATTTAAAAAAATAATTAAATAAGCTCTTGTTATTGAAGATGAATAACTTGCATACATTCTCCCAACAGTGCGCCAGGGTGTTGGCCTCTCCTTTCATGTACATATTGAGGCTTATGCCCAGGCTAGCATGGAATCAAGTCACTCCAGATCATTATGGACTCTGTCTTCAGCCCTGAAAGTATCCCTAAAAATTATTTGATTTCAGATATGTTAGTCTAATTAGTTCAATGAAAGCAGAGAAAGACCATAACACCCAGAGTGTGTTAGGTGATCACAAGAAAGTTCAAGACTGGACACAGTGTGTCTGTGATGACTTGGAAAGAGGTGGGCATCCTACCGACCCGTTTTGAGACCTTTACCGTCCACAGAGTAAGAGGCCGCATACGGGCAAGTCCATCCGGGTTTGGTCACTGCTCAGTTACATCCCAATATGGGAGCCTGAGGGAGGTCTAGGCACTTGCAGTAATGGACGTTAGTTTGGTCTATAGACTGTTTTCCGGGGTTTAATGGGATGTCAGTGTTAACCTCATAAACGGTGTTTTCATTTCAGTATACATTTTGCATCCAACAAGTGTGACAAGAAAAACGTATTTTTTACTAAAGTTGCAGTAGTCTGGACATTCTTCAAGAAGTGGGGAGGGAGTCTGCATTCAACTAGTCTAAACCCGAATTACTAGTCCTCCGGATCTTGTTTTCCTTTTACTTATGCCCACTCTTGATCACCTGCAGTTTTTTGCTTTTCTTTTTTTTTCTAGAAAAGTATATTTAGAAACTGGTCTTAAAGTGCTGGATCTGAGGAGTGAAAACGTGTTTTCCTTGTGAGTGTACTACTGATGGTTCGCTGACAATCTTTATAGAAATCGGAGCTCTACTTTGTTGATTGGATAGCACCCACTTTACATTTTGGGGATGCCACTTTAAATCTGTAGCACTCAATCAATCAATCAATCACAACGTTCTGACTTGTATTTAAAATGTATGTCTTCTTTTGAAATGAGTGTCACTCCACACGATGCAGTTTTAGTCATTAAGTGTGGACGTAGTTATTAATAGTAACTTGTTCCGCATGTTGGAAGTACTGCAGATGCTCAGTCCCCTCTGACATGTGAATGACTTCCCCCCAGCCCTTCTGCCTTTAGAGACCCTGACACTGCTCCGGCCCCACTGTGCTTTTTGCAACACTGGCTTATCGTGAGTTTCTCAGGCGTCATCATAGCAGCGCTGCTTGGACTAGGCTCGTGAAGGCCAGTCTGCGCGTGCCCCCTGCTTGCACCAGACTCAAGCAGACAGTCTGCGCTCACACCAGACTCGGATGGGTTCAGTGTCAATTAGGTGACGTCACATACTTGTGTATGTGGAAATAATAGCAGGGGAATCTCCTGAAAGCTGACTAGACTTCTCGGGTCAAAAGCCAGGGAAAAGACCAATTTTTTGTGAAAACAATTGCGGATCAATGCACAGTCCTTTCTCATTTGAGAAGGGACGTATCGTGTTTCACCCGCCTTGAGCCAGGGAGAGGCGATGCCCGCCTCTTGGAAAGGGCAAGGCTTATGTTGAGCAGCAGAACACACTCTGCCATGGTTACATACAGCATGTGCCGATCACACAAGCGTACACGGTGCCCAGAGTTCCGAGAACACACATGTATACACACAGTGTGAGCTCAACACACATGTGCGCGCTGCAGAGTGCAGAGACCCTATTCGTATACAGCATGCACATGAGATACAAGTGCATGCTGTATGGAATGTTAGAGAAATGTGTTGACATACAGCATGCACAGAACACATGTGTTTAAGGTGCGTAGAATGCAAAGGACGTGAGTTTACATACAGTACTAGCAGGGCACATAAAAGGTACTTAGAGTATTTGGAGAGAGTGGGGGCAGCCCAAGCCGGAGGGGCTGGGTTTGGGCAGGTTGAGGCTCCTCGCTCCTGTCACATGGCTCTGTAATGAGATCCCTCACCTCCTGCGGTCCCCGGCCCAGGACACACACAGACAGACCCGCACAGCCCGCGAGCCCAGCTGCAGCTGCACAGAGAGGATGCTGCTGTAAGGGAGGTCCCTTTGCCGCCTTCTCCGCCCTCACACCGCTGCCTCCTCCCTCCGCCGTGTTAAATAAATCTGAAAATATATGACGGGGTATCGTTGATTACCAGTCCCACGCCATATTGTCATGCTAAATACCATCAATAATACATCCACACTTCCTGCAAAAATCGGACATTATGTATAACAAGCGCGGCAGCGAAGCCGCGAAAGTGAAAGCATTTGTAACCTGACCCAAAATAGATGGCAGGCTGCGCGCGCTGCTGAAGCTGCTGACTTTGGAGCTGGAGAACATGGTTCGAGCCTCGGCGTGCGCTGCATTATTTAATTATTAAAAAATAAACAGCGATCTCGGAGTTGGGGTGGGAGAGACAAATTAAAAAAATAATACACATGGAGGGGGCGACAGATATAATTTAAAAAAAACACGGTAGAGACAGACAAATGTAGCATCTGAAACCAGGTTCAACAAACGGTGCGAGGACGTGGCTCAACAAATAACGCTGCTGACTTTGGAGCAGGAAAACAGCGTTCGAGCCTTGTCGTGGGCTGCATCATTTAAGCGTGATTTAATTATGAATAAATTAAACGTAAATAAATAAACAGGATCAGGTAAGTGCAGGAAGCTGCCAGATGTGGAAATGCCAGCAGCAAAGAAAAAAAGTAGTCCCTAAATAAAAAGATAACAGCCAGCAGCGTAAGTTAACTGTAGTTGGTCGATGCTGCTTCCTCCAGAAACGGAAGAAAAAGGAAGTGATGTATCGGACCACAAGCCAACAATCAGCAAGATAAGAACAGCAATGCCAGATTCCACCAATGGCAAGCAACAAAGACAAATGCAATGGGTGGAGTTTCAGTAGTAATACTAATTACTTGCTGCCTCGTAGAGGCAGCGCATGCGCTGCCTATGCGAGACCTAAAAATCACTTTCACCCAGAAAAGGGAACAACAATTTACAGATTAAAATATGGCTGCAATAGGTGGAAGAGAAGCAAGAAAATAAATCTAGTGATAGTTGAAAACAGCATGTTAACTCGTAGAAGTTGAAACATGCGGACCTATTCTCAATCCTTTCACAGCACATGCTCAGATGAACAAAGATATCCTGCATCCATGTTTGCTAAACTTTCACTGTCTACATACAGTGCATCCATTAAACTGGAAACTCTATGAGTTAGTCTTTGTTCCACAGACAGCAAATCTCAGAAACACAGAGACCCTCATTCTGAGTTGTCTGGTAACCCCCTCCCCCCCTCAGTAAAACTGGCCCCTGGGGTTGTAGATAATAAGGCCCAGATTAACTATTCTTTGATGCTAGGCAACGCTGAACCTACGGTTGCTGTGCTGCCTTACATCAAAGAGAGAGAGAAAAAAAATGTGCCTTATCTACTAAGATATGGTGCATTTTTTTCTCTCTCAGCGCTGGCTCCATTTTGGAAGCCATGCACCAAGGCACACACCCTTGTGCCATATTGCAAGGGTGTGTTTGTTCTCTGATGCGTAGCTTTTATTCTATAAGGCGTCACTTCCACATCAAAAACTATGCATTACGGCTTTTTCTACTTTGCATGTGTGCTGTGCAATGCAACACATGCAAAATAGGAAAAACGAGGAGAAATTAGCATTTTTTGCTCGTTATGAATGACTCAAGGAGGCATAAGATTTGGCACAAGTCTTTGTCTACCAATGTTTATTGATAGGAATTTGTGTAAAAACCCAGGGGTGGTTACATGGGAACACTTATGCACCACCCATGGTACGCCCCCTTGAGGCAAAGTAATGCAAAGCAGTGCATAGTGCAATTTTGCATTACTTTGGGATACCATCCAAAGCAAATCTTGATTTGTGTTGAATAGTATACCCCACCCAATAACCTTGTGCCGGGTTTGTGTCACAAAATGGACACTAACCGATTGCAAAGCATTAGAAAATCTGGGCCTTCACGTCCTGATTTCGGGGCATAGTTTCAAGCGGATTACAAGTAGGACCCTGAGGAAATCTGTAACGTTAGGTCTGACTCCCCTGGTAATTGCTTATTTAGTGTGTGTGCAAATTTGAGTGGGTCCCAGCAACATATCTTAGTAGATATAGCACTATTCTGCTCGCTCGCACACAATGCAACACTGAACATATTGTGTGTTTGAGTTGCGTGATAACTTATTAAATCTGCCCCTTCCTTTCATGCAACTGACACTAATCTTTGTTAGGCAGAAATCTGCAATAATAGCCATTTGTCCACTGTACTGATTTACATCAGTATATCTAAATATCCCCACATCCTGAATCTGTTACACAGTACCTCTGCATATATGGCTACAGATCACATTATGTCTAATCTGAGTTCCACACAGGTGCCCTAAAATGTTTGGTAACTAAGTAATATGTGTGGATTATGTTTGCTACTCTCTCATGGTATTTTGGTATAAAGTGTTGATTTAACATCATTAGGGTGAACCAATTGACATGGTAATACCAGAATGATACTAGGGTATTGTGTGTGGGGTTCTTTACGTTCCTCATGCATTTAAAGTGTGCATTATCGCTTATTGCCTCCTTGAGCCCTGGGTAGGTTGATGCGCCGAAGATCCGCCTGAGATTGCCGGTAAGTGGATGCTGACACACGGGGCTGGGGCCCACTGACTGGGACTGCTGCCATTGACTGCTCTGTCTCTCGGCTTTCTGCCGCCCCTCCTGATCTGATCTCTTTTTCTCCTTTCAGATTTTCTATTCTTCTGTCATGCTATTTAGCCTTCTGCATTATCTGTTATTTTGTCACTTTCTACTCCTTCTGCTTTCTGCCTTTTCTCCTCTCTTCCCACCTGTCGCTTTGCGCCTGTCCTCGCTGTGTCCCCACAGCTGCTAGTCCTCCACAGCCTTGCCCCCTCCTGTGCAGCTCTCCCCTTTCTTTCCCCGCCTCCATGCCCCCTGCTGTCCAGCCCTCCCCCCTCATGCTAGTCTATGGTCACTGCAGTGCAGCCATGCTGCAGTTGCGCCGCAGGCACCGGGACTGCTCCCAGCACCACCTACCCTGGTCCTAGGACCATCCACTGCTACGAAGCCAGCACCCTTCATGCCCTCAACACCAGACACCACACTGCCTGCTGCCGGGCATCATCGAATGACACCCAGGGCCCTTTCTCCTGAGATACTGCTGCTACACCTTCGCCTGGCACTGCACACCAGACTCACCCACCGTACGACAGACTCATACTGGACCGACTCTCTCAGCTGTATCCTGCTCAACACAAACTCCCTCCACAAACACCCCGGGGAGATCTGGGATCTACTTGACTCTGGCCACCTGGACATTGCCTTCCTCATGGAAACCTGGTTGAACTCCACCTCCGCCCTTGACATCGCCACCTCCATCCCGGACGGCTACAAGGTCATTCACAAGGACTGCATCAACAAACCAGGTGGAGGCATCGCATCATACACAAAAGCCCCCTCCGCCTCACCACCCGCTCAGACGACCACGCAACCAACATGGAGCACCTCCACTTCCAGGTTCAGACCAACGCGTACACCAACCTCCATGGCACCCTCATCTACAGGCTTCCCAGACCTTGTCCACCCTTCAGTGACTCAATCCTAGACTTCATCGCACCCCACGCTCTCTCCTCCTCTGACCACATCCTCCTCGGCGACCACAACTTTCACCTGGACAACCCCAACGACAAAAACATATTGTCGCTGCTGGAAAACCTTGCCGCACTCAGATTCAGACAACGGGTCACCTCTCCAACCTACTCAGCAGGACACACGCTCTACCCCGTCTTCTCCACTTGCGATAACGTCTCCTTCAGCCACACCTCCGAGCTGACTTGGATCGACCACTGCTGCATCCACTTCTCCTTCACCAAACCCACCGTACACCACCACACCCACCGCTATCCTCACAGAAGCTGGAACAATGTCACTAAAGAACAGCTCACCACCTCCCTCAGCAACACCCTACCTCTGACTGCCCAGACACTAATACCTCAGCTTGCAACCTCCCCCAATGGATCTCTGACTGCACCGACGCACTGGCTCCTATCAAGAAAGTGCAAGGCAAACCACGCTCCAAAAAAGCCAGCTGGTTCTCCACCACCCTGAATGAGTCCAGACGCTCCTGTAGATGGCTCAAAAAGAGATGGAGGAGCAGCAAGACCGTGGAAGACTGCTCAGCCTTCAAAACTGCAGTCAGTGCACACCACCACCTTATCAGGACAACAAAGAAAGAGGCCCTACAAGAAAAGATCAACACCAACGCCCACAATAGCAAGGAACTTTTCGCCATGGTCAAAGATTTCGCCAAACCCAGCACAGGAACAGCAGACTTCCCACCCTCCCAAGACCTCTGCAATAACCTCAGCACCTTCTTCCACTGCAAGATTAAGGAGATCTATGACAGCTTCAATGACCTCGATACCCAAGACCCTCTCACCCCAATCACAACCACAGCACCCAATGACACCAGACCTCATCAGACCCAGATCAGTTGGACTACCCTCACCACGGATGACACCCTCAAGATCATGAAGAGCATCCACTCAGGATCGCCCTCTGACCCCTGCCCGCACCACATCTTCAACAGAGCTGGCACCTCCATCACCCCGAACTCTGCCGCACCATCATGTGCTCCATCAACTCCACCTCATTCCTGGAAGACTGGAAACATGCAGAGATCAACCCCTTGCTGAAGAAACCCTCTGCTGACACAAAAGACCCCAAGAACTTCAGACCCATCTCTCTGCTTTTCTTTCCAGCCAAGGTCATCGAAAAGGCAATCAACGCCTAACTTTCCGAGTTCATTGAGGCGAACCACATCCTGGACTGCTCCCAATCTGGCTTACGAAGCAATCACAGTATGGAGACCACCCTCCTATCCACCACAGACGTTGTCCGCACCCTCCTAGACCAAGGCAAAACTGCAGCCCTCGTACTCCTGGACCTCTTGGCCGCCTTCAACATTGTCTCCCACCGCACCCTATGCACAAGACTCCATGATGCTGAAAAATGACCTGGAATGGATCCAACCATTCCTCACCAGCGTAACACAGAGAGTCAGGCTACAACCATTCTGCTCAGAACCTACAGCAATCAGCTGTGGAGGTCCTCGGGGCTCCTCCCTATGCCAGACTCTCTTCAACTTCTACATGGACCCGCTCACAGCCATCGTCTGGTAGCACGAACTCCACATCATCTCCTATGCCGACAACACCCAGCTGATCCTCTCCCCCACCAACGAACCCACAGTCGCCAAGAGCAACTTCAATGTTGGGATGAAGGCTGTCACCACCTGGATGAAGGACAGCTGCCTCAAGCTAAACTCAGAGAAGACCGAAGTCCTCATCCTGGGGTCCACCCCCTCCGCTTGGGACCACTCCTGGTGGCCCGCAGATCTTGGACTTCCCCCCACACCCACAGACCATGCACAAAATCTCTGCACCATCTTGGACTCCTCGCTCGCCATGAACAGCCACACGCTACGCCTGCACTGAAACATCTTCAAGTGGATCCCCACTGAGTCCAGAAAGACGGTCACCCACACACTCATCAGCAACAGACTTAACTACGGCAAGGCACTACACTGCCATCATCCAGAAACTCCTAAAGAAACTACAAAGCTTCCAGAACGCCTCCGCCAGACTCATCCTCAACATCCCCCACCGCAGCCACATCACCAGCCACCTGAGAGACCTCCACTGGATCCCAGTCAACAAAAGAATCACCTTCAAGCTCCTCACACACCCCTACAAAGCCCTACATGGCATAGGACCTGCATTCCTCAACCACCGCCTCTCGTTCCATGTACCCATCAGAGTCCTCTGCTCTGCCCAACTGGCACTACCCGCCATCCCACGTATCCGCACTACCACGTCTGGGGGAAGATCCTTCTCCTACCTTGCAGCAAAGACCTGAAACACCCTGCCTCTCCCCTAAGGTAATCACCATCACTGCCTCAATTCAGGAAGGACCTCAAGACCTGGCTCTTCGACTGAACCACAGTGCCTTGCGATATTACTGCAGTCCCCCCCAGCACCTTGAGACCCTTATGGGTGAGTAGTCATGCTTTACAAGTCACTTGATTGATTGATTGATTGATTGCTTATAGAAGCAAACAAGCCAAACTAATCCCCATGTATGCAGGTTGATGTTTCCTCTCTTTAATTGTCTGGACTACTAGTTATAAGAAATCGCAGTATTAGTTGAGGGGGAGAGGAACTACCTCAAATAATATTCACAAATCTTGTCGAAGTGAACCACTAAAGTCACTAAATAAGTATGTGCACCTTCTTTCAACTAGCTGTGCTCTGCCCGAAACTGAGAGGCTACACTATTTCCAAACCCGTCATTGGGTGACACACACGACAATCCACCCTGGGGTGCAATGCTCTTTTACGCCTAACGAGAAGTGGTTAGTGACCAAAACATCAGACAGGTGTCTGGCCATGGAATTGTGCAGACTTTTACACTAGACTACCTCACAGGTTAAAGCAGCAGGCCAGAAGTGCTGGGAGCTGGGGCGGCAGCCACCAAAATAAACACTTATTGGTACTTAACACCGCTATACCTCCATAAATGCAACCCCATACACAGTGCAGACTGCTGGTGCAGTTGTGGATCCCTGGGGACTTTACTCCACCTGCTTTGGGATCGCCCTAAACTTACTGCCTACTGACTAAGATTCTTGATTGCATTGACCTTAATTTACGTACACAATTGCCCCGATTCCGCACATACACAGTTTTGGGGCTGTCCAACGCGCTTACTTTCCCACTCAAATCCCACAGGGGCAGCCAGATTAGCTTTAGGTACCGCTCTTCAGAATATTTTGACATACTGGGGCACAGTTCTCATCCCCACACATCAGGAGAGGATACATCATCTCTGGAACATATTAGGGATGGAGAAGCTCACCCTAACTCTCACTGCACAAGCCAATTTGTACTGCGAACTATGGAGCCCCTTTCTTGCCTTGCTCTCTGCGGAATCTCGGGAGCTCACTTGTCCTAAATACCTCTGCCTACTACGTCTGACAGAGGTAACTGACACTACCATTCTGAGGACTGTTCCAGAGGCAACTCTACCAGCCTTATAGCTTGCTACTCTATTTCATGTTCTTTGGCTCTGCGGTTCAGGGGGAGGGCGAGGAGTATTTCATTTTGGATTGTTGCCTTTGTTTGCATTATTGCCAACAAGGACAAGCATCATATGCTTGCAGTATTGCTATGTGTTGTTCCAGAAATGTCAAATAAAGAAATTCGAACGATACGTCAGCATGTGCTTAATCCTCTGGTAGCTCCAGTTGCGTACCTGGCTGTGACACTTCGACCCAAGGAAGATGTAACTTTTAATACACAAAGCCTCCAAAATCATGTACTGGAAAATTCTGTGATGAGTTGATCCTGAAACATAAGAGGCATGAGCCAAACAGATGATAAAATTATCTTTATTAAACATCTAATGGGATATGATACAGTGTGTTTACAGGAAACACGCGCTATGGATTTAACACCATGGCCCTATGAATTAGAGTTTTCCTCCGGCTATTTAATCGCTTCACGGTGGCCATTCCTCTGGAGGTAAAATAATATATCTTAAAAGCTGCTCTGCAGTCAATTCAATCACAGTAGGGTAGAGAGATGGAGACTTTGGGGTCGATTACGATGGCGGGCGGACAAAGTCCGCCCGCCATCGCAGTGGCAAAAGGGACCGCCCGCCATAGGTGTGGCGTTCCCGCTATACGAATTAGGATGCGCCCGCCACACTGGCGGGCGCGATCCCGTATTTTCACATTGCGGCGGGCGGTGCTGCAAGCAGCACCCGCCGCAATGTAAAAATACATGTTGTGCATCTGCATGTACAACGTGGCAGGCACTGTGCGGTGCCTGCCACCTTGTACATGCAGATGCAGGGGGGTACCATAGGTACCCCCCATCTGCACCCCCTACCCCCCCAACACTCTGGGGGCCCACAACAGGCCCCCGAAGGCATTCTCCGCCTGTCTTCTTGCGGCGGGATCTCCGCCGCAGAAGACAAGCATCGTGATGCCCACGGCGGTGCCTGCACGGCACCGCGGCCATTGGCCCATTGTACCGTGTCCCGCAAGGCGGGCAGAAAAGGACCGCCTTGTGGGACCACGGCCGACGGTATTTCCGTCCGCCGCGGTACCATTCCCATTCCCACCGCCATCCTGATTTGGCATTGAGAATATTCAGGTGGATGGCGGGCGGATCGCCCCCGCCGGGCCGACGGTGACTACCGCCGGGCCGGCGGGGGCGATCCGCCCGCCATCGTGATCGGCCCCTTTGTCTTTGTTAAAGTCCACCTCGCCAATAATAAAGGACGATGTCAAGCCACATGTTTAATAATTGGCAGTATTTACATTCACCCAAACCAATCAAACTGGAAAGAATTGACAGAAGCCCTTCCCTCGTTCCTAAAAACTCTAAGGCTTGCATATTGGAACTCAAGGTGGCTCATTGTCAGTGACTTCAATGGCAACCTGTTTGACATTGGCTCCAACGCATTGCTTGGATGGCAATAACAACTTCTGGAGTATCCCACAAAAACTTGTACAATTTCAAAAGAGTTGTCCACATGGCAACCGCTTGGGTATCTATCTTATGGACCTAGGCCTGTGAATGCTGAACTGGAGAAGCCCAGATGACCATCCATCCACTTATATCCACATTTCACTGGGCAGACTCGCAGCGTTAGATTATATGTGGGTTTTAGTCATGCATTTCAACTAGGTTAGAGGCTTTAAAGTATCTCCTTCGATAGCTAGCAACCATGCAAGGCTGGAATGTACCATGGATTTACAAATCACCAACCCTCTTCCCATAAACATCATTGGAGACCCAGACTCCCTTGAACCTATAGTGGTAGATAGAGAATAGCGAGCAGCTGGATAACTGACTATCGCAAAGCTTAAAAACGGTGGTCTCTGGTGATCAATTGGCAATGGGGCCCCCCCAATGATGGTAATAAGTGATCACAATTCTACATGGAGCAGCCGAAATTCCACCTAAACATCAGACACTTCAGGCAGAGAAGCATCAGAGGGCTTTGTAAAAGAAATTAAATCACTGAAAGGCTATTAAACAGTGCTTTAAAAACCAGGAGCAGCACCAGTAAAATTCTTGCCTCCAAAAAGGAAACCATCAAACCCTTAAGATCCAATTAGAGGAAAAAACTGTGAGAAAGGAAATTGTACGAGGATGGAAAAACATGGGTAAAGATCAATATGGCCATTAAATCAAAAGATCCAGACAGGATTTGGTGTATACCAAATTAATCATTAGCTAAGATCCCAAGAAATATTTTAAGTAACATCTTGGCCGCAAGGCGACTGAAGCACATAGAGGGCCAGATGTACGACCATTCCATTTTGCGAGTCGCAAATTGCGATGTTTTGCGACTCATAATTTGCGACTCGCAACATGGAATGTACATAAGTGTCTGATGCACTGTTTGAATTTCCCAAATGGATTTCAAATGACCTGCCTCATTAATATTCATGAGGCAGGTCACAATGTGCGACCCATTGGGGATGGCTGGCAGTCAGCAGACCACCATGTCTGTGACTACTTTTTAAATAAAGCAGCTTTGTTTTTTTTCTAAATGCAGCCAGTTTTCCTTAAAGGAAAATGGGATGCATTTAAAAAAGAAAATTTGAATGTTTCTGTTTAATTTTTTAGGAGTAGGCAGTGGACCCATTCTCGTTTGCGAGTGACTTGTCACCTACTTGAAGTAGGTGGTAAACTGCAAGTGTTTTGCGACCGCATTTGCAGTCGCAAAACAATCATGCATATTAGTGCAACTCGCTATTAGGAAGGGATGCCCTTGGCACGTCCCTTCCTAATAGCGACTCGCAAACCATATTGTAATAGGTTACCGACTCGCAAAATAGGGTTTTTACATACCACACACCTTTTTAGTGATCGCAAATGGGCCGATTTCACATTTGCAACCGCTAAAAAGGGTTGTACATCTGGCCCAGAGTCCCTCTACTTTGACAAGTCTTCATGCAATCTCCCACATTCAACCAATGTCCCATGCTCTATCCACAAGTCCCAGTTTTGTTTAACACTGCTGAATAACAAAAGTGTGGAAAAAGTGATTCGCTCCCCAAAAAGGAAAGGTGACCCTTGACCTAATGATTATCGTCATCAATTTTTAAACAAAACTCCAACAAGTGGGCGGTAATCTTAACCCCTTTGTTTAACCAATGTCTCTACAGAAACAATATTTCAGACAGCTGGAGAAGGTCTTTATTAGTCCCAATCCACAAAATGGGGGATTGCAATCTACCTGCATATTTTAGGTTTATAGCACTTCTTGATGTAGATTGGAAATGCATTGTTAGGATCCTCAATGAAGAGCTGCAGCATTGAAGATAACTTGTTCTGCCTTACAACACTGACCGAAAAATTGATGGGGAAAAAAGGGGAAGTTACTCTATGCCGCATTCATCGACTTTGCTACTGCCTTCGACATTGTGGCAAGAGATGTTATGTGGCTGAAACTACAGAAATGGGGCATACCACCGACCACTTGTGGGTGATAACTGCCCTGTACACTTACACATGGGTGAAGGTTAGAGTCTCATCAAGTTGAGCAACCATCAAAAAGATTAATACTATCAGAGGATTGAAACAAGGCTGCATCTTGCTCTACAACTGTTCAATCATTTCTTAGTGAACCTGCCTGCAGCCCTGGACTCAGCATTAACTTTTCCACCAAAATTTGGCAGTCGAAAAATTAGACCAACTGTGGGTGGGCCTGCAAAGGTCAATGGAAGCACTCAGACCATTTTTCCAAGTAAACAGAATTCAAACAAACATTTATAAAACCAAGGTGGCTATCTTCAGCCGGAAACTAGTTAAAAAGTGGAATGTGGCTCTGAACAAGCTAGGTCTAGAGAGAACCTCATAATATAAATGCTTGGGGTTCTGGGTGGACAAAAGAAGGTATGAACTTACACACTTGAAAGCTTTAAAAAGCTCCTCTCATGCCCAGGAAGGTTTCAACATCGATCAGATGTTGCTCAGCCTGGAAGCTGATGAAGCACTCTGCATTCAGACTTAGAACCTTTTCTGGAGGTTGGATCTCCTTCAGAGGTACAAGCCACCAAGCTGTGGCCAACGATGGATTCGACGTCGATGGCTGCAGATTCAACGGCGAGTCCAGTCTCCTTTGGTTCTCCAGGTAGAAAGTTGGGAAAAGGTTTCTAAGTCCCATTTGCAATTTGGGGCCAGAAGAAGTACACTCCAATACCAGTCAAGGGTCCAGCACCTGGGGGGCATCTCTTAGTAAGTTAGGACTCACTCCAACAGAGGCCAGCAGCAGGGTCCAGGGCAGGTCCAGTTGAAACTGGTCATATGGGCAGCTGCAGGGAGAGAGTACCCTGGTAGCTTGTTGTCTCCCAATAGCTCAAACAAGAAGACAGCCAACTGATGCTTGGAGTCGCTGCTGGGGTCCTGGCTTCAAAGCAAGCAGGTCCAGTCTTCCTTCAGGTTCTTCAGACAGCGGGACAGTTCTTCTTCTGATTCTTCACAGGTCCAGAAGTGTCCTGAAGAGATGTGAGTGGGGTTCTTTTTTTATGCCCAGTGCCAACCTGTTGGTGGAGGGCAATCTTTTGCCCACCCCTTAAACAAGCATCGGTAATTCCTCCCCTCCCACTCATTTAGGAGCCAGACTCACGAGAGAAACTTAAGGGAAGCAGGCCTTGGTGAGAGCTTACTCTGCCAGTGACAAGGTAGGCATTCCTTGAAGCTCAGAAGGAGCTAGGCACAACCCCCAGAACATCTTGTCAGGAGAGGAGACTCCCTCCTCACACCCAGAGCTCTTTGTCACTGTCTGGGAGCAATACACATCTCACCACAGGGAAGCTATTAAGGATCAGGTGACAGCTGGGCACTGTCAGAAAAGCCTTTTGGTTTTAGGCAGCAAAATGACAAATTTATTAAACTGTACTTTCCAAAATAGTAATATAATATTCAACTTGACCATTAAGATGGATTTAAATTACTATTAAAATGAGTAATAAAAAAAAAATTCAAGCTATTCCCAAACTAGATTGAGTACTTATTAATAGTGTAAACCAGTGTTAACCTATGGGAGAGCCAGTTTTGCAACAGTGAAAATGACTTTTAAATACCATGTACCCTGCCCTATGGGCTGTAAAGGCATATTTTAGAGGTGGCTAATAAGTATTGAAAAAGAAAAGTTATGGTCTGGCAAAAGTTTAATTTTGCCATGTCAAAATGGCACTTTGAAACTGCACACCCAGGCTGCCATGGCATGGAGGCGTGTTTTACAGTGCTCTCTTATTGGGTGGCACAATTACAGGCCCTGGGTTCAGGTGGCACGATATTCTAGGGATGTATAAGAAAACGAAATGTGCCAATTAGGTGTATACCAATTTTAATATATTTAAAAGGGAGAGTACAAGCACTTTACCACTGGTTAGCAGGGGTAAAGTCCGCATAGTCCTAGGGCCAGCAAAAACGGGTTCAGTACCAGAAGGCAAAAATCTGGGGGAATACCATGTAAAAGATGACTATTTCCAACACAAATGTTAAAAAAGCCATATTTAAATGGTGCATTTACTTAAAGAGTGCATCAATAGGCATTCATATACAAGGGTAGTAGAACACACTTGCAAGGTGTTGATCAATAATGATTTTCATTATTTCTATATACAGCTGCAAACGTTGAGATGACCCTAATAATACTGTTTTCTATACACATGTATTTATTTCACATTTTACCATGGAATTTTTATTATTAAAACACTTCGAAAACAGTTGAATGATACTGAGTCACATGTTAACTCAGAAATATTGTGTTCAATTGACGTCTTACAAGGTAGGTGGGTCATGTTACAGTATAGATATATGTATCCTTCACAGCTGGTATCATGACAGCTTCGGTTGAAAGCAATCCAAAGCTGCTGAAGTGCCTTTTCCATTACATTAGTTTGACCACCTCTCCATAATTTCCTTGGATAGTCTGCTTCATAGGACTGAAAACGTCTACCCAACATTAGTCCTTTAAGAGATACATTTTCATCAATAATTACAGCGCCCAAGGCCGCACCAAGTGGTCTTGTGATACTCACAGCCAGACCAGTAGTTGGATCCATATTCGTAGTGTTGAAGAGGTTTGCTGACATTAGATTGGTTTGGATTGGATTGGATTGTTTGTGGGAACTAATCACGAAATTGGCTATTAAAACCTTTACAGTTTTCAATGATTTTGGATCTTGAGAAAAGAGATCTTGTCTGTTTTATGGGTTACTGCCTGTATCTGTCTTGCTCAGGGAGCTGGTACTCATATCCAAAGAAGCCAGATGACAGCAGGTGCTCAAGTTAATTGTTTTGCATAGCAACCTGCTTCTTAGAGACACATGCATGTGCAATCCTGTGGTTTTCATTAGTCCTTCCAGATAATACTATTAGGCACTGTTGAACAGGCACAAGCTTATACCCATCCTGCTACTAGCACTGTAGTACTTTTCTGTGTTTATATATTAGAACTGAACGGTCACTCTCCTGCTCCTCACTTCTGATCTGTGCTTAAAGGTAGGTCACTATGCGCACAGTGAATAGCATGTGTTTTCACCTGCTTAATGGAACTTTCTACCACTAGATAGGATTCTCCCCCCTTCAGCTGTACACTCTCTGGTGTACCTGCTCTATGTATGAGTGTGTTTGGTGGTAGCATGTCCTGTGCTAACTATACTATACCTATTACCTGTTTATATGTGGGTGTGGGTAGGAAGCTTGCACTGCTGCTGACTGTGCTGCTTTTGTTCTCTCTATGCCAGGAATGCTTGCATCAAATAAGCTCAGTCAGTATCTGGTGTGTGTGTGTGCGGGGCTTGTACATCTTCTGACAGTAGTGTATTCAATTTATTTATTTATTTGAGTTTAATATAGAGAGAGCTAGACCCAAGGGCATCAAAGCGCTTTACAAGAATTACATGTAGATTAATTGCAGGAGCTATAACCATAGGTTATGCCTTTACAAGACTTGCATGTGCGTTGTTTACATTGTTTGCACTAGGCATAGCAGAAGTGGGAGGAAAAGTCATACAATACAAGGCAGGAAGCAGGTAAACAGGGCTCATTTACAGGATATGGATACAGGTGGGGAGCAAATATTGATACAATGTGTGGTGGTGGTGGGGTATTTAGAGGAGGGGTTGGGATCGAGTTCAGAGTGATCAGTGAGTCTGTTGGACAGGGTACTAGGTAGGTAAAGCAAGGTAGTTTAGGTGGACTAGTTTAGGGATTTGTTGAGAAGAGACAGTTTTACGTTTCTCCTGAAGGGAAGGTAGGATTGGTTATTACGCAGTTCTTTAGAAAGGGCATTCCTAATTCTCTGGGTGTTACCAGAGAAGGATCAAGTGAGGGATATGGTTTTCTTGAATTTGAGAGAGATGAGGAGAAGAGTGCTGGAGCTTTGTAGGTCTTTTTTGGCCTACTTTAGTGAGTTTGTTAGCGAGGTATGTAGGATTTCCAGAGCAGAGACATTTGTTTGTTATGCAGGCTGTTTTGAATATACTCCTTGCTTCAATTGTTAATCAGTTGAGTTTCTTGAAGGTGGGAGTGATGTGGTCAAAACGTCTATCGCCAGAGATCAGTCTAGCCGCCACGTTGAGTGTGGACTTCTTTGGCAGAAGGTGGGTTTTTGGGGTGCCAGTGATCGTTGCATTACTGTAGCCCAGCATGGATAGGACAAGGGATTGGATTACGGTTTTCAAGTCTTCTCAGGGGATAATTGGTAACTCTTCTGTGTATGTAAGAGAGGCTTGGACAACTAATGCCCTTGTGGTTCTTCTTCTGTGTATATTACTAAGCCTTAAGAAAATATTTTAATTGAACAATAGCCAAAACCATTGGCATTGCCAGAGCATTGCTGTGGTCTGCAGTGACTGAGCTCGCACCATGGT
Organism: Calotriton arnoldi; assembly: GCA_963921515.1. NCBI lineage: Eukaryota > Metazoa > Chordata > Amphibia > Caudata > Salamandridae > Calotriton > Calotriton arnoldi. The sequence continues at coordinate 377,899 of CAWUFW010013060.1, forward strand.
TTAAGAGCTTTGTTAAACCATGCTTATCTCTTCTCGCCTGCCTGTTTCTTGAACATTCCCATCAGTCCTGAGTGCTGGTTCTGAATCATGAAACTGTCTCTGATTGAATCTGGATTTGTTAGGATTTTTTACTGAAAAGGATACAATTACCTCTTAATGCAATTAAACAGTGACTCGATCAATAACCCATACAAGTCATAACTTGCATTTGACCTGACATGGAAGTTCCAAGTTTATTTGATTGATTGAAATTATAATTTCATCATCAAACCATCATAAAATACAGTGTAGAATAAAAAAGTTCCAATTGTAAATAAAGAAAACTCCAAGTTGCTAGCATATTTAGAAACAATGCAGTATAAAAAGTTAACATTTCCTAAAATATAAAGTGCAATAAACAGGGCCCATCATACAACATTTCATCAGGGTTGAAGTATTGACTTTAACCTTTTGTACAGGCTGCATTCAAAAACTGGAAGAGTTGCTTTTACAAATCCTAAGTGCTTGCCTTCTTTCCATTAAACTCAAGCACCGGCAAAGGGGACAGTCTACTTTCTCCTAGCTTTGACATGCAAAGGGCAGAAGAACAACAAGTGTTCCTCGGTATCATCAACAGAAAGACAAAAGAAGCAATGGCGAGGCCCGGGTCTAGCGGCATCCCACGGTGAGGTAAAATCTGCAATTTCGAGGGTCTCGTTTCTGAGCTGTAAAAACAATGAGCGAGCGTTCCTCGGGTTTAGTTATAAATTTGTGCAAAAGAAAACCTCTAGAAAGGCTGCCCGCGGAATTTTACGGCTCATTAAGGGGAGCAGCTTTCTCCTGGAAGCACAGTTACCATTGGGACAGCATTGGGACATGGTAGTTAAATTGCCCCAGCTGGTTTTGAATTGTGCTAATTTGTCACGGTATTTGTTGCACATGAGGTGTATGATGCATCATTTTTTTTAAAACAATTCTTTCTAAATTGGGAAATGCAAACGTGATCATCTTTATGGTTTTCAGCAATAGCCAGGAATGCAAGTAGGAAACATATTAATAAGAGCAGAGCTTCCAGTTTCCAACTGCATTCTAAGTAGCAACAATTCTCCAAAGTTGAGAATCATACACAGCTGGATCCCACATATGCCGATTTAATTGCTAAACTTATCAGGAAAGTAGCCCTGAAATTCAGAGAAGGGATGCACATCAATACATATTCAAACATATTTTCAAAGGGGCCAACAAGCTGTGTAGGTGTTGCGGTGCTCTCAGGGGAACATGATTAGTCTAACATGAAGTTTATGAAGACCTTTTAATGACTTCTCAGTAACTCCACACCGGTGGCGTGATCCTTTGATGCAAATGAGACTACATACCATTAGCAATTTCTCCTCATCTTGAACAAAAAATGTGTTTTGTGTAATTCCTAAAATAAACTGGGCATGACTTACAGTAAACTTTAACATGTCTAAAGTTGACAACCATCTCCTAAGAAGCTAACAACACCTTGAATTCATGGCTAATTAAACAAGATTGTTTGAAATATTGACTGTCGGGTAAACTATACCTAATCACATTAACTGGACTACCCGTTTCAGATGTTAATTCCATCTTCCAGATACTGACTCCTAATTTGCTGCAGAAGAAGGTTGACGTTTGATTGCAGAGGCCAAGAGAATTTACAAAGATATGCCCATGGCCCCAATTAGTCAACAGTCGTCTACTCCTACTTTCTGCCAGCCGTGGTCCGTGCAGGTAACAGCGGTGAGGCAGTGGGACCGGGTAAGGGGGGATTTCGACGGAAGATGCCGAGGGAAAAATAATTATTTATTTAATTTTCCCTCGGCATCCTCCCTCCCAAAATCCCCCCTTACCCGGCCCCATCGTCCACAGCTGTTACCTGCACGGACCACGGCTGCTTTCTGCTCCAAATTACACATTAACACGACCAAAATAACCACTCTTCAGGCTATATTTTTGACGTTCAACCATCATCCAATATATTAAAATCTCTAATGTCATCAGAAATTTAATTTTGGGGTGAAATCGTTACAGAAACTTAGATTAGTACCACCTTTCGAATTATGTTCATTATGTATTCTATTACATGCAAGCGCAGTAGCACACAGAGTTATAACCAGCATCAGCCCAATTCTAACCTATCTGCATCAAGCATTTCACTCATAACTAGTGAGGTCTTAACTCGAAACCAAAAGGAACTGCCTCTACTTTTATACTGATGCTCTTATCTCTATCATTCCGTTTAATACATTTCACGTAAATCTTTCACTAAGGCAATCCAACTAAACATTAGAGCAGTCGGGTTGAGGAAAGGGAACACCTGTGAAGAAAGATAACTATCAGCAAACACTTCTGCTTTGGACTGAATTTTTAGAAGTATTTCAATGTGGCTACAATACGATGGGTAGTACAGTCGAAGCGGTGAGGCATATAGCAGAAGGTTATTATTAATAAGCTTCTAAAAGCAGAAGAGATAACTTGTCGGAGAGTAAAGGGTTACTAGAGATGGCAAGTAAGTAAGAAAAAAGGCCAGGACTTAACTTGAAGAAACGGCAAAAAACACTAGTAAAGTTGTATGGGAGGGGTACCAGTGCCTGATGGAGGTGAGATATGTGTAAAAAACAGTTATAAAAGAAGAATGGTGAATACATAAACGATATTAAAAAAGTTAACGCGTACTTGGGAAGTACAAGGCTCAACATTAATGACAACAGGTGCTATAGTCAGAAGAAATGTGAAAGGAAATAGAAAGGGATGTGTCGAAGATAAGCCCGAGGTTTCATGAAGTTGAGGCTAACTGTTAAATCAAAGGAGAGAAAACCTTTGGTGGGGGAACACGCACTCGTGAGATTCAGTGGCAGAAAAAAAGGTTTTTAAAGAATAATTTGTTCATTAGTCAATTTAATCCATAAACCTCGGCAAGAGGGCATACACAATAAAACAGATAAATAGAAATTCTAAAAAATGGCTATCAATTATGAACACATTCATTCTCATTTGGGGAGCAGTCATTATTACAAAATTTGCTGCACATACAGTGGACAATTTCGCATAAAGTGCAAATGTGCAAAGGTTAAAAAGCTGGCAAAGCCTATGTGGTGTGCACATTTATGCAGAAGGTACTGATATTTAGCCACAGGAAAGGAGGAGTAATAAAAGTACTGGTACTTGACTTTCTGGGCTTGAAGACTGCAAAGCTTATGGCCACTAACAGCCTGCTATAATATAAATTCATTTGTGCAATTGTGCAAATTTACGCTAAAAGTGCAAATAACCAAATGACAGACAAGATGATGTTGAATTTGTACTCAGCCTAACAGGATAGCAAGCAACTGCTGTTCATTCTCCATAACAGCCCGTCACTGTGTGGTACACACAGGGGCTCTTATCTGGGGCCTTATTCACCGATCCCCTACCCCACCTTTGTCTGTACATGTGTTTTGACAATGGTTTTAAAGATGTGTAGGAACTGTACCAGTCTAATGTTCAACATTATATTCTTTGGATCCAATGACTCCATCAGTGCAGATCTACAAGTCTTGACACTCAGGTTGTTGAACTCTTTTCTCAACAAACCTTTTCGCTGTGTGGCTACGGCAGGGCAAATACATCTAACGTGCTGCAGGGATTCATCTGCCTGGTGGCATAGGCAGCAGTTCTTTTCCCCTCCTTGGTCATCTTCCCTCCATTTTGGAAGGAATTCTAATGTGGAAATATCACCAAGTCTAAGCGCCAATAAGCTCTGTTTTATCTTCCGATGGTAGGTTGCTTCCAGAAGGGGGAATTAATTTGGGGTAGCAAAGATTTCAGACCAGCCACCCATGAGACCGCTTGGACAGCTTTTCTTTCTCAATTGTCCAACTTTGCAATTTCATGAAAATTATTTACTGCTTTCCTGTAAGCTTGCCCTGATATACTCACAATCTATAGGTCGCTCATTTCGAGCTTCTCAATGCTACTCTCAAGATATTTTTTGTATTCGCCATTCCCCCTTCGAAGATTGATTTCAGACCAGACTCGATGGGCCAGCGTGTCATCTGTGGCAGATCGCAGTTTGTGGCAGCATTTAATATATGCCGCGAGCTGGGCGAGTGCCTGTTTTGTTAGTGAAAACTCCAATCTATTTTGAGCGGGAAATGCCGTTCTGGGTAATCGGAAGGTTTGTTTATAGGATCTTATCAGGATTTTATCTAAAAGTCTGGCCTCAGCGCCTAACATTATTTCTGATCCATACCCAAGGGTTGGTAACAGTTTAGCCTTCAATACTGACCTCAGTGGTTTCAGGTTATGACCTTGAATGGATCTTGCCAGTGTTGAAAAAGCATGATTAAGTGTCTGTGCTTTCCCTTTAATCGCCTCTCTTTGGGATACAAACTTGCCTCTTGCATCTATTTTGACTCCTTATACATGTAGGTCGGTGCTTCGTCAATTATCTTTCCGCTAAGATGCCATTTGCGCTTGTGTAGAATGCGGCAATTGAATTTGATCACTTATGTTTTTTTACAGTTTACTTCCAAATCATTCTTATCTGCATATGCGCCGAGATAGTTAAGTAACCTCTGTAGACCTATTCTTGTGTTGCTAAGTAGCAGATCATCGGCATACAGGATGTTTGACACTTGCTGGCCACCCAGGCTCGGGCGAGGGATATCTGCCCGTCTAGTTCTGTGGAGAGGTCTGCAATATATGAATTAAATAGAAGTGGTGCCAAGACTCAGCCTTGTTTTAAGCCAGTTGAGGTTTTGACTTCCTTTGACAATGGGGACCATCTCCGATCTTTAGCTTGACTCAAGTGAGTATAGCAGCCTGATTGCTTGCAGGATATTGGGTTCAATTACCCATTTTTGAAGCTTGACCCATAGCCTCTTACGCGGGACACAGTTGAAGGCTGCCTTGAAGTTGACAAAACAGATGTGTACCTGTGGCCTTTGCTCTACTAAGTATCAGGCCCACCGCCTTGAGGTTAGTTAATGTCCCTTGACTCCTTGTGAATCCGGTTAGATTGACTGGGAGTCTCATGTTATCTAGTTCCCATATCTCCAGATTTTGAAGCAGTAGTGTGGAAAAGAATTTAAGATCCACATCCATAAGTGTAATTAAGGGATAGTTGCTAGGCGAGGATGCCAGGCCGCCTTTAAAAATGGGGTGAATTATTGACCATTTCCAACTTTCTGGCATAACTCCATTTGCCAGAATGTAGTTGAGCATTGATGCCGGGAGAGTTGCCCATCTTGCTGTCGCGCACTTGCAGCAGCCCATTTGGGCCGGGGGCACAATTGGTCCACGATTTTTAAATTATCTTCATTACCTCTGCTGGTGTGTATGCTAGATGCGCCAACAGCCCAGTAGCCCTGTTGTCATTTTGGGGCCAATCCAAGCTGATTATGTTATGGGCACTTCCTTTAAAATGCACTTTTAGAAATGCAACCCAATCACCCCTGCTGATGTTTGCATTGTGGGCTGCTATAGGGCCTTTTTCGATGTTATAGGTTTCCAAACTTTTTTAGAGTCATTTGTTTTTGAAGCATATTGCAGCTGAGCCCACAGTGTTTCCTGCTTGGTTTTTAAAAAAATCCATATCTCCCTTTTCAGGCGACATCACTCCTTATGCAGACTTTCCAATAGATTCTTGTCTTCAGGGGTTTGACGTAGCTGCATGAGAAGCCTACCTACATTAGATCTTATCAGTCAAATGTGTCACGGCATAACTATAGCTTTATGGAATCCGAGATTGACTCCCTTGTTCCCTCTACTGACTCTGCTGACTTGATATTTATTAATCAATTTGCTAGTAAATGTTTCCCATACTGATATTTGGTTGGAATCTTCTGTGTCCGTAACCTCAGGGCTAACCACAGCGTCCTCTGCCAGGTCCTTGACTGTACTCGAACTCCACCTTAGGCGTTTCAGATTTTCAGTGCCAATCTCTCCCTGTAGAGCAATTACCGCATCGTGTTTACATGGGGATACGTCAACCGTAATTACCTGTGGATGATGATCACTCTCCTCGCGATGGAATTTTCTGAAATCTTGCACTTGCTTGCATAATTAGAGGGTCACAGCGTGTAGTCTCAAATGGAGACCGAGTTGCCTGAAACTCTTGTCCAAACAGGGGGGATGTCACCTGGCTTTTGGCCAGTCAGGACAAGTAGGCAAATTAATTCACAAACCTTTACTAGTTGTTCTCCTATGTTGTCCTATCGATTTTGATGAGGCATGTTTTGCACTGGGAGTGGCACAACTATTTCAGTATGCTCCTCACTTGGGTAATGGAATAAATTGAGATTGAAGTCTCCAGAGACTAGCTAGTGTAATTGATGGTATGTGTTGTTGGGCGAAGTAGGTGTGCTGCAACCCTTTTTGCTGTTACTGCTTTTCTCTTAGGGTTCACATGCACATTGATAAGGACAACGGATTTGTGTAAGTTCTTGGCCCAACCATTCATTCTGAGAGCCAGGAGGCATGCATCATGCATGAACAGTTCCGCAACTTCGGCTGGCAGGTTGGTGTTGATATAGATTGCCAGGCCGCCTTTCGACCTTCTGAATATACTGCTTTTCTCTGCTGATTTTCTATATTCTTCATAACCAATTAGTGGAATACTAGCTTGGCCCAGGTTTCCAGGAGCATTATTATATCGAAAGTTCCCAAGTATTGCACCACCACGGGAACCTCGATCTTTGCCTGTAACCCAGTTATATTCCAGAAACAGATTGTTAGGCCAATACGTTCAGAACCGGCTGTTCCACTGTTCAGTCTTTACAGTTCGCAGCCTGCGATAAGAATGTGGATAGCCAGCACCAGTTATTTTGAGGTTCAAGATTTGTTAAAAATCTTCGCTGTTTGGATAGCCCTTCTTCTCTGGTTACTTCAATTGTGACATTATCATGTGCCAACATGCTTTTGTTGTGGCCCATGTGAGCATGTCCTCCAGTTGCCCCTTTTAGCACTGACACTGTGGTCACTGTGTTCTCGTCGGGATACTGCTCGGCTATTACTTCAATCTCCCAGTCTTTCAGCATCTTTTTCTTCTCCAGTACCTGAACAGGAAGATCTGAGGCAGCGAAAGTGACCAAGGAAAGGTCCGAGTGCTAAGCAAACACAAGGAGATGATGGACGGAGCGCTGAAACTTTTCAGACACTCACCCCCAGTCACAGATCTGGGTTGAATCAATCATCGTTCTTTAGCTCACTTCACCACCCCAGTTCAGACACAGCTATATGCAAATCAGTCTTGACCACGTGCCTCATGGGAACAGTCCAGCCTGAACTGCCAAGCCATGTCTTCCCTGGACCGGAAACAAGCATCCTGGGACCGGTTTCAGGCTAACAGCCCTCATCAGCCAGGCTAGCTTGAATCCAGTGGCAAAGTGAGCAAGGGACCCACGTCTGGGCATACCCTGCCAACTTAGGGCGAACAAAGCAAACACAAGGAGATGATGGACGGAGCGCTGAAACTTTTCAGACACTCACCCCCAGTCACTGATCAGGGTTGAATCCATCATCGTTCTTTAGCTCACTTCACCACCCCAGTTCAGACACAGCTATATGCAAATCAGTCTTGACCCTGTGCCTCATGGGAACAGTCCAGCCAGAACTGCCAAGCCATGTCTTCCCTGGACCGGAAACAAGCGTCTGAGTGCTGCCATCCTCTTGCTGGTAGAAACTTGATGGCAAGGATATCTTCTGATGCAACATGATCTAGGCCCGGTAACGCCTTTATTAATTTTAAAATGCTTGGGAAGTTTAGTACGTCTTATGGGACCCTAAATTTTGGGGATCCATAATAGCCGATGTCCAGAGTCACCTGGATGGCCAGTAAGTGTATCGTATTAATCGGTATGTTTGTCACCAGTTCCAAAGGGGTCCCTTCCCATCATTTGGTTCTGGATCATGATTCCTGTCTGCCCACTGCTGCGCCTTCTTCCTGTCTCAGGGATTGAATTTTCAGTGGCAGAAAAGAAGATTTAAACATTATAAGTACTACGATGCAAAAGGTGTGAGGGAATGCCAGAGTTAGGACACTGAAAGAAATGGTGCTGTAATGACATGACAGTAAGAAGATAACTAGATATGAACTCTAGCAAATTGTGGAAATCCTCATCATAAAAGTTGCAACTCAGGGAGGAAATGTAATAATAGAAGGTGAGGGCCCTGATTACGAGCCAGATAGAGTGGAATTTCTTTATGGAATTCCGCTTGGCTTGATGACTAATGGTCCAGTGCCACATTAATCAAGACGAGGGAGAGAGAGGTACGTAGTGGACCTTGCCTCCTGTATCAAATTGAATATCAAAAGAAATCCACTACAAAGCTTAAACTGAAATCCTTCGAGATATAGTAGTATTCCTTGAGGGAAAAGATTTATTTTTCTTAAAATAACCCTCACCCACCAAAAGGTCCCTTGGTGGCATGCTTCATCATCGGGTTCTTCCCGTCCTGCTGCGGGACGGGGCGTGCTGCAACCAACGGAGACGTGGGAGCACTTTCTGGAAGGTGCGGGCTATATGACTAAAAAATAGGAGTGGAAGGGTCAGTGAAATAGTGAACAAAAATTCTAAAAAATACCTGGCCACTAGGGACCTAAACTTTATTTAATCCTGTGGCTGGTATTGTTAAAAGCGAGGGTGTTGGAGGTGCACAATATAATGTATGTGTTACTCTGGTCTACATGTTTTAAGCCTTCCCCTTCAGCTTTTCATCAGAACCATGTACGATTGATCCCTAATACCACTCCTGAATATTGGCTATTGTATTCTTTAGTGCCTATTTATGGTATATCATTGTGCGTTATACGATACCTCGGTATGATACTTCAATATTACCTATTTGGTAAGATGTTTTAATTCATTCTGTAAAGATAAAAGTATGCATAACACGGATTAAATTACCGGCACGTTAAGTGTTGTAAACCACATTACAATCCAGTGGAAAAATGTGTGATATATTTTTCTATCAGGGTGACATTGTCAAGGTGCCTTTCACTCTGTGTAAAAAAAAGTATACGGACAAGACAGTACACAACAAATAACAGAAAACACACATTTTATAATATCGTCATGTCCAGGCACTTTTTTCCAAAAAACCATGCAGTATGTCTACTCGTTGTGCTCCATAGTCAGTGAAACACTAAATCTATTTTGTGAGAGTACTTAGCTTGAAAAAGGTACTTATTATTGTTCTAACTTTGCCCCATGAGCACTGCACGGGAGGGGAGGGACGCTTGTAGTCAAACTCTGAAGAGTTAAATTTGCAAATTTTAATCTTTAACAAATAAAAGGGGTTGTGGTCCTCAGTGATCGGGGAAGCGGCTATGCCATACTTACTGCCTCAAAGCTACTCCCTCACCCAGCATACTTTGCCTGCCCGTGGCTCCGTAAGTACGTTTTTCAAGCTAAGTACTCTCACAAAATGGATTTAGTGTTTCACTGACTATGAAGCACAACGAGTAGACATACTGCATGGTTTTTTGGAAAAGAGCGCCTGGACATGACGATATTATAAAGTGTGTGTTTTCTGTTATTTGTTGTGTACTATCTTATCCGTATACTTTTTTTACACAGAGTGAAAGGCACCTTGACAATGTCACCCTGATAGAAAAATATATCACACATTTTTCCACTGGATGGTGATGTGGTTTACAACATAACGTGCCGGTAATTTAACCCATGTTATGCATACTTTTATCTTTCCAGAATGAATTGAGACATCTTACCAAATAGGTAGTATTGAAGCATCATACCGATTGGGTATCGTATAACGCACAATGATATACCATGAATAGGCACTAAAGAATACAATAGCCAATATTCAGGAGTGGTATTAGGGATCAATCGTACATGGTCCTGAAGAAAAGCCGAAGGGCAAGGCATGAAACATGTAGACAAGGAGTAACACATACATTATATTGTGCACCTCCAACACCCCCGTTTTTAACAATACCAGCCACAGGATTCAATAAAGTTTAGGTCCTGAGTGGCCAGGGATTTTTTAGAATTTTTGTTCACTATCTCACTGACCCTTCCACTCCTATTTTTTAGTAATATAGCCTACACCTTCCAGAAAGTGCTCCCACATCTCCGTCGGTTGCAGCACGCCCCATCCCGCAGGGGGGGCGGGAAGAACCTGATGATGAAGCATGCCACCAAGGGACCTTTTGGTGGGTGAGGGTTATTTTAAGAAAAATAAATCTTTTCCCTTAACGAATACTACTATATCTGGAAGGATTTCAGTTTAAGCTTTCTAGTGGATTTCTTTTGATTATCTACTGGTCCAGTGCTCCAGATCCAGTTTTTAGAGGTGTTGTAGGGAAAACCGGGCCCGAATTTACCAGCTGGCAATTCCAGCCAGCAGAAATGCATGAGGGTTTAGCTGCAACATATAACAGTTTTTCCAGACACCAGGAATCCATAATAGTGGCTGGTACCACTCATTTTGGCTGCTGGGGATCTCAGTCTGGAATTTTGCCTAATTTGTAATGAGGGCCATTGAAGGAAATAATAAGGGGCTTTGCTTTAATTGTTGTGTACAACCAAAGTAAAATTATCAGACATGAAGACAGAGTGAACTTTACAGTTCAAATGGTGAAATCACTTGGAAAATCTCAGTGTAAGAAAGGGGGAGTGTGGGGGATCCCTTTTAAAGGACGGTTGCTTCATCATTGCGTAACCTCCTCGCACTGCCAACCTAGTCGCAGTGCGGGCTACAACTCCCTCTATGAGAGGGAGGAGCTCAGGGATGTTTTATTGATGTGGTAAAGAAGTATTCTAAAACCTTCAGATGAGCGGGGCATGGAGGGAATGTGGAAGGGAAGTGAAAGTGAGCTTAAAACTAACTACCTGGTATGTCAGGACAAGCTTTAATGGGACATCCAAGGGTCAGGATTAAAAAAGTGTAGGCTATGGCAGGAGGATTCAACCTGTCATGGTCTTTAACTGGTTGACATGTTTCAGCCGTGATGCCTTTCGTGGAGGCGATGTAGCTTTCTTCAGAACCACAGGGAAGTGCAAGATAAGGTGAGTTAACAACACATACCAAATCTAGTTGGTAGTTAGAAAGGATACAACCAGCTAGTAAGTTTATGAACCAATCAAGAGGTCTGCTGGTCAGCATCATCCCTGAAAAGTGACAAGTATTACAAGAACAATGGTTAACACATTCCACACGCACTCCTTAAATTAAGTGCCACATGTCAGTGTAAACGTGGCTATGAAAAATGTATGGAAAATCAATTGTGTTGCTTACCCGCATAGTCGGGTGAGCTAGTAGCACCTTACCCTCGGCGCATGCACTCGAGGTGGTGTCCAAACCCTATAGTAGGATGGGGGGCATAAAGGTTGACTGTAGCATGCAGTCATACATATACACAGATATACAGCTGGTTATGTGTTGAATGTGTATGCTGAGTGTAGCATGTATCTGGTGGAGAGCAGCTGGAGAGCAAAACAAACCGCACACTCAATGTCCAGGCTCCAACCAACCCTAATTAGGGTGGCTGTTGCAGGGCAGAAATAGGACACGTTCAGATAGTAGGCTTGCTATAGTATGTCTCACATGAAAGACAGCTGGAGATTGAATGGGCTAAGTGTTCATAAACCTGTTATAGAACACCCAGTAAAGAGAAGGCGGAACGCGACGTGAGGCATGGGGGCATGAGCCTCACAATGTGGAGGCCAAAGGACTATCTCACCGGTCACGGCTCGCAGGAACTCATAGGAACCCGAAGGTTGAACTAGTCTTAATATCTCTAGCTTAGTGGGATTGCACAGGAATGTGATCAGCAACCTGTAAGTATTTCTGATTTCAATCAATTTTCCTTTTTTTCTGCCCTGAGTTTTGCAGCTGCCAGCAACCTGGATAGCCATAATGAGGCCCCTCTGCAAGAGGGGCCATGAGCAGCACAGTATGTTAAAGGCAACCAAGGGGCCTCATTGTGGCTGTCCAGGTTGCTGGCAGCTGCAAAACTCAGGGCAGAAAAAGGAAAATTGATTGAAATCAGAAATGTACAACCTGGGAGCAGAGGGTACAGTACTTTAAAAGGGATCCCCCGCACTCCCCCTTTCTCACTCTAGACCCAGGGGTGCTTTTTTGTGTTGCCATATTTGATAATAGGGGAGTCGCCCCTGATGGTCGTTAAATCTCCTCAGGCCTCTTTTGTGTGTACTGATTTTTTGCACAGCTACGGCTGTAGGCCCTTTTCTAGGTCCTTTCAGTGGAGCAACATACACAGCTATACAGTTGACACTATCCGTTGGCTTTTGCTTCCATGATGGCAGACTTCACTGTTCTGGCCTTTGACGACTCGATGGTAACGGACATTTCTAATGCTCCTAGTCTTTTAGACACATCAATCTCTCAAACCATCACACAATCAGATGACTGGACAAAACGACTTACTTTGAAACGCACATATACACGGACACTGACACATGGAGCCATACTGACTTAATATCTCAGAGGTAACTGTGCTACAAACTGTCTTATTGTGACCAATGCCCTGGGATTGTTCTTAGAGGACATGCCATTCAGGAAAGACTGGTCCCTGATAGCATGGCCCTGCACCAGGGATTTGCTGATCCTGATTATTAGTACAGCCAAGAGGATTGCAGACGCAATTCTCATTGAGATCCAATTCCTTGTAGGTTAGATTAAGGCCACCATCTCAGCGGGCCTCTACAAAAAAAATCTAGAATAAACTAACAAGACCAATAAAGATCTCAAAGAAAGCCTCCTGGCATCTAAGATCAAAAAATTCCTGCAGGACCTAGCCCTGTTCTCAATGGATAAGATCTATCCGTATTTGTCAGACGACTACAAACCACCCGACCCTAACCAACATGGGCGTGGATATGCCTCTGGCTACTCCTCATCGGGATCAGGACGCTCCACACCAGACCAGGATTCCTGGTCCAGTGACTTTGAGTCCGGGGGAGACATGATGAGACAACCCCTTAATAGAAGGAGAGGAAGAGGAAGGAGACAGACCAACAATCTTAGCTTCAACCAACAACAACAATGGTGGCCCCCAGGTCCATGGGCATACCCGATGCCGCCTTTTCACTACCCTTCAGCGCAGTTCCCTCTGAAGGAAGTGGCCTGATTCGGGTCAGTCGGGTCACTAAAGACCCGAGTGACCATAATTGCAGCATTGGTATCATGAATCGATATTTTCCTCTAAGGAGTGAGAAGGGTGGTGCAATAAGAGCAACAGAAGGGGAGGCACTGAATAAGGGCACAGCAAAACACCAATATCACAATCATGTAAATCACCTTTTCAAGAATCCAACCCCAGCCATCAAAAAGAGACCAACTCCAATTTCCACTTTCCATACCCTTGACGTTCTCAAGGATGTCTAATATGTGTTTGGTAATATTCTTTTCCATTTTTTTGATCCCGGCTACACACTGGTCTCCCACCACCGTGCATACACCACCACTCTTGGCTAAGATGAAATCAACCACATATCTGGTTTGTTCGGAATATGTTTGCATACTTTCTAACTGAGTAGTGATGTCGCATAAAGCAGCCACGGTAGTGTTAGATAATATTTGTAACTTGCACCCAAAATATTCTCTAGCTTTCTCACCCTGGGCCATAGAGATATCACCCAAAGTGAAAATAGAAGAAAGAATGTATCTAAAAGTGATCCCATTACTATAGTTATTGACCTCTATATCAGTCACTCCCTCACAGAATTGTTTGGTCAAAGTCCTCTTAACCCAACAGACATTAGCCTTAGCATATTTACAAGGCACACCTAAGGGCAACACCATCCCAAGACCGGCATCGTCAGTACCATTATGAATGATAGAATAAGTACCATTGGACAAAAAGTAAAACGCCGGGTGTGCATAAATTGGTCCTTCATAATCTACCGTGGCATATCTGGTGTTCATCACAAACGTACTTGGATCTTTGTCATTCACCAGGGGCATTGTATTTTTGTACAGCACTATTCCAGAACAATTGATATACAAAGAAGTGTCCGTACTATTCATGATAGGGCAACAAGCAGGATAATAAACAGCCTCCCGCATGACTATCAATTCCTTATAATGCCAACCCACTAGTGTGACATTCTGTTCTTCCATGTAAAAGTTATCGCAATATGTATTGTTATCACACCCTGAATAACCCATTCCCAGTGGCTTTCTATAATATAAACAAGGACCTGGATAGCCAAAACCAAATACTCCCTTCACTTCTGTAAATTGCGGTGGACGAGTATAAGTATAGTTCACAAGAGATAATGGGTATGCAGTCCATAAACTAGTGACATATTCAGTGGGGTAACAAGTGGTCCCTTCTCCAAATAATCTCTAGTGTGTATCTAGAAACACATTTTTAGGGGCTGTCCTTTTCTTTCTTGGTGGGGAAATAACTTTATCCTTAGCACCTAACGGCACATCCTGATCATTTTCCAAAACCCATGACACCCCACACAATATTATCAGCAATAAAACCACAAGAGCAACACATGTTATTTTCTGTTTACGAGTCCACACCATAATATGCTGGGCAACAAGAATCACTGGCTGCTCTTCCTCAGCAACCATTATACCAAAGGGATGCATAACGAATGATGAAATGGGGGCAAAATGCAAAAGAAATATACAAGTTCCCAGTTTCCGTCAGAGCCTCACTGGTACTGGCTCCTATTGTTCAACAATACGTTGGCGCTCTTGAGCACCGGTGGTGGAGCTTGCTCGGTCCTAAGCTCATATCCCACATCGATCACAATGGTATACCTCCATGGTATACTTTGGTCTTCCCAATCTAGTGTTCAAACAACTAACTGAAGTAAGCAGAAATCCTTCACCAAGCTTAATATATCTCCGTTGGTACTATAACTCAGTACAGCCTATCTTACGCAGTCCATCCCTAATCTCATTTCTCCTTAGATGCAATTTCCCTCAGCCGAGGGCGCAAATTGTACCTGGTAGCCCCAGGCACTGTAGGATCAGTGAACAACGGCTCTCTGATAGCTCGTATTTCTGGTGGAACAGCTGCATTCAACACGAACTCATTTTCCTTATCCCTCTGCGTCCATATTACTTGGGCATCACTGAATGGGACAAACCGAGGCACCTGCTTGCACTCGGAGTCCCCGATGCCGTCCTTGACCCACTGATCGTAGGGTAGAGGTAAAGGAACCCTCCAACAATGGGTGGCATGCACCCAGTTCTTACGGCCAGCAACTTTCACAGCAGTACGTGTCACCAACAGGACCTGTTCAGGCCCCTTCTAGCGCAGCTCCAGACTTTTCTTTCGCTGAAAGTTCAGGAGAAGCACAAAATCACCAGGCTAAATATTGTGGCGGGGTCCCTCTGGTATAGAAGGCAGGGACTCCCTCACCTGTTAGTGAATAGAACGTAAACTTTCTGTTAACTGGCCAAGATAATATAACCACACAGGGTACTCAATATCAGAGAATCGACGAGGGTACGGGACGCCCCAGACATTTGCCTGGTGTCCAAACATGACCTGATATGGTGACAATCCTGTTCTAGAATGAGCTGTCGCTCTTGTTGACAAAAGTGCTAATGGTAAAGCATCTGGCCACTGTAACCCTGTTGTCTCCTGAATTTTTGCCAATTTCACTTTGAGAGTACCATTGTACTTCTCAACCAAACCCGCTGACTGCGGATGATTGGCAGCATGAAATTTCTGCTTCACATGAAGACCCTCACAAATCAATTGAATCACTTTTGCATTAAAATGACTTCCGTTGTCACTCCAAATCACTCGGGGCAAGCCGAAACGAGGAAAGAACTCCTTCAGGAGTACCTTTGCAGTCGTAATGGCTGTATTATCTTTAGTGGGATAAGCCTCAACCCATTTACTGAATGCACATACAACCACCAAAACATACTTAAGATTATTGCATCTCTCTAATTCGATGTAGTCCATTTGAAGGGCTTCAAAAGGAAAAGTAGGTGGTGCAAAGTTACTGGGTGGTGTAAGGGTACCCTTCCCAGGATTATGCATCATGCATACCATGCAGTACTTTACTAAGTGTGCAGCTGTCATAGAGATGTTATCATTCTGCCATACAGGGTCTAACAATTTATAATGCCTTTAGCACTAATATGAGCTGGACCGTGGGCCATAGTAACCACAGGAAGAACATATGCATCTGGCAACATCCATCTCTGTTTTCCTGATTTATCAATCCAACATCCTTACTCATTCAAATGTGCCGTACTTTCCTGCCACACCACTAATTCTTCTATCGTAGCTTCACTTTGTATCTCCTTTACACTTTCAAGAGTGTCTTCAAACATGACAACCTCAGGAACCCACCTAGCTGGACCTACTACAAACATTCTTTTCATCTTTGTCCGGGCCGTTTCCTTAGCTGTCTGATCAGCAAAAGCGTTTCTCCTACCTACATCATCGGTGACCTTCCTGTGGGCACTACACTTTACTATTGCCAATTTCTTGAGGAGTGTCAGTGCAGACAAAAGCCTCAATATGAGGTGTCCATGCTGGATTCTGGTACCATGGGAAGTAAGAAACCCTCTCTCAGCCCAGAGTCACCCAAAATTATGCTCGACCCCAAAGCCATACTGGCTGTCAGTATAGATGTTGACAACCAGCCCTTCACTTAATTCACAAGCTCGAATACGGGCAACTAACTCAGCAGCTTGAGTCGACTGATAAGGGACCTGTGAAGTCTCTAATACCATACACAGTGTGGTAATAGCATAGGCTGCAGTCGTAGTGCCATCTGGTAACTTAAAACAAGAGCCATTGACATACAGTTCCCCTTGGGGGTCAGATAAGGGAACATCAGTCAAGTCTACCCGTCCTTTCGTCTCTTCTTCTGTTCGAAAAATATAATCATGTATGTCAACTGCATCATTCTCAGAAGGGTGGGGTAGTAATGTGGCTGGATTCAGAGTAGCACATCTTTTAATTGTAATGTGTTTAGCAAACAATGTCAATTCATAACCAGTAAGACGTGCACTGGTGAGGTGCTGTGTCTGTCTTATTCAAAAGCATGTCCACAGCATGGTGTACCATGACTGTGAGGTCAGTATCAAGCACGATTCCAGCCGATTGTCTGATTGAAGTGGCCACAACCACTACCGCTCTTAGACAACTCTGGAGTGCTCTCGCAACTGGATCAAGCACAGCAGAGAAATAAGCACACAGTCATTGCTTATCCCCAAATTTTTGTGTTAGGACAGAAAGCGCACAATTAGCCATCTCATGGACGTAAAGCACAAACGGCTTGCCATAGTTAGGTGTACCAAGCACGGGAGCCAAACAAAGCACAGTTTTCAATTGTTCAAAACACTGCAGACATTCAGGCATCCAGGGCAAAGGTTCATGCACTTCTTTCGTTGTTAATGCAAGCAAAGTTTTGATTAGTTGAGAGTAATTAGGTATCCACTGGCGACAGTAGGAAGTGATACCTATAAAAGCGCGCACATCTTTTTGAGTTTGTGGAATGGGCATTTTAACAATGGTACTAATATGCTCAGGGGTCAACCTCCTACCCTCCTTCGACAGTAGGTGACCTAAATAGGTGACCTCCTGTCAACAATACTGGAATTTTGAAAGAGAAACTTTATGTCCATGATGGGCTAAATGCAGCAACAGTTTAACATTACTGTCTCTACAACCTTGTTCTGTGTCAGAAGCTATAAGCAAGTCATCGACAAACTGCGCTAATACATTACCTGAGGGAAGCAAAAGGGAATCCAATAGACTCTTTAAAGGTTGACTATAAATACTCGGACTCTCTGTGTAGCCCTGAGGAGCGCGACAGAATCTAAACCTCTTACCAGCTAGGGTGAACCCAAACAGATATCTACTATCTGGATGAATAGGAATACTAAAGAATGCATTTTTCAAATCAATAACAGAAAGGAATCTGGCAGTAGAAGGAATCATTGTCGAAAGCGTGGTGATATCAGGAACCACTGGAAACTGGGGAACCACTATTTTATTGACTTCGCGCAAATCAATCACAAAACGGTAAACATTCTCATGATCATCAGAGGAACCTGAGGGTGTCCATTTAAGAATCGGAAGAATAGGACTATTACAAATATTGGCAGAAGTCTCTTCAACTACTCCTTTTTGTATCAAATCCTGAATAATCTGTAGAAGGTACTGTATCGGTGTAAGGTTTTTAGTATTGACAGGAAGATTGGCGCTCAAGCTTAGTATGCGTGTATTTGTTATGCTTCGTGTATGCACGGTGCTACCAGGTTGGGGGAAAAACACCTTGAAACCCCCGTAAATATGTGAGTCCAGAAACCCACAAAATAAATGAGAAACACTGTCCCGGGCACACGTAATTTGGGATAACTTTCTGGTTTTGAAAAAGTCTCGTATTTAGACAGAATCTGCGGTCCACACCAGTATGATGATTTTAAATGTATTTAATGAATGTGACATCGAAATGCAACCAGCTGACACGTGTTTCGTCACATTAGGGAGTGATCCCGTGACTTCTTCAGGGCTGAACAGAGCTGCGGGGTGGATGGAAAGAAACGGCAAGCCAGTGATATTTCCAACCTGGCTGGGCAGTCTCGGGAGGTCTGGTGAGGATGAGGATGGCCAGTGCAGTCTCTGGGTGCGGAGACCTATAATAGGGGCGCACGCATCCTAGAGATCCATCAAGGGATATAGAATGCCGTGTATGGTAATGGAGAGCGGTCCAGTGTTCGGTGCGAGAGAGGCGGGTGAGCCAAAATGGCAGAGAGTCGAGTGAATGAAGAGAGGTGGAGTGTAACACTGGTGCCGTCTTGCTGTCCGGATGTCCACACGGCATTCTATATCCCTTGATGGATCTCTAGGATGCGATGGAAGGGGCAGCTGCGAGCAAACAATACTCTTCGTGCAGGGATACCTGAACCATCAGTCCAACCCGACGATGTCCTCGGCCTCCCCTCCATCTGCTGAAGGGGATGGATCAATCACCCGAAGGAGTCCCTGTTCGGGTGCCAACTGAAGGAAGCAGCCCCATTCGGGTCACTCAGGTCACTAATGGGCCATACCAAATGAAGAGTCGGTCAGACAGTAGAGAATACAAATCAATAGCTGTTTATTAGATACACTTAGAGTGGAGCCCAGTCTGCCCAGTCGCTAGGAGTGCTGCAGAGGGACTAACATCAGCAAGCATAAAAATTTTCCAGGCAGGTGCTGCTAAGCAATGCAATACAGGGAGAAAAACAATCTAAGTGCACATATCTAACACAAAGTTGCAAAGTCCAAGGTTGTTCCAGTCGGGCCCGACACCAGACAAGTGGCAGAAGGCCTTTATCTACTGAGAAAGGTATGCGCTAATAAGAACAGTCTATTCATTAGCGAAGCAAAACCCAACCTTGGAGAAACGAAACCCAGCAGAGGCCTTTTCTCAGAAATAGCTAAGGATTAGTTTCGATCATAATTCAAAATGGCGTCTAGAAAGAAAATGGTGCGGCGAATGCTAACTTACATAGGGTAATGCGCAAGCAGAAACATTTCTATTCTAACACCTCTGCCTCCACAACCTTTCTATCACCAACATTTTTTAGAACAGGGCCGTGGCGACCAATGAGGCAGAAGAAGACCTCAGGCCCAAGTTCATTGGGAAGGACCTCCATCACCATGGGCAACACAGATTATGAACAAGACAATGACTCAACCAGGGACAAGCAGGGAGACAACCTGATTGTGAATTTGAGCCAACGCACCCTGAACCCGATTGAGACTGAGCTTCTGAATAAGGGACTCAGCTTTGTACTAACCCTGGGCAGTGAACTACGCTCCGCTCGCGGAGTTTGCAGAGTTTTATGCACTCCGCGTTACGCGGATCTCGCAGAGTGCAGAGAAAATCCGCTACGCATAGCGTAGCGGACATTTTTGCTCACTCGCGTTCCTCAACGTCAAGTTGGCGACCGGGAGCGAGCAAAATCAACATCCCAGCGAGATTTTTCCTCGTTCGCGATTGGCAACATCAAGTAGGCGAGCGTGGAAAATAAACCTTCCGGCGAGATTTCTCAACGCGGGGGGGTCAGGTTTCTCATTGCGAGTGGTCGCGTATGCTCGCGATGAGAAACTGCCCGTTCGCGTTGACAAAGCTGCCGCTCAAGTAAAAATCTACTCGAGCCGCAGAAAACGACCGCTTGCACTTTGCATGATGCCGTTTGCAATGATTGCACAGTGCGGACAAGCATCCGGCACTGTGCAATCACCGCGAACAGCATTTTCCTATCGCACTACGCTGCTCGCTTAGCTCCGCGTAGCGTGGCGGAGTTGTTTTACCGCTTCACGTAGCGTCGCGTAGCGCAACTCCGCGAACTACGCCCAGGGTTACTTTGTACCCACCTACGAGGGGGATCCCTTTCACATACATTAAGAGATCGCCCAATTTTGTAGGAAAGTGAGGCTGAGTTTCTTCTTTTCAGATGTTGACACCACCACATCTTTGGATCCATTGGTCAATATTAATCTCAGTAACAAGTCAACTTTCATGCCACCACCGCATACAATACCCTCAGAAGTCATCATCTTTGAAAAGGCTGTCCTCAAAGACCTCGATGCTGGCCTAGCAACTCATTGTTCGCCTTTCAGGAACCTCTCCAAATTGGAACAGGAAGCGCTGCAGGAGCTGAATAAGTACAGGCCAATAACAATCAAGCCCGCTGACAAGGGCGGTGCTATTGTGGTGATGGACACCTCGTCTTATCAAGAGGAGTGTTTAAAACAATTGGCGGTCTCCAATGCATACCATCCACTGAAGATGGATCCCTCCAAGAGACTGCTCAATGCAAGTGTGCGCATGGTCGATGAGGGAAAGGGAGCCGCATTAGGGTGTTTACTCATAACCAGGCTGTACCCTCTGCTCCACGGTTGTACATTTTTGATTTCAATAAATTTCCCTTTTTTTCTGCCCTGAGTTTTGCGGCTACCAGCAACCTGGACAGCCACAATGAGGCTCCTTGGTTGCCTCTAACATACTGTGCTGCTCATGGGCCCTCATGCAGAGCCATCACCATGCGGTCCATTTTTTATCTAGCACTCTTTGGGGCTGTTTCGGAGGGATTGATCACATTCCTGTGCAATCCCTCTAAGCTAGAGATATTAAGACTAGTTCGACTTTTGGGTTCCTATGAGTTCCTGCGAGCCGTGACCGGTGAGATTGTCCTTTGACCTCCATATTGAGAGACAAACACCCCCATGCCTCATGTCCTGTTTCACCTTCTCTTTACAGGGTGTTCTATAACAGGTTTATGAACACTTAGCCCTTTCCATCTCCAGCTGTCTGGATTGATTTTCCATACATTTTATATAGCCACATTTACACTGACAATGTATGCATGTGGCACTTAATTTAAGGAGTGCGTGTGGAATGTATTAACCATTGTTTTTGTAATACTTGTCTCTTTTCATGGATGACACTGACCAGCAGACCTCTTGATTGGTTCATAAACCTACTAGCTGGTTGTATACTTTCTTACTATCAACTAGATTTGGTATGTGTGGTTAACTCACATTATCTTGCACTTCCATGTGGTCCTGAAGAAAGCCACGTCACCTCCACGGAGGGCATCACGGCTGAAACATATTGACCAGTTAGAGACCATGACAGGTTGAATCCTCCTGCCATAGCCTACACTTTTTTAATCCTGACCCCTGGATGTCCTATTAAAACTTGTCCTTACATACAAGGTAGTTAGTTTTAACCTCACTTTCACTTGCCTTTCACACTCCCTCCACGCCCGGTTCATCTGAAGGTTTTAGAATACCTCTTTACCACATCGATAAAACATCCCTGAGCTCCTCCCTCTCAGAGAGGGGATTGTAGCCCGCACTGTGACTAGGTTCGCAGTGCAAGGAGGTCACCCAATGATGAAGCATGCCACCCACGGGTGGGTGAGGGAAACCGTCCTTTAAAAGTGATCCCCACACACTCCCCCTTTCTCACTCTAGACCCAGGGGTGCTTTTTTTGTGTTGCCATATTTGATAATAGGGGAGTCGACCCTGATGGTCGTTAAACCTCCTCAGGCCTCTTTTGTGTGTACCAAATCTCAGTGTAAAGCAACTGTGACTGGAACAACACTGCAAAAGCAGAACAGCAATTGGACATACTAAACAAAGAAAAATCAACATTTCTTCACACACATAACTGAAAACATCCTTGACCTATTCATCCATAGTCAGCCTCAACCTATTAGGTAACACTGCAGTCATTGATTAGTGATACCCTTCAATTACTAATCCCAACATTGAATTCAGCTCATTCTAGGAAAGCATCCTTCAGTTTAGAACTCTAGCCCTTTGCTTATTTAGATTACATTTATATCCAGCTCTTGCATCCAGCTGTTTGAAACCATTATTTAAAGAGTTTAAAAGATTGTAGTCAAATTGTGGGGCGTGGCCTCACGGGTGACCAAGATGGCAGTGTAGCATAGAGCTGCTGAGTGATGCGATTCATCCTGGGCAGAGGTAAGCCCGCTCGGATGATCCACATGCTCTCCAACATTCCGTAAGGTGATCAGGCTGTGAGGTATCCTGGGGGAAATATTTAAACCTATTTTATTTCAAAGCGTGAGTCACATGCACCAATCATGGCACACACCGGGAGACATGCCTTGGAAGCTCAGCCTCAATTGGGGCCACGGGTGAGCCAAAGGCCATCTGTCATGCCCTCCTGCTGATTTAGGTATGCTAAATCTGACTCCCTTGGGCCTCTCTTCTACTTCGCTCCTTCCACCTATCTGCTGTTGCCCGAGATGCCAGAAATGGAAGAGCAGAAATATGAAACGCTTCATGCACTCTGGGGTGCGGCCCAATCATAGCCTTTGTACCCAGTCCTGTAGAATCGGCACAACCTTTCAGAGACTACCAAATTGCACTCCAAATATTGTTGAGCCATAAAATACTGCTCTGGTCTTGGTGCATATTGGGGCAGCAACCTCTATGCTACAAGACAACACTGCTACCTGGGTCACAAAAATAATGCAGCCCATCGTTCTCTCTCCTGGCTCATTGAACGATCACCTGGTGATTAAGCATGCCAGCTAAGGGAACTTCATACCCAATTGGTGAACTAATAAGGGACTTCCATGACCCTCAAAGAGTAATACAATTTTGATGGCCCAGCCACCTTACTTGCTACATCTCTGGCTCCACCTAACTGAGCAGTAAGACTGACGATACCTTGAACCCAAACCCAATAGTAGGAGAGAAACGAAAATGGGGCTAGGGCATGCAAAACATGACAAGCTAACATTTGAACAATGCAGGAATCTGCACCACATGGAACAACCACCAGGAGGTGAATCAGAAGTGGTAGATATGAAAACGCAAGGTCTCAGCATAGATACAAAATCCAATACTACTGGACCTAAAGGCCAGTCTTCAGGCCACTGACACCAAAATTGACTCAGTGATAGTGTAGTTGGACTGTCTGATGGAGCGCAATGATAGACAGACCACTAGACTGGACTGTGCTGAGCAAAGAATATCTGACCTTGAAGATGATTCCACTGACGGGAGGTCAAAGCCAGCCCAACTAGAAAAGATGACTCTAGCAATCACTGCTAAAACAAAGATTTTGATGCACGATAATACTGCAATAACATCAGGATTGGGGGCTTAGCAGAATCCACCAATGTTGGTCGGATGGTGACATATGTGGAGGGCCTACTTGTGGACCTATTTGGCAGAGGTAACATCTTGGAAATGTTTTCGGTGGAACGGGAACCCCACTGATACCAATAATTGCACAGTTACTCAATTTTAGTGACCCCCATGCAGCCCTCTAGCTAGCTGATGAGAAGAGCCTAATACTGCATCAGGGTTCGACTCCTCCTATATACCCTGACTTTACAGTAGCAGTACAAGAAGCCAGATGCTAATTTACAGAGGTCAAGCACACTCTCCGACTACAAGAGATCAATTACACAATTTTAATTCCACCTAAACTCAAAGTAGATCTAGAGGGGAAACCATACTCATTCACTAAAGTGTCAGATGAGCTTAAATTCTATAAAACACAAGGTGACTCCAAAAGAACACCACCAAGTACAGGCCAAATTACATCCAAGTATGGGACACAAGACTCCATGCAAGATTTGAGGGATGGCGACTGAGGAAACAATTATTGCCCTGTTGGCTTAGCCCACATAAACTCTCAAGCAAATGTGCTCCAGATAGTATTGACTCAGCACTGGAGAAGTTGGGGATAATTTATTGAAAAGATGTTTGGGATTTCTAATAAACTGGAATTGGTGCAGGCGGGTAAGTATGCACCTCAAGTAATACTCACAATGTTTGATGAATTGTCCCACTGAAGTCACTAAATAAATCTGAGCTCAAACCCCTGAAGTTATGGCACCGAAAAGACATGCCTCAGAGGCAATGTGTAAAGTATTTATGTAGTAATAGTAAAAAGTAAAAATGCAAAACAATAAAAATCCCAAAATGAATTGGAACAATAAACTAAATGACAAAAATCCAATAAGGGGAACTGGAGGTATGAATTTTTTAAGTTTTAAGTAGAAATCGTGCCAAGATGTACAAAGTGCCACTAAGACTCAATTGTTGCAGTATAATAGGACCTAGGCACAATTTGACACTGACCGCAATTGAAGGCAAGTTGAATACACTAACCAGGTTAGTCGTGATCAAAGATTTTTACCTTATGACTTGAGTCCTTTAAGTGTCAATCCATCACAGGAGTACACTTCTAAAGCCCCCAGGACCTCATGGGATGTACGTAGAAACTCACAGGGTGTCAAGCAGAGGCCAACAGGAAGGTCCAGTCCTCATCCAGTTACCATTGATCAGCTGGGAAGTTGTAGGAAAAGGCCTTTTATAGCTTTTTCTGTCGATATATCTTTAAAAGGAAGTAAGCCTTATGACACTTATCATCCACATCTGTGTCCTGAGTACAAGAGGGAGGACAACTCCAGCTTTCTAGGATCTTCTCAGGTCTCACACATCAGGTTCAGTCCTCCTTTGATCTTCCACCTGTCCAGGAGTGTTCTGAAGTGGATGCCCGGAGATTCCACACTTATGCCTGGCACACACTTGCGGGTGGGAATGACCCCTTGGGATACCCTTACCAAAGGAGTAAAGTTTCCAGGGCTACCCATGCCCACTTTGGCATATTCAAGATGATCGAAGTCTTCAGCAATACTAAACTTGGACTCTGAGGGGTGGGGATGTGTGTGGGGATTATACCATCGTAACCCCAGTGTCTTACTACATCTAGCACCAAAATACAGTTCTAGGCAGTCCATGAACCCACAACAAACTCAGAGACAGAAGTCTGGTAGGACAAAGATGAGCTTTCAGCAATTAGACAGTGGATACACAGAAATTGTTAAGGCATTTTGTTTCCCTCTTTTGAAGTGCTCCTCAAATGTCATAATAAAAACCCTACCAGATCTCTCAAGCAGGTCTTGACACTCCAGCAGTATCTGAAACTGTGATGTCAACAAGAGCCCCCCTGTATATGAGGCTGGTCTGGGTGGGGGAAACAATAGTAGGGTGCAGGTATAGGTGTTAGCTATATCTGCTTGTGACAGGGTAGGCATATTTGAAGTTAATAAAGCCTTGCCTATCCCACAGATATCCTGTCAAGGGAAAAACAACAACATCCCACACCCAATGCCTTGTCCTTGTCCTGGGTGCAAGTTCACACCTCATTCAAGGTCATTGAAATGTGTATTGCTGGCTGGCAAAAGGGAGAGAGCAAAATACAGATTTAGCTCCCAGTAGTCTCAGAGAGGGCAAAGGTGACTTTCTAAAAGTCATCTTTTCAAAAATGCTATATGAAATCTGACTTCACCAGTCAATTGGGCTTGAAATAGATATATTTCAATAAGTCAAAAAATTAATGTGTAGCTGTTTCCTAGGCACAGATAACATCTATTGAACTTAATAATGTATCCCAATGCTTTCCTATGGAACAGCTGACCCGGCTATAAGGCCTTTGCACTGTAAGGACATGTTTAACATTAAACCTTTACATGTCCTAATTTTAAATACCATGTATTCTGTCTTGGCGGGCAGTAAGGCTTACTTAGGGATGACATTTTTTTCGTATACTTTTTATTGGCATTTATAAATGTAAATCAACAGTTTGAACCAAGTATCATTTTACATCTTTAATTGCAGCCAGATCATCCAAGAAATGAAAGCCAACTCTCTCCTTCCTCCAAACCCCCTCAGCCTTGGAACATCTTATCCTGTGACAAAATCCATACAGTGTGGAGTTCAAGGAACTCACACCGGATCACTGATCTACTTTAGCAGCACACATCTTAAGATGCAAAATTGATATTTAGGTGTCCCCCAGTGGAGGACCCTCCTCGTATCAGTAAGTGGTGGCTGTCTTCTCCCAATCTATGGCTGGTAACTCATCTGGCGGTGTTACTAGCTCAGCTAGCATTGCCGCCCAGGCTCTCATATCATCTTCTAGTTTTTCATCTGTGCGTATCTTTTTCATGTGACGCCCATCCGCATTCATCCATTCAGCCATATCCTTTAACCAGTGTGCAAACTTCGGCTGTTTTTGTGGGACAACCATCTTATTGCAATCCTAGGTTTAGCCAAATATAGCCCCAACACAAGGAATTTCCTGATCAATGTTTTTTTTCTTCCTATGACGAAAGTGCCCCAGCAGGCATCCGGACATCTCTCTGGGAATCCCCTACCCCATGGCCATATTTACTCTGGTCAGCACTAACTGCCAATAATTATCAAACTACGGGCTCCTCCAAAGTATATGTAAGAAATCAGCATCTCGCCCCCACACTGGGGGCAATCCGCTGAACGCTCCTAGTTCAAAGCATGTAATCTAGTGGGAGCAAGATGCACCTGGTGAATCACGTTATACTGCAAAAATTTGAACCGCACATTGGTGGAAGTTGTTTTTACCCCCTCGTGAATTGCTTCCCAGGCACCAGAAGTAAGGGGCAACCCAATGTGCGCTTTCCATTTATGATGTACTGCTAGATCATCGATAGGCGCATCCTTCCTCAGAGCTCTATATAAATGTGAGACTAGTTTCTTGCCCCCAGCCATATCCAACAAGGCATCCAAGGTACGAGAGGTATGCGGCTCCTCTAAAGAACTTCGGTGAAATCCTTTGCGCCGTCGCTGCTTTTTTGACATATTGTAGGAACTGCCCTTCACCGAGCTGAAACACCTCTATGGCGTCAGCCAGAGATATAAACTGATTGTTAGGGTAGAGATCTCTCAGTATGTCACAGCCACCTTCACACCATTTTCGAAGGGACATGGTTTGTGCGATATATTTGAATGGGCGTAGTGTCCAAATACTCAGTTCCGGCGCATACGGAGCCCTTTTCAGTACAGCTTTAATCGCTCGCTCCCAAGCCCCGCCAATCATTCTGTCTCTATAGGGAAGGTGCTCTGGGACTCTCGACCCCATCATTAGAATTTCAGGCAGGAAATACGCATCACACATGCCCCGCAACAGTCTGCTTTCTTGGTTATCGTGGTCATCTAGCCAGTGAACCGCATGTTGGAGCTGCACGGCCAGATAATAGAGTTCGAAGCATGGAACCTCTAGTTCCCCCCTCTGCCAGGTGCATTTCAGAGTAGCCAGTCTGACTCTTCTCCTCCCAGTATCCCTCAGCAGTTCCACAATCAATTTATCCAGATCAATGAAGATCCTCCTAGGTATGTCGATCAGGGTTCCCTGGAAAACGTACATGCACCTGGGGAGTATCACCATCTTTACAAGGGGCAATCTTACTCATCAACGAGAGTTGAAGTGCATTCCAAAATGTAATCATGCTTTTTAGGCCATGAGTATCCTACCTATGTTTGCATCTTTGAAGTCCTGAGCCCCATGCGTAATTCAAATTCCAGATACTTGACCATTTTCGTTTCCCAGAGGAGATCCAGAGGTGGTAGAGCCTGTTCCGGCCTCTATGCCAGTATGCCCAATGGAAACAACTTGGATTTGCTACAGTTCATATGTAACCCAGTGTGTTCCCCAAACTTAGGGGCACATTACGATGACCATAGCGGTGAATGGGACCGTCCGCCATAGGAGCGGCGGTCCCGCCGCGATTATTAGGATGCCACCGCCATGGTGACGGTGGCATCCCCTATTCCCAACATTGTGGTGGGCGGTGTTCACAGCACCGCCCGCCACAATGCTGGCAATGCACGTCGTGCGGTGCCTGCCACCTTGTCCATGCCAATGTAGGGGGGTACCATAGGTACCCCCATGGTCACCCCCCACCCCCCAACACTCTGGGGGCCCGCAATAGCGAAGACCGTATGCCTTTCCATGGCGGCGTTGCCACCATGGAAAGGCTGCTCTCTGCAACCATCCTAATATGGATGGCGGTGTCTTGCAGACACCGCCACCACATTAGTGCCCTTTTCCGCCCGGTCACCTGTGTGACCGGCGGAAAACCGGTGGACGGTCTTTCCGTCCACCGGGCTCCCCCCCGCCATCGTAATGTGGTGGGGGGGAAATGGCATGCGGGCGGAGGGGAATGGCGGGTGAATCGCCACCGCCATACAGGCGGTGGCGATCCGCCCATCATCGTAATGACCCCTATAGTCAGGACTGCCAACATGATGTGGACAGAGTACATTGCACTTTGCAAGTATATTAATGCATCGTCAGCATACAGGGATACCAAGTGTGCGTTGCCTCCACAATCTGGATGCCCCAACCTTGCAGCACCTCCCTTAGGCAGAAAGCCAGCTGCTCCATGGCCAGGGCAAAGAGCAATGGCGAAAGGAGGCACCCCTGTCGGGTTCCCCAATTCAGCACAAAGCTCAGTGATACCATTCTACTTACTCCCACCCTGCCTGTGGGGGCCCTGTACATTAGCTGTATCCACTTTTTAAAGCATCCCGCTATTCCTACCTTAAGTAAGATCTCCCACAGAAACTCCCAAGATAGGGAATCGAAAGCTTGTTCTATGTCTAGTAGTGTTATGTTTCATATTGGTACCCTAATATAGGCCCGGGTAACATCATACCCTTTCACCTATATCACCTCCCCTACATTACACACTAACGAGCCTTGTAAGGATTGAACGCCTTTTATGGACTGAACCTTTTACCTAGTTCTAGGCCTGGGTGCAGAAGGAGGGTTTTTCCCAAAAAATAGTGTTCTATGACTTCATCTTTAGACGGACACTGCATGAATAAAATATTCATGAGGCTACTTGGAAACCAGGCAGGGGCTAAACACCACCTTCCTAATATCTACGCACAAGGTTAATTCCATACATCATCCGCATACCCAACAATGGCTAACACAAGAACAAGGGACAAAGGGACTCTATATACTTTTCTGTATAAATACAGTACCTCTTGCTATCAGTAGTTAGAGGGAACCAAGACTTCCAGGCCGACACACTGACCAGAGACGCTGAGGCTCCTGCATGCAGGCGCTCCAGCTGACAGTGGTCTGAACATCCCTTGCGGGGTGTCCAACTCGAGACCAAGAAGGGCTCCTACATTCAAACTTCAGGTAATGGGGTTCGACTAAATCCTAGAGGGATTCATTGCTGCACACCTACTCACATGCTAGGTACACTTAGGTACATCTAGATAGGCATCGTAGGAGTACGCACTCTCTTTTATCAATGCATTTTATATTCATGTATTTATTCATGCTTATTGCAAGATGATAGAACTGTACTATCCTTTTATATTCATAGTACTGCTAATCATATATCTCTGCTACTGTCTAATGATTGTTTTAGCTCATATACTTTACACGAGAATAACAACTGTTCAATAAATCCTTATTGAAACGCCCAGACTGTTTATTCTGTACCTCTGAGATAAACTAAATGAGCACGAGTGACTGAGCGAAAAGTAGTACATTGTTTCCACGAGCTTGAGGGATCAGGGTTGTCATGCTCTGAGGTTGCCAGAAACTATTCTCTCCCCGATAAGAGGAGACACTAGTGGCACTGTGAGCTAGCTATTGCAAACAGGCTAACATTTCTCAGTGGGGGTGTACAGAATCAGTCTGCCACCAAGCCCACAGTTTATGTTATCCAAACGCGCAGGTCGTGCATGGGTACTATAGGAACTACACGACATGGTGCCACCAACGATGGTTGGGCTCTTATTTAACAGTAGAATCTGAGTAGTTCAGTCATGCTATTCTCAGAGACCCCTACTCACAAAACACCAGAGACATCTGGAGTGGGTGGGTACCAACTCCGCCATAGCTGAGTAGGCGAGAAATCCTATTTATTGGCTGTTGGTTAATCAAGCTTGAAGGACATTTTGTTCCTAAAATTGTGCATAAACACCTTATCATAGTTTCCTTGAAACATTAGACTGTGTTCTATACACAATGACTACTACCCTGGTCTTAGACCCAGTGCAAATGCCACTGCCCCTCTCAGACGATGAAGAGGCGGATGGAATACAAATTGCACAAATATTCAGACGCACTCTCACCCTGAAACTAATGGACTATGGTTTAACATCTAGGGGTGGCTTAGTAGCTTTTGTGATTGATGCACATGAATCAAACAAAACAGAGATATTTTATTCGTGGGTTACATTCCTAGCAGCAGATGCAAGAACACAGACATTTCACTACTATACAGAAGGAGATGCACCACGGGAATATGGTCCTTGCGAGGACATAGAAATTCCACTCACTTACCAGGAACACCTATACTGGTTTAAAGGCGCCCTACCCCACATAAAACACAGAGCAAGATTAGGTCCGCTCAGAGTAGACGGTGCAACATGGCCAATATTAGCGGCCTACACACCACATCCTGACATTGAAACAATGCCACAGCCAGACTTACTCTTACAACACTAGGATTTAATCAAAATCTACAGAAACCTGACACAGTATGTCATGAGGACTTTCACAGTCCAACCAACATTAGCTGCAAAAAATGGAACTCAATTTCAGGGTACAGCAACTTAAATTACACCACAAACATTACACGCAGTAATGGGCAAAATGTCCAGGAACCGTGAACAAATGCCATTCTGGGTAGCTCAGAAAATAACTCAGCTAGAGGCAGTATTTCCGAATACTACCACATTTGAAAAACACAGAATGTTAACAATCTGCTTGCCCATGGGGATAACACCACAAGTAGAGGACTGCACCACTTGGGGTACAGTCTTTGCTGCCATATATACCAGAAGACATGGTATTCCTTCATTAGCAGTAGTACCTGACGTATTTAGACAAATACAAAATGAGTACGGAGCAGAACCTGCCCTAAACTTAGGGATGAAGTTATTAAATAACTATGACCAGTTATCAGCCATAATACTAGCTAATATTAAAGGGGAAGCAGCTTCAGTGGCAAACCGCCAACGCCTAAGGGAGTTCAGTCCATTGGATCAACAACACAAACTGCCCAAAATAATTGAAACTGCGTATGCAGAATTAGGCAGAGACAGTTTGGGTGGGAAAGCATTAAAACCACAACTAATGGGCAGTCCTGAAAAGGACACTACAAAGCAGACACCTGCTTCTTCTAAAAAGAAGTGGGATAATAAAAAACAACAAAACTTTAAAAACAGATCTCAATCCAGAGGTAGATCTCCTCCAAAGGAGCCCTCTGAAAAGAGGTATAACCTCAGGAATAGGGATAATATTAGGAAACCTGACAGGTATCAGGATACTGATACACGTTCCTCTCGTTCCTTTCAGGGCTTGACAAAAAACTCAGAGAGAGAAGGACCGTCAGAACACAAATAGGAGCGTACAAAGTCCAGAGACAAGCAGCGCGCTCAAGACTATACTTCCAAAAAAGAAGACAGACCAAAATCAAAACCACAGTTTAAGAAAAAGAAAGTTGCAGGCATAAAGATCAGACATACCCAGAATTCTGAGGACGCAGCTTCTGAACGGGGAATGGGCTCTGACAATGCTAGACAGTGCGGCAGAAGTAGCAATAGCTCACCAGAACCTGAAGGAATTTCTGTTGACAGCGGACTTGAATGATTACATCACGGTGGAAACACCAGACACCAGGGTGAGCGTCCCACATAAGTTACACGAAATAACACTCCAAATGGAGGTGGACAAGCCCAGGAAAGTCAAAGGTCTCGTTTGGGCAAATCTGTCATCCGGTTATGACATCCTATTAGCAGAACAAGATTGGCCGCCAACATTCGTCATGGAGTGCCCCAGGGGAGAAAATGTAATTTTTCCATCATTCTCCGACCTCGTTCCCGTACATCTTAAACATGCTTATGCACAGGAGTGGGCGGTTGCCCTAGCTCCAGCACTATACAAAAATCATGTCAGTTGGGATGAGGATTCAACCCACCACGTGATCCCGTTAAAAGTTTCACCAAATGCTCAGAGGCAATACCCAATAAAGCAAGAAGCTAAAAAACAAGTCAGGGAGATCTTAGATCAACTTGAATACCAAGGGGTGATTGAAACATGCACCTCACCAATGAACAACCCTTTGTTTCCAGTATCAAAACCGGACAACACATATCCTCCAGTTTTAGATTACAGACATTTAAACTCATGCACAAAGACATTTGCTGTCCAAAATGCACACAGTGCCACATTAATGAATAACATTGTGCGGAAAAAATACAACACTACATTAGATATCTCAAATGGATTTTTCTGCCAAAATATAGCGCCCGAAAGCAGGTATTTGACCGCATTCTCAGCGTTGGGGTCCCAGCAGCAATTTTGTCGTCTCCCCTAGGGGTATAAGAACAGCCCGGGGGTATTCTCAGCAAGAGTAACAGAGTTACTCCAACATTTTGATGAGGAAGCATTGTCCTATGTGGATGATATTTATCTGACGGACGATGACTTAAAAAGCACTTGACCAGGGTGAGCACCATTATAATGGGATTCGCCTCTGAGGGCTACAAATTTAATTTAAAAAAATCAAAAATAGCCCACCTCAATGTCCTGTTTTTAGGATACAAGCTTTCAAGTGAAGGGAAAAGCCTGGCGGCTAACTTTTTAGAAAAGTGTGCGCTGCTCCAAAATCATTAAAAAAATCTACAGTCAATACTGGGATTCCTAAATTTCGGCAGAACATACATTTTAGATTACGCAGAAAAAGTAAAACCTTTCTACGACTTAATAAAACCTGACTTTTCAGTCAAACATTGGACACAGGAACATTCAAATATCCTACGTTCATTACAAGAAGACATGATTGCTTCCAAACACTTACAGACACGCGTAAATGTACGCAACTTGGTGATCCGTGTAATAGCGGGTCAATGCGGGTGCACTTACTTAACCTTCAATGAAGGCGAAACAGTACCGATCGCATACAAATCACACCTGTACACAAATGCAGAAATGCGTTTTACTTCAACAGAGAAAATCCTGACAGCAGTTCAGACCGCTGTAGCAAGAGAAAGAGCACTGGCTCAGGGGAAACGCATAATTGTCGTAACCCCAGTACCAGCTTTAGAAGCTGTTACAAAGGCAAGCATTCCAAATGCAAAAGTCTTACATCTGAGATGGATACAATGGGCTAATTCTCTTACTGCAACGGACGTTGAATACAGATTTGATCCAAGCCTAAACACAAAAGCATTCCTGCAATACGAACAAGAATATCCTCTACCAAATGAAATTTTGCCACTAGATCAGTATGAATATATTATTTACACTGACGGCTCTGCTCAACCGGCCATAGGGAGTAAGCAACAACATAGCGCAGCGTGTGCAATCGTTAAAGGTCGCATGCGGGATGGAAAGTTCCATCCAAGTTGCACAAAAATGCAATCTCTAGGAGACTGCATGGCTCAATTGGCAGAGTTAAAAGCACTGATACTGGCACTTGTAAATACGGATCACTAATTCCCCACACTAATTGTGTGTGATTCCTTTTACTGTGTGCAGTCATACAATGAGTATCTACATCATTGGGAACTAAACGGGTTTAAGGACGCAAAAGGTGGCACAATTAAGCATAAAATGCTATGGGAACAGGTAGTGGAGTTGAAAAACAACCTACCAAGGGCTCACGTGATACACACACTGAGCCATCAACGTGATGGCGTTCACGTTGAAGGGAATTCATTGGCTGATGAAGCCGCAAAGGGGGCTGTGCAAACGGCTTCCGTAGCTGCAATCACTTGTTCAAAAACGAGGATAGACGGTGAGATTATGGTGGCTGTGATTGCCTCAAGCAAGAACAGCCGTGCAGTACCAAAGAAATTTCCACTCAAGTACTCTTACAAGTTAGATGCAAACAACATTCCATTTGCTCAGATTCCTGGAGTGGGGGACAGAGTAATACCAAATATGGATCGTAGGCAAGGTTTAATACTAGCAGCACACGAGGGTTTGGGCTCTGCACAGACAGGCGTTACAGCGACTATTTCATTGTTGAAACAGCGCTATTGGTGGCCCGGTCTAACCAAGCAAACTAAAGACTCTGGTGTCGATTCCGATCTCGGCCGGAAGCGCACCGAATACGATTCGTCCGGAAAAAATACGAACCAAACGCGTTTTTCCCGAACGATTCGAACAGTCGTCCGAGCGAGCAAGTACGATGCGCATTACTGCTAAAATTCCGAGCGAGCCGTACGTTCCCATACCAGCTCCAGTTCCCCGACCGAGCTGGATCCGTAAAGGCAGATTCGAGTCGCACGGAAGTAAATACACAGCGCCTTCCGGCCGGACTAGTACGATGCGCACTCCGTACGCGCCGAACTGGTCACTACGTCCGGCACGTCAGAGCATCTGGGAGAGCTGCACATAAGCTCCGATTCACGCCACAAGACGATCCACGGCTACGAGACAAACAAGCCAGCTACGAGTACGAGTCGAAGCCACGAGAAACCCGAACGAGACGAACCAACCATGAATGCCATCGTGCAGGTCCTACCAATACTGTACATCTATTACCGGAACCGGTACGGACGCGTACGGCGCAGACGGTAAGTCAGACACCCACTACACAAACAAACGACACGTACCCGACATATGTCACACACACATAGGGATGCAGAAATGACGTACATTAGCAACAGCAGAACCATAGGGGCGGGATGGCTATCACCAATGCCATACACACCCATAGGGGCCTGATGGCTACCACTACCACCACCCCTACTCATGGGGGGCTGGATGCCTGTCACTACCACCACCCCTACTAATGGGGGGCTGGATGCCTAGCACTACTACCATCCCCACTCATAGGGGGATGGATGCCTACCACTACCACCACCCCTACTCATGGGGGGCTGGATGCCTGTCACTACCACCACCCCTACTCATGGGGGCCTGGATGCCGACCACTACCACCACCCCTACTCATGGGGGGCTGGATGCCTGTCACTACCACCACCCCTACTCATGGGGGCCTGGATGCCTACCACTACCACCACCCCAACTCATGGGGGGCTGGATGCCTGTCACTACCACCACCCCGACTCATGGGGGCCTGGATGCCTACCACTACCACCACCCCTACTCATGGGGGGCTGGATGCCTGTCACTACCACCACCCCTACTCATGGGGGGCTGGATGCCTGTCACTACCACCACCCCTACTCATGGGGGCCTGGATGCCTACCACTACCACCACCCCTACTCATGGGGGGCTGGATGGCTGTCACTAGCACCACCCCTACTCATGGGGGCCTGGATGCCTACCACTACCACCACCCCTACTCATGGGGGGATGGATGCCTAGCACTACTACCATCCCCACTCATAGGGGGATGGATGCCTACCACTACCACCACCCCTACTCATGGGGGGCTGGATGCCTACCACTACTGCAAAACACACAAGATGATGGACGGAATGTTGCACATTGGCAAACATTCACCCCCAGTCACAGATCTTGGTTTAATCCATCGTTATTTTGCTTCACCACGCCACCCCAGTTCAGACATAGCCATATGCAAATCAGTCTTGACCCTGTGCCTCATGGAAACAGTCCAGACCGAACTGCCAAGCCATGTCTTCCCTGGACCGGAATCAAGCATCCTAGGACCGGTTTCGGGCTTTCAGCCCTCATCAGCCAGGATAGCTTGACTCCAGTGGCGTAGTGAGCACGGGACCCACGTCTGGGCATACCCTTCCCACTTAGGGCGAAATGCAAAACACACAAGATGATGGACGGAATGTTGCACATTGGAAAACATTCACCCCCAGTCACAGATCTGGGTTTAATCCATCGTTATTTTGCTTCACCATGCCACCCCAGTTCAGACATAGCCATATGCAAATCAGCTTTGACCCTGTGCCTCATGGGAACAGTCCAGACTGAACTGCCAAGCCATGTCTTCCCTGGACCGGAATCAAGCATCCTAGGACCGGTTTCGGGCTTTCAGCCCTCTTCAGCCAGGATAGCTTGACTCCAGTGGCGTAGTGAGCACGGGACCCACGTCTGGGCATACCCTTCCCACTTAGGGCGAAATGCAAAACACACAAGATGATGGACGGAATGTTGCACATTGGCAAACATTCACCCCCAGTCACAGATCTGGGTTTAATCCATCGTTACTTTGCTTCACCACGCCACCCTAGTTCAGACATAGCCATATGCAAATCAGTCTTGACCCTGTGCCTCATGGGAACAGTCCAGACCGAACTGCCAAGCCATGTCTTCCCTGGACCGGAATCAAGCATCCTAAGACCGGTTTCGGGCTTTCAGCCCTCATCAGCCAGGATAGCTTGACTCCAGTGGCGTAGTGAGCACAGGACCCACGTCTGGGCATACCCTTCCCACTTAGGGCGAAATGCAAAACACACAAGATGATGGACGGAATGTTGCACATTGGCAAACATTCACCCCAGTCACAGATCTGGGTTTAATCCATCGTTATTTTGCTTCACCACGCCACCCCAGTTCAGACATAGCCATATGCAAATCAGTCTTGACCCTGTGCCTCATGGGAACAGTCCAGACCGAACTGCCAAGCCATGTCTTCCTGGACCGGAATCAAGCATCCTAGGACCGGTTTCGGGCTTTCAGCCCTCATCAGCCAGGATAGCTTGACTCCAGTGGCGTAGTGAGCACGGGACCCACGTCTGGGCATACCCTTCCCACTCAGGGCGAAATGCAAAACACACAAGATGATGGACGGAATGTTGCACATTGGCAAACATTCACCCCCAGTCACAGATCTTGGTTTAATCCATCGTTATTTTGCTTCACCACGCCACCCCAGTTCAGACATAGCCATATGCAAATCAGTCTTGACCCTGTGCCTCATGGAAACAGTCCAGACCGAACTGCCAAGCCATGTCTTCCCTGGACCGGAATCAAGCATCCTAGGACCGGTTTCGGGCTTTCAGCCCTCATCAGCCAGGATAGCTTGACTCCAGTGGCGTAGTGAGCACGGGACCCACGTCTGGGCATACCCTTCCCACTTAGGGCGAAATGCAAAACACACAAGATGATGGACGGAATGTTGCACATTGGAAAACATTCACCCCCAGTCACAGATCTGGGTTTAATCCATCGTTATTTTGCTTCACCACGCCACCCCAGTTCAGACATAGCCATATGCAAATCAGCTTTGACCCTGTGCCTCATGGGAACAGTCCAGACTGAACTGCCAAGCCATGTCTTCCCTGGACCGGAATCAAGCATCCTAGGACCGGTTTCGGGCTTTCAGCCCTCATCAGCCAGGATAGCTTGACTCCAGTGGCGTAGTGAGCACGGGACCCACGTCTGGGCATACCCTTCCCACTTAGAGGCGAAATGCAAAACACACAAGATGATGGACGGAATGTTGCACATTGGCAAACATTCACCCCCAGTCACAGATCTGGGTTTAATCCATCGTTACTTTGCTTCACCACGCCACCCTAGTTCAGACATAGCCATATGCAAATCAGTCTTGACCCTGTGCCTCATGGGAACAGTCCAGACCGAACTGCCAAGCCATGTCTTCCCTGGACCGGAATCAAGCATCCTAAGACCGGTTTCGGGCTTTCAGCCCTCATCAGCCAGGATAGCTTGACTCCAGTGGTGTAGTGAGCACGGGACCCACGTCTGGGCATACCCTTCCCACTTAGGGCGAAATGCAAAACACACAAGATGATGGACGGAATGTTGCACATTGGCAAACATTCACCCCCAGTCACAGATCTGGGTTTAATCCATCGTTATTTTGCTTCACCACGCCACCCCAGTTCAGACATAGCCATATGCAAATCAGTCTTGACCCTGTGCCTCATGGGAACAGTCCAGACCGAACTGCCAAGCCATGTCTTCCCTGGACCGGAATCAAGTATCCTAGGACCGGTTTCGGGCTTTCAGCCCTCATCAGCCAGGATAGCTTGACTCCAGTGGCGTAGTGAGCACGGGACCCACGTCTGGGCATACCCTTCCCACTCAGGGCGAAATGCAAAACACACAAGATGATGGACGGAATGTTGCACATTGGCAAACATTCACCCCCAGTCACATATCTGGGTTTAATCCATCGTTATTTTGCTTCACCACGCCACCCCAGTTCAGACATAGCCATATAAAATCAGTCTTGACCCTGTGCCTCATGGGAACAGTCCAGACCGAACTGCCAAGCCATGTCTTCCCTGGACCGGAATCAAGCATCCTAAGACCGGTTTCGGGCATTCAGCCCTCATCAGCCAGGATAGCTTGACTCCAGTGGCATAGTGAGCACGGGACCCACGTCTGGGCATACCCTTCCCACTTAGGGCGAAATGCAAAACACACAAGATGATGGACGGAATGTTGCACATTGGCAAACATTCACCCCCAGTCACAGATCTGGGTTTAATCCATCGTTATTTTGCTTCACCACGCCACGCCACCCCAGCTCAGACATAGCCATATGCAAATCAGTCTTGACCCTGTGCCTCATGGGAACAGTCCAGACCGAACTGCCAAGCCATGTCTTCCCTGGACCGGAATCAAGCATCCTAGGACCGGTTTCGGGCTTTCAGCCCTCATCAGCGAGGATAGCTTGACTCCAGTGGCGTAGTGAGCACGGGACCCACGTCTGGGCATACCCTTCCCACTTAGGGCGAAATGCAAAACACACAAGATGATGGACGGAATGTTGCACATTGGCAAACATTCACCCCCAGTCACAGATCTGGGTTTAATCCATCGTTATTTTGCTTCACCACGCCACCCCAGTTCAGACATAGCCATATGCAAATCAGTCTTGACCATGTGCCTCATGGGAACAGTCCAGACCGAACTGCCAACCCATGTCTTCCCTGGACCGGAATCAAGCATCCTAGGACCGGTTTCGGGCTTTCAGCCCTCATCAGCCAGGATAGCTTGACTCCAGTGGCGTAGTGAGCTTGGGACCCACGTCTGGGCATACCCTTCCCACTTAGGGTAAATGCAAAACACACAAGATGATGGACGGAATGTTGCACATTGGCAAACATTCACCCCCAGTCACAGATCTGGGTTTAATCCATCGTTATTTTGCTTCACCACGCCACCCCAGTTCAGACATAGCCATATGCAAATCAGTCTTGACCCTGTGCCTCATGGGAACAGTCCAGACCGAACTGCCAAGCCATGTCTTCCCTGGACCGGAATCAAGCATCCTAGGACCGGTTTCGGGTAATGCATGACACAACCAGCATACTCCAATATAAGGAATGTCAGCAAAAGACATCCCCCCAACATCATGACAAGAGTGTGTAGTCTGTGTCAAATGCCTACAACACTGAACATGACATTGAACATACAATGTGACCCCCTATCACATGTGTCACACAAAAATGTGTGTGGCCTTCACAATGCAAGCAGACCATGACCACTGTGGGAATGGGGTCTAAACCCCATCATCACAGTGACCAAAAGTTAAGTGTGGGGTCCTTAGCTGAAGCACATTTTGAAAAAGCTGTAACTGCCAAACAGCATGGATGATTCCTGGTCACAGAACAACAAACACATCAGTGGCAAAGTAGTGGTTGTGTCCCATAGCAACATAGATTGGGTGAGGCAAACAGTGCAGTGCAAATAAAACATACCTTTGGCCATGTGCAGACAAACATCACCCATGGGGACTGACATTGTCTCCATTTATCAATTACACAATGCCAGAAGTGACCATCATAATGCAGACCCACATATCTGCACTAATGGACACACAAATGTAGATATCCTGTGGAGACTGTAGATGTGAGGTGAACAAATACCATACCATGGCAGCAATGGGCCATACAAACCATGATTATTGTGCTGACTGATGACCTAGGAGTCCCAGGGACAGCATGGGAAATCCTCCAAACAACATACAGGCAATGGCACACTAAAGATATGCCAATGCAGTGATGCAGATGCACAAACACAAACAGGCAGCCTCACACTGCATATCAAATACAACAGGTGATGGGGGGGGGTGTGCCAGTGTCCTCAGGCAACCACACAACACATGAGGAGGCCTGAATTCCAATTACACAGATCTGTATACAGTGCCATACAAAAGTTACTCATGGATCGGATACCCCTATGTGGGCAATCAGGCATTGTTAGATGAGAGAGAGCACAAATTACACATGTTACACAAGCTTGTAGGAACAGCAACTAACACAGCAAGAGACAGACCCACCACAGCACTACCCCCAGGGACCCCACATTGTGGTGACACTAGCCTGCATGATAATCCCACTGTGATGACAAAGGTAGATGTCGTTCACACTGTGAACCACAGCCATGTGTCCTGAGCAACAAACTACCATCACACCTATATAAGCACAAATCAATGAGCACGGCCTGTCAGCCAAGGCCAATATGGAGGTAGGGGTCTAGCAGTGCAACAACTCACATTTGCACACACTCAACACCACACACCTTGATCTCCACCAATGTGCAGCAGTGAAGCTCACATTGACTGGTGACATTGCACATGCACCCATGACAATCCCAGGGGTGGTTGTGGGAACTAAGGTGCAGAAACCCATCACACCTGGCCAGTCAACAAGACTCGTGAATGTCTGACACACTGCACAGTACGCGGTACATGGGCATGACGTGAAATCCACCCCAATCAATGGGATCCCGGCCACAGTCACACACCAATGAAGAAGCCAAGGTGACCCACAAAGAACACACGTAGACAACTTCCAACATTGCAGCTCTGACCCTGAGGAGTGGCAGCAGTCACACACACAACGTGTCACAATCACTGAAAGCT
This sequence comes from Calotriton arnoldi, assembly GCA_963921515.1. Taxonomy (NCBI): domain Eukaryota; kingdom Metazoa; phylum Chordata; class Amphibia; order Caudata; family Salamandridae; genus Calotriton; species Calotriton arnoldi. The sequence continues at coordinate 418,989 of CAWUFW010013060.1, forward strand.
ACCACAAACTGTAAATTACATGACTTGTGTAACCAACAAGTGCCAAGGGGAATCCTGACTGTGTCCCATCTGCGTTTGCCCACATCCCCAGCCCTGACAACAAAGACAACTAGGGATGACAACCTGATGAACATTAGTTTGCCATGCACCCACATCACGGAGAAACCAGGTCCAAGATGCTGGATGAACACAGGACAACTCAGCAAGCATCACAAACAGGAACATCCGTAGGGACACAGCCTGTGTAGGAAAAGGGAAGGGAACACACACAGACATGCTTACACAACACACAACACGGGCCCAGGCAATGTCACAGGATTACACACTGCCATGAGGGCACTCCACTCCTGTGGAAGGTCCGCTGTGCCAAACCTTGTCTGTGCACGACTCAAACATGTCAGCAGAACACTCGGTCAGTGAGTCAACAATTACAACACACTGAAGGCTCTGCTCACATCAGCCTGGGTACGGGAGTGTCACTTCAGTCATCTGCATATACCCAAAACACGTGTCAAGCAAGTTGCACTGTATACACAGATGAGTCCTTCAACATTGATGTGCTAAACTGCATGTCCAGTGGAGATGGGCACACAGTCAGGGAAATAGAAACATTGAACAGTGGTAAGCCCACCAGATGTGCATGAGTGTAAGCCACAGATGTTAAATTACAAATGCAAAATGTACATCCCTGTGTCAAATGCTGAACATTACACCCTCAGACTGCAGCAAAGGATGCTATGGATCCAGATTAGATTAGGACACATATCCCATGGACCACATGGAGTCCATCACAGCAACACTTCATTTTCCTGATCTGAACACTATTACAACAGCAAATGCATGATGATACTCATCTACATCATGTACAACAAAAGCAAATCCACTAGTAAACAAAAAGACGCTTTATTCAGCCAATGTGAATGAAAAATTGGAAGTCCAAAAGAAACTAAGGCCAATGGCCAGTCCACATTCACAGTCCGAACAGGGTGACATGTGACAACTTGTCACCCATTGCTTGCCTGCACTGGTACGGACAGGGGACATCCCCCTCGGAGGGGCATACAAGGGTCAGGCCAGGCACAGCAGGGACAGGATCAGGGGATGCCAGAAGGAGGCAGTGAAGGGGTGGTGGGTGCAGGAGTGTCACCGGCAACTGCAGTGGAGGTGTCTGACTCAGTGGGGGCCAGCACCACTGTAGGGCACAAGTCAGGTGGTGTGGGTGCTGGCACCACTGCAGTGGGCCGGTCAGATGGAGTGGACTGGGTCCCCACTGCAGTGCCCAAGTCAGACGGGGTAGTTGTGGACTCCACTGCAGTGCATAACTCCAAGGGAGTGGAAGGGGGGGCAGATGAGGTGGGCAGGACAGAGGGGGGGACCCGGTCTCCACACCAGTGGCACAAACAGGCCGAGCGTCTGGGTAGGGGGTGGAAGAGCAAGTGGTAGGGGGGGAGGGCCTAAGCAGTTTGGGGATGCGGTATTGGTGTGTGGGGGAACCTGAGGCAGGGTGTGGCGGGGGAACCTGTGGAGTGGTGGCCTGGAGGATGGAGGAGACAGACTGTGTGGTGGAGCTGCGTGGTGGTGGTGGTGGGGTCTTGCCCTTCCTGGTTTTGGGGGAACTTCCTAATGGGGTCCTCAGTCTGCCTGTGCCTGGGGGAGGGTGTCCAGGTGTGAGGGGCACTCCCCTCTGTGTGTGGTGGTGGCCTCTTCCGCCTGTACGTTGGGTCAGATGGATCTGTGGGGAAGAGGCCAAGCTCACAGAGGAAGAGCTTCTGGGAGGGGGGGGGTTGCAGGTGAGGCAAGGGAAGGGGTTTTGGAGGGAGAGGTATCAGAGGACTGCGTAGTGCTCGTGGATGCATGTGTGTGTGTCTGGGCCCCATCCCCTGTGAGTGAGGTATCAGTCCCCTGACTGTGCGTGCGTGTGCATCTGGATTTTGGAATGTGTGTCTGTGTGCTGCTTGTGTCTGTGCTGGTGCGTGCCTGTGCCGGTGTGTGTGCTTGGGACAGGTAGGGTGCTGGGGATTGTGGATGGGGCAGAGGTAGGAGGGGTGAGGGGTGAGGGACTGTTGCAGGAGGGACACTGCTGCCGTCAGTGAGGAGGCTATGGACTGATTGGTCCGCTGTAGGGCAGACATGCCAGATGACATGCCCTCCATGAATGACACCAGTTGTGTCAACAGACCCGTGTGTGCATGGAGGACACTCAGCATTGATAACTGCCCTACATGGATCTGTTTCAGCAAGTCCACAGACTCCACACTCAGGGCAGCATGGGAGACAGAGCCAGGGGGTGCGGTGCCTGGCTTGAAGGAGACACGCTCCCCTACACAGGAGCCTCCACGGACATGTGGGATGGGAGCAGATGGGAGGGTGGAGATGGTGGCGGTGGCGGGGACAGACTTGCTCGATTTTGTCTGTGGTCTGCTGACACCCGCCTCCACAAGGAGTCCTCACTGGAAGTGCTGTGTTCCCCAGCCGAGGTGGTCGTAGCTGAGGTCTCCTCAGTGTGGCTCCCCTCACCCTCCATGCCACTGGGTCCCTCGGTCTCCTCTGCAGTGGACCCAGTCTTGCTCTGCCGCTCCTCTTGGTCCGTGGAGCTGTCTCCTCCTGTGGCCGTGGATGTATCTGCAAACAATCAGGATAAACAGAGCAACATTAGTCACCTGTACTGACCACACACACCACAGTAAGTACAGCACATCACAGAGCAAGCCCTGCCATCATTTGCTAGACATTGCAATAAGTGCTGACACTGATTTGAAGAAGCCCATTGTCTGCCTGACAGTCATTCATGCCACTCATATCCTACCTGTCCATGCACCCATCTGTCTGGTGCCTGTTGTATGCAACTAATCATATGTGCACACATGCACCACATACACAGTTGTTGGACATCCAAGAGAACATATGGAAATGTGTCACTCCAAACACATGCCATCTCCTGCCACTGACTCAGTACATGTGTCAGGAAAAGTGATGGGCAAAGTCTCTGTTGATATGCGGGTTTTGGTTCCATCACCAGACACAATGATATCCTCATGTCCTGATAGACATTGCGACAATGGTGTGCATGCAGGACATATCACACTACTGCTGGATCACCCTTTGCAAGTTGAATGTCATGGCACAGACCTGTCTGGCAAGTCAGTCATAACTGTCTCCTGTCACAGGGGCAGTGCATACACACAACACCAGTCTGCACTGTGTCACAATCATGGAAGTTTTGGGAATACAAGCCCTGTAGCTGACAGGTGCACATGTGCACCCCTGGCCACCCACATCATGAGGACTAAGATGATCCCACGTCATTCAAATGAGACATTTGAGTGACTGCAAACACAAATCCATACACATGAGCACTTCACCGTCTGATGAGAATGAACCAAAGCTGCCTGCACCTCAATGTTTCATACACCATTGTGCACAGTCAAGGGATCAGAGACCTATGCATTAACCAATGTGCAGATCCTATAGTCACAACTCAGATGGCTGGCCACCCCAAATTGTTAAACACTCCAGGAGTCCAAAAGCAAGGCCACACCACGGTGACACAGAGGCAGACACCTGAGTGCACTCTTCACAATGCCCAATATGTATGCTGACACACGGGAGTGGGAGAACAGAGTGCCTTCGATGTCCGGAGTAGGCATTACAGTCCTGGTCCATGTGCAACATGGTATTACCCTGAACACTAGGCAGGTGGCTATGCATGTGTCACACACATGATGTACATACTTCTGAGGCTCCTATCTTGGTCTCTGCTGCAGCATGGATGTGTGGCACATACCCCAGACATGTGGTGAGTCAGAGCAGCAATTGGAACACATATTAAAGCCATACCCAGAGTACATGTCAGATCACAGGCATTGTGTAAGCAATTGTACCACCCATGCAGCCCACAACAAGGTTCCTGTAACTGATGCTGTCCCCAACTTGAACCACAGGTAACTGCAAGTACACAGTACCCAAGTGACCTAAGTCACAGACTGTAAGGGCCACACCTGTGTATCAGATGAGGAGGGGGCATGACACAAGTGAGGGACATGAGTCCAGGATGACAAGACAGTCGTACTGTGGAAGTGGAACCAGGCTAAAGGAGTGCATAGAGCATGTTAGTCATAGTACCCAGAAAAGGCTAGCACTTACCCCCTCCTTGCTGCTGTCTGGCCTTCAGCTGCCCATCCAGGTCAGGGAAGACCACCGCCAGAATCTGGAGCATGTGGGGGGTCAGGGTCCGGTGTCCTCCCCTCCTGCGAGGAGGCGACAGCTTCAGCTGGACCCTTGTGATCCTCCGGGTCCAGCCACGAAGGTCCTGCCACCTCTTCTGGCAGTTGCGGATCCTGCGCCTGTAGACCCCCACAGATCGTACTGCCCGGGCGATGGTCAGCCAGATCTCCTGCTTCTGGTGGGCATCAACCTGTGAGGATGACAAAGTGAAAAGGCCATTACTACACATGCAACATATCCGTGCATCACACAGTTGGATATACATGTCTCAATCACAGGGGCATATGATGTACACAGGTAGTGCAACTATGGCTATGAACAGTTGTCCAGCAGTTACTAAATGGTATCATTGCCTGGGAAGTAAAACCTTGTTGGAATGCACTGTTACTGCACTATACCTGTTCAGTGCATGTAACTACACACTTTGGGGGTGACAACTATTCAGTGAGCATGCTAGCCACTGGTGTACACACTGTAAGTCTTGCTAGTCAGACAACATGCACAATTAGTAAGGCAGTGGACAGCACACTCACCTGCTCCCCTGGTTTCCCATACAGCTTGCTGTACTGTGGAAGGAGGCTGTCCAGCAGGGCCTGGTTCTCCTCAGTGCTGAAGGCTGGGGCTCTCTCCACAGTACATGCCATTGCAGTAGCCAGAGGATGCAGAGACAGCAGCAGTGGTGGTGGCAGATGTCGTCCTGGAGCATGTAGTGCAGGCAAGTGAGCTCTCAGGGGAACAGCCAGCATTATATGTGTGCTGCAGAGGCAGATACTGTCCCATGTGTCCAAAGTGATAGGTCCAAGTCGTTTGCATCTTCTGAATCTGGCCAATCCATGGAATTGCAACACTTATACACGCCTACAGCATCCTTCAAAATTTCAACTTGATGACACCCATGAATTTGCAACATTGTTGTGGGTGGCCAACTGAATTCACTGCATCCGACTCGTAAAAGCTTCGAATACGCGTACGTTACCATGTCAGTCCATAGCCAATGCGTGCGCACGGATCGTTCCATTGCTGTACGACGCGTATTTCGTCACACAACACACATCCGTCAACGTCATATGCAATGGCCAATGCGTGCGCACGGATCGGTCCATTGCTGTACGACGCGTATTTCGTCACACAACACGCATCCGTCAACATCATATGCAATGGCCAATGCATGCGCACGGATCGTTCCATTGCTGTACGACGCGTATTTCGTCACACAACACGCATCCGTCAACATCATATGCAATGGCAAATGCGTGCGCACGGATCAGTCCATTGCTGTACGACGCGTATTTCGAAACACAACACGCATCCGTCAAAATCATATGCAATGGCCAATGCGTGCGCACGGATCGGTCCATTGCTGTACGACGCGTCCCTGTACAAGTCACTCGCATATGTCACCATGGTTGTCACAGGTGAACGTATGCCAGCCACAATTACTTGCCAGGGACTCAGGGGCACACCTACAACACCACAGCCTGTCCACACTGTATCCTAAGGCATGTAAGGCTGCATTACCTGTGTGTGTATGGGGGTCAACATGTGGTTTGTTGGGTGGCACTTGGGGGCAGCCACTCCCAGGCTGTGCACGTGTTCATGGGGACAGAATCCTTTGTGTGTTGTGCACATGACCACTGTGATGTGCAACTGTTCAGTTCAGAGCATGTGGCATGGTCACATTTCCAGGTTGTATATGTGTATGGTATGTCACATACACCCTGAGTCCCATGTGGGATGGTATGTACGTCACAGGGTGACCCATTGCCACAATTGTGATGGCCCTCCACAGTCTGTGTGCATGTTGTGTTTCAGATGTCTCTGATTCCATGTGCACAATGGGAGACAGTCTCCACATCCACGTTGTTTGTGCATCGACTTTGATGTTGTGCGTGTGTGTGTCACAGACATCCATGTCTGTCCTGCAGAGGCAACAGGGGTCACTACCTGTGGGAGTCATGGTTGTTTTGCTGGCGTTTACATGATATGCCATGTCATGCCAGTGTCCATGTGGCAATACAGGGTCCCTGGGAATCTACCTGTCAAAGAGCTGTGATGCCTGGGGCACATCTGTCCTCACCTGTCACTGTGGTGTGTGTTTGGAACGTGACAGCAGTACATGGGTACTGTGACACAGCCTAATGATTTCCCATAGCACAACCTGGAACTTGTTGTCAACACATGTTGAACTGAGATGTTAGATGATGGCCATGTAGGTGCCATATATGTCCATACAGAACGGCACACACATCAAGTACTTGTGTCTCGTAATGATGTATCATGTGATATTGAGTATGGTCAATGCCACATATGTGGGGTGACTGACAATCTTTCTTTGTTCACCTATGTACTGCAGGGCACCAGCTGTCCATAGACCATTCCCTGACCTTGCAACCATGGTGGAACGTGACTGCATCCAACGGTACCGCTTCAACAGGCCGCTGATTGAGGAATTGGCGGGGCGGTTGGCCCCACATTTGCTACCTGGCCGGCCATACCCTAAGGCGCTGACCCCCAAGGTGAAGGTGATGGCAGCCCTACACTTCTTTGCCACCGGTACCTTTCAACACACTGTGGCGTCTGCTGGTGGGATGTTACAGACCATGTTCAGCCGTGTACTACGCAATGTTTTGGAGGCAATGTTAACATACTTGAACCAGTACATCTATTTCCCTAAACGTCAACAACTCACTGACGTCAAGAGTGACTTCTATGCCCTGGGGAGGATGCCACATGTCATTGGCTCCATTGATGGGACACATGTGGCTTTGGTACCACCACAGGCACATGAGCAGGCATACAGGAACAGGAACTTTTTCCATTCTATCAATGCTCTGGTGGTATGTCTTGCAGATATGAGCATCTCACATGTGTGTGCACGTTTCCCCGGTTCTGCACACGATGCCTACGTGATGAGGAGTAGTCGCATCCCGAGGATGTTGTCACAGATGTAGAACCAGCGTGCCTGGCTTGTCGGTGTGTACTGACTTTGTACCATTGTGTGTGTTCTGCAATGTTGTATTCCACCCTATTTTCCAACTCAGCTAATGTGCAATTGTCTGTATGTAGGTGACTACGGATACCCCAACATACCGTGGTTGCTGACACCCCTCAGGAACCCTGTGACACCAGCCCAGATGCGCTACAATGAGGCACATGGTCGGACCAGGAGAGTGATCGAGCGGACATTTGGTGTCCTGAAGAGCCGCTTTCGCTGCCTGGACAAGACAGGAGGGGCCCTCCCATATGCCCCTGCAAAGGTGTGCAAGATTTTCATCGTCTGCTGCATGCTACACAACCTGGCAGTGCGGAAGGAGTTGCCTCTCATCCTGGATGACGATGACCAACATCCGCCACCTGTGGAGGATCCTGGCATGGGCCACGATGCCAGTGATGATGATGATGATGAGGGTGATGTCCGCACACAGCTCATCACCAACTTCTTCAGCTGAATGTGAGTATACAGAGATGTTATGTCAATGATTTGAGTTTGCATGATATGTGTTGGTGGTGCTCTGTTGCTGTTTGAGTGTGGCCATGTGCTACTTGACTGGATGCATGCAGCGATGTGTCCTTACAGGTAGTCTGTACTCCCCAACAGTGTTGACATGCTAACTTGGTTTTGTGTAGGTATCTTGTGACATGTATTGGGCATGAGTATTGCAGTTCTGTCCTGTTCTTCAGTGCTTTTAACTGTGTGTCATGTCTGTCCTTCACAGGGTACTTTCAGAGTTGTTTGGTCAACTGTGATCCCCCGACACCATGATTCAACTTCCAGGGTGGAAGCAGTCGTTTCCCTACAGGTGATGTGCCACACACCCCTGGACTTTATTTCTTCAACACTTGTTGACTGTGTGGCACTGCCACATGGGATTACCTTGCATCTGTAGTGGAAACAACATGTTGCAAATGTGTAATAAACCTGTGCTTCACTTTGGGATGTGCGTTGTCTGTGGTCACACATCTGACTGACATTTGCTTACTGCACCTGTGGGCTAGTTAACACAGACTATGAATAGGTGTGGTGTCTGTGCATTTCACTGTATTTCCTGGCAACATCAGTGTAGGCGATGAGTCAGATGGCCCTGGTGTGTATGTGTTGCCCTAGTGGTGTGTCACGTCGCCATGACTCACATGACGGTGTTGGAATTGCTGTAGCAGTTAGCATGCACAGTGTCATTTAGCAGATCATCATCTCCATGACAAAATACCACGTTGGAATCACAACAGAGGCAAGTATGGTGTATTAGTGAGTTTATTTACATACATGTGTGAGGATAGTGCACAGGATGGTGGGTGCTGTACATTGGGATTGGAATCCAAAGGTCCCAGATGAGTTGGAAGTGTTGGTAGCAGAAATGTCCTGAGTGAAATCCACAGTCATCTGATACATTAGTCCAACTTAAACTCCCCATGTCATGTGGGAGAGTTGGGTTGCATTCGACAGGGTGAACAGTTTGCACACAAAGGAGAATTTCTAGAACAGGTGTTGGGTTCCTGGGGGATGTACATGGCCATCTGCCTCTCAGTTGTCCTTCCTCGGACGACCCCTCTTCTTTCTGGGGGGACACTCACGTGCAGGCCGCTGCGGTGCAGAGGACTCTCCACCAGAGTCATCTTCCCTCCCTGTGGCAGTTGCAGTTGTTGCGGCACCAGATGTTGTGGGCACACAGGGAGGTGTGGACATGTTGGTGCTAATCTGGCGGAGGCATGTCAATATGTCCCTCTGCACCGCTGTCAGTTCTTCCAATGTGTCCCACTTGGACTCCATGCCAGACATGTGTGTCTCCACACGGGACATGTGGGAGTCCAAGTGGGCATGATGGGCAGCCTGCTGCTGTTGAATGTCCTTGAGGATCCCAACTACCTGGCTGACCTCTCCGGTGCTATTCTGGTACGCATCTGCAATGCGTACCAGTTGTGGGTCATCATGCAGTCCAGACGCCTCTGCAAACAGCGACCTCTGCCTACCACCCCTCCCACCACCCCTGGCCACACGTGTGGGACCTGTGGTGGCACGCACAGGTGACCCTAGGCCCCCTTGGGGGTTGGTACTGGGGTTGTTGTCCGTTGCTTCCCGGGGGGCCGGGGTCCCTGTGCTGTTGTCATTCAGTGTCCTTGGTCTGTCCGTGTCGGCGGGGGTGGTCTGTGTGTTGGCAGATGTTGGAGGAGTGGGTGCAGGGGGTGCAGGGGGTGCAGATGGTGGTCCTGCTGGTGCTGCATGATGACTCACACCGGAGGGGCCAGGTAGGTCTTCGCCATCTGAGGAGGGCAGAGGCTGTTCCACACCAGAGAGCTCAGGGGCCACCGGAGCCTGGGACAGGGACTCCTCATCATCTGCTGCTGTGTCCCCATCATCACCTGTGTTTGGAAGAGACACACAATGTATGTTATGTTTCTACAGGCATCAATGGTTCAAACACATGACAGTTGTGACTCTACATCTGGATGCGTGCCTGTACATTGCATTGTCCTAAGTTGTCACAGCCAGAGGTTGATATTGTTGTAGCACATTGTCCTGCCAACCTGAAGCATTTCAATGTGAATGTTGAGGTGTGTGCATGACCAGCTCATGTATTGATTGGCTGTACATGGCCATTGCTACTCAAGGGCCATCACGTGCCTGACGCAGGTGTGTCATCCTTGTCCACATTTGTCCTTTAACAGGGACATACGTGCAATTCCACTTAGGATATCTTTCAAGATTGGGCCATGTGTGGTGGCAGTTTTTGCCAGTCTTTGTGCGTCACATTGGTGTGTCTGGACAACATGGTCACAGTCCGGTATGCCTGGGATCTCTTGGGAGTATCTGTGTTGTTGTATGGGTTCCTAGTTCACGTCTCATTTCATACAAGTGATGTTGTTAACATAGCTAATGATGTTGTTACTGAGTTTTGTACGTGCAAACATGCTTAATCTTGTCAATGTCCTCCATGGTGATAAGGATTGGGCACGGCAGCTCTCTGGCTTTTCCATTGTCATGACAGTGATGGCCAGTGGTGTGTGTTGCAGTTCTGCTGCTGTGAGTAGCATGTCTCCTCAAATGCAGTCCAGCTTGGTGCTTGTGTCTACAGTGTCTATGACAGTGAGTGGTGTGTTGTGTGAAGGATGCATATGTTGCCGAACGATGTGGGAGTGGAATGCAGATCACAGGCCAGTGTCAGACATCTTGGACGTGGCTTTTCACTCACTCTCTTGTGGAGCACGGTCCCAGGTATGTTGTTTGGAGTTAGTGGAAGTGGTGCGTGTGTAAGGGCCTGCTGGTAGCTGTAGTCGGAGCTGGCACTCCTCCTCCCCCCAGGCCAGACATCCCACCATGAAACGTGCTTCCATTGCAGGGAGTGCAAGTTGGTTGTCAGGATGTCAGTCAGTGGTGTCCTGCTGTTGGTTGGTGCACAGTTCCCAGCAGGGCATTGTGCTCCCCACAACAGAGCACCATTGTCAGACATCTTTGAAGTGGCTTTTCACTCCCTGTGAGGTGTGCATGCTTCAGTGTGAGCTTGCCGGGCCATGCGGGTGGGGGATGTTGAGCTGTGACTACCACTCCCATCATGCTATTGCCTACACCCCCCTTCCCAGCATGCCCATACGTCCTTCCTTTTGAGTCGACTTCACTGTGTGTGAGTGTGACAGCAATGGCAAGATGGCTGACAGTGTGGTCCTGTTGTTTGTTGGTGCACAGTTCACAGCAGGGCCTTGTGCTCCCCACAACAGAGCACCATTGTCAGACATCTTGGAAGTGGCTTTTCACTCCCTGTGAGGTGTGCATGCTTCAGTGTGAGCTTGCCGGGCCATGTGGGTGGGGGATGTTGAGCTGTGACTACCACTCCCATCATGCTATTGTCTACACCCCCCTTCCCAGCATGCCCATACTTCCTTCCTTTTGACTCTGCTTCCCTGTGGGGTAGTGTGCCTGTGCTGACAGGATGGCTGACAGTGTTGTCCTGGCGTTTGTTTGGCTACAAGTCCCAAAAGTGTCCCTGTGCTTCACACAGCATAACCCAGTGTGGTAGTTCTTAGTGGGATATTTAATTAGAGTGTGAGGCAATGCATTCTCCCAGGTGAGTTGTGTGGAGTTTGTGTTAAGGGTGTGTGTGAGAAAAGCTGCTGGTAACTATGGTCAGAGCTGTCAGTCCTCCTTCCCACCCAGCCAGATATCCCACCATGGAACGTGCTTCCATTGCAGGGAGTGCAAGTTGGCTTTCAGGATGTCAGGCAGTGGTGTCCTGCTGTTGTTTTGAGCACAACCCCCAGCAGGGGCTTGTTCTCCCCACAGCAGTACCCAGTGTCAGCCATCTTGTCAGTTCTTTTCCACTCCCTGTGATGTGAGCATGGTTCAGAGTGGTGTTGATGGGCCAATTGTGAGGGTGACCAATATCTGTGACTACAACTCCCATCATGCTATTGGCTACACTCACTTCACCAGCATACACACAATTCCTTCCTTTTAGTCAGCTTCCCTGTGAGGTGGTGTTCTAGTGGTGGCAAAATGTCTGACAGTGTTTGTTGGTTAGATTTGTGCCACTGCCTTGCTCTATTTGTTGTTAGGTTTGTACATGTCATGACACAGTTACATATCACTATGAGATGGCAGGTATTGTGTTTGTCTAACTAGCATACACATCTTGGAATGATTATCTTTTGGTTACTGTGGCTTTGCTAACGGTGCATGGTTTCACTATCCCCTTGACAGTGATGTGTGTGTATTGTCACACAATATTGGGTATATTGGTTGTGTACTCACCAGGCTCTGGGATGTCTGATAGTCCATGTACGCTCTCTGGTGGTAGGATGGCCCGCACCTTCTCCTCCCAGGACCTGAGGTATACTGGTTTGGCAGGAGGGCCACTGCCGGTGCGATGACTCAAGGCGTATTTCTTCTTGAGTAGGTCCTTGACCCTCCGGCGCACGTCATACCACCTGTTCTGGATGTCTTCCTTTGTGCGCAAACATGGTGATTGTGCGTTCACCCTGTCGACGATCCTCTCCCACATGTTGGTTTTCTGCGACATGGGGGTCTGTTGGACCAATGTACCAAACAACTGTGGCTCTACTCTTAGGATTTCATCTACCAGGACTTCCAATTCACTGTCTAGGAAGTTTGGATTCTTCTTTGGGGGCATGGTGATGGGTGGTGGTGGGGATTTATGTGTGTGTCAGTGTGCAAGTGAGGGTGGGTGAGTGTCAGTTTTGCTGGGTGTATGTGAGGGTGCTATTAGGGAAGTGCTAATGGTGTGTGGCGTGTGTGATGGATGAGTTGTGAGTGTGTCTGTGGTTGCTGTCTGATGGTGTTCTGTGCTGGCAGGTCAGTTGAATTTGCAAAGGATCATGGTAGGGATTTGTGGCCTTTATATGGGTGGAGTTGTGGGTGTGTCTTGTTCCATGTTTTTTTCCCCAGTATTTATTGACTTTGTCATTGCTTGTTTGGCCCTTTTTTTTGTATTTTTTCTTTTGTATTTTTTGGGCATGTAGGAGACGTTCTTCTGACCGAGTCGGGCGCTGCAGTTGTCTCGTGCGATCTTCTCCGAGTCTTTCACGCTGTTTTTCTGCTGGGTTTCATGTGCGGCGTACGTGTTGGTCGCGGAGTATTGAGTTGCTTCGGCTCCCTGTTTTCTATGCGTGTTGGTCGTACGGCTCGAGCTCCGTGTGACTCGGTCTGGTTTTACACGCATTGCACCGTACTGCGCGGGTCGGAGTTCGCGGGTACGTATCTGTCGGGTTCATTCCTGGTGCGTGTCGGTCGGTTCGATTCGCGTAGATTTTCCGGCCGGATGGCTGTTTTCCGTGCGGTTTGGTCGTTCGGCTTGTGTTCCGTATGAGTCGGTCGTAATTCACATGCATAGCATCGTACTACGCGGATCGGACGGCGCCGGTACGTGTCGGTCGGACTACATTCCCGTACCGAGTCGGTCGGTACGTTTTCCGGCCTGAATCGGAATCGGCCCCTCTGTCTTGAAATGCGACATCTGCCAGCAGATGAAAGGCTCTACCAGAACACGCCCGTCGCAGACACCATTACTTATATCTGACAAACCTCTCGCATGCGTGTATCTGGACCACTGCGGCCCCTTACAATCTGATGGGGCTTACAAGTATATCATGGTTGCAGTGGATTCCTGCTCAAAATTCCTCTGGGTTTGGCCTCAGCGCTCGGCTGACGCTCGAACTGTTGTAAAAGATTTGCGAGTCTTTATCGGGACATAGGCAGTTAGCACGTTACATTCTGACTATGGCCCGGCGTTTAGCTCTCGGGCTTACAAAGAGGCCATGAAAAGTATGGGCGTTGCACTGCGGTACTCCTCTCCGTACCATCCTGAGGGAAATTCGGTTGTGGAGAGGAAAAACCGGGACTTAAAGCAATCTTTAACAGCTAGGGTATTAGGCAAGGGCGGTAGTTGGGTCAGTCACCTTTATGGGGTACAAAGAGCACTAAACAACCAGCCAAGAAATTCTCTAGGGGGTGTCACACCATATGAGGTCCTATTTGGGACAAGAATGTGGGTAGCTGATCTTGAGTATGAAGGCACAGAGGCGGATGAGAAACCATTTGATATCGATGATCGTTTGGCTGTTTTACAGGATCTAAATTAATCCAGGACACAACAAAGCAACGTTGCAACGTTGTCCAGAAACAGACCGCCACTGAGGAAGTCAAGGCAAACATGGCAAGACCTGTCTGGATCCCGAAAATAGGGGATCTGGTAATAGAGAAAATAGTGGACAAGAAAGAATTTGGACCATCATACAGAAAGCCTGTACCTGTCCTAGCAATTCAAGGAACATGAACTGTTCTTTTGCCGCCTCTTGCCGGGAAAAAGGAGAAAAGATTTGTCTCAATCGACTTAATCAAACCACACTATATGGCCAATACTGAACAGTAGGCCTCGTGGACTCCACAGTAGCAGACGCCCTCCTCTCGCTACAATCCAAGAAGTTCAAACAGAAAGACTCATCACGTTTGAAGAGCCTCCTGTGAGGAATGAAGGACTAAGCAACAATGCAATGGAACTCGTTCCCCTTGAACCCGAAGTTCATCTACAAAATGAAACTCAAAACAACACTCAAGTTGCACTCAGACCAAACACAGACGTCTACGTCAACATGCCTCGATGAGAGCAAAATGCGATTTCAACAAATCCCGATGCAATTCCTACAATTGATCGAACTGCTTCTGGCTACTTCATGAATTTTGATACGTTTTCTTTAGATCCAAGTGAACCGTAAACAGCAAGCTAAAGACTTTCTGAACTTTCTTACAAAGACTTACCTGGTATCGCCTTGGATTGAACTTTGGGTAATTACTGGGATTCTATTTTTTCTTTTCTGGCTAGGCTTAGTGATAACTTTTAGCATGCTTATTAATGGACAATATCTTAAACAGAGCTCTACAGCCCCAAAAGTTAATTTTATTTTAAAACCACATCAATTGTCTCATCGTGAACAGAGAGACTTGTTATCAGTAAACATCACAGCGGTTCCTATACCAGATGGTATAGTTTGGGACAAGGTTGATTTCGAAATATTCGGTCCGACTGAACTTTTAAAAATTCCACATTTATTTGAAATTTCATTAAGTGATATTATTACCTCCAGTACATTTTCTGATGATTGGGACACTAAAACTGTTATTAACATGTTGTCTGATTTAGAAAAAACTGCTGCATTTCCGAGTACTGAAATGTTAGAAAGTAATTCAGACTATGACACTTTGTACTGTTACCAACATTATGGTCATCATTTCCTGCACAAATCTATTTCGCCTAGAAATGTGCTTGAGTACCATCAGTGGGAACATTGCCCTACACCACCAAAGGGTAGTTCGCAGACATTTGCACAGAAGTTTTCATATTTTTCAGGTTTTAACACCACTGACCCGACCTCATACTATTATAAGGTTACACCAACATCAGCACTGAAAATTATGTTGACAAACACCAAACAGATTTACTCTGCTTCCTTTATTGCCCAACTGTCTGAACAGGGTTTTGAACTATGGAAGGACACAATAGACTTAAAATCGGTCTGGGGTTCTAGGGATTGGCAAGTCCAGGGAACAGAAGCGCTATTGAGAGCATGCCTCATTCCACAGCAGATTATATTTCCGAACGAAACTGTGCAACAGACATCTTGTCTTGGATTAGCCAAGGTAAAGGACCTGAACACACCTCGATTTCCAACACCATCACAGATGGGAGGGTGGCAAAATTCGACTTCACAGGAAGGGGGAACAATAGATGACATTCTAAAGTACAATAGATCAGACCCAAATTGGGGAAAATGGGTGGTTTGGCCCTTAGACACAAACATATGTCATAAACGATTCTTGGGTATTACCGAAGGGTACAGTATCCACAGGCCAGACCCACGTTATGTACAAAGAGTACATCCAGGGGTAGTGACATCCTACAGTGTTGGTAAGTTGTGCCTTGATTGGCTGGAGACCTCAACACTAACAGAACTGAAACAACACTTAACCTTACTCTCACAAGACATGGATCTTCGGGATTTTTTACTAGGTCCCAGGAAACAATGTCAGAAACGTTTCATATATGCTGGCATCTATGCTGCCTATAATGAAGAGTGGAAAATATCACAACAAGAGGCCGCAGAGAGAATACGGGAAATAGACCGTATTAACTTAGAAAAATCATTGGCTGTGGTAGACAATGGGTTAACAACTTTGTCCTCCAGAATATATTCTTTGGGCAACATTGTATCTTCTGCGATAGACATCCTAGAACAAGATTTGGCCATACTACAAAACGGGCAATCTCAATTACGTTCTATCATGTTATTGAGCTGGACGCTGCAATCTTTGCACGTAGGCTTTGTGCCTTGGCGTTTTATAAACAGTACGTCTCTGTTTTCTGAATATAATCTAACAGATAAACAGGTTGAAATGGCACAAAGGGGAGCTAAATATACAATGTTACGTATTGAAAAACTGGACCGACTACCATTTACAGTGGGGGAAGTGCCGTCTACTGAATGGCTGATCCATGGCCACATAACTCTACCGGTCACTACTTTTCAGTTTCAATATTGCCTTGAACAACGGCAGGCGGGCAAATATGAAAAGATGGGTAAGGGGTACATTAGGGAATCCTGGGATTTACCGTATAGATTTTGATGCCGGAGTGGGGATCGAGAAGTGTTTCTAAGTGGTACTAACTGCAAGAACGCTTTGAGCGGTTCTCTCATGTGCCGGAACATTACATTGCACAGTGCATGTAATGGTTTGACAGCTAACTTGTCCTGCCACATGAAAGGGTCTCCAGCTGCCGTGATTAAGCCGGTATTCAAGCTGCTCTCAAATGGGAGTTACTTGATGCTGAACGATCAAGGTTGCTGTGGTATGCTTCCGGGCATTGCCTATCTTGTCACTGTGAACTCCAGGGTTACTTGCTGTATGCAAGTATTGTTTCCCCCAACAAGTACAGTCAGGGAGGCGCTGTTATGGCCTTCATTGAATGTTTCCTTTATACAAATTGATACTTTGAGCAGACTGAAAGCCATGCTTTTACAGCAGACCGTACCCTTAACCTCCGCTCGAGAGACCTTTGAATTTCAAATCGCAAGGACCTCGAGTGAGATACAGGCACTTATACGTACAAACTGCCCCATTCATTTAGCAGAAATGGTGTGTCGTATCTTTAATATGTCTGATACGAGTGGTGTTGTACACCTATTTAAGACCATAGGGTCAGGACTTCTTAGCACCTTTCAGACAATCCTCTGAGTTATCCCGAAGTTTATACACTCTGTATTTGGAAGCATTTTCGGAGGTCTACCTCTGATCCAGCTATCAATAGCGGAGTCCTGATTGTCATCTACCTACTACGCAATGGACGGCCCAATTACCAACGAGATGGCAAAAGCGCTCCTGGAGTGGAAATACCGTGAACGCATGGTACAACATCTGGGCACACCTCGCCTAAGAGAACTAAGCGCCTCTTGGTTCCTATCGTTTAGACCAGTCTGAATGGACTGCATCTTACCTGTTCTTTGATGCCTGTTTTGCTGTGAAGAATGCGTGTTGGACCTCTGTCTGACACTTGCAACGGACACGCCTGTGGACTTGAATACCCGGCTGGAACCCTTGAGGGCCCACGCTCGGCAATGTCCCCAGCGCATTCCCATCTTGATGGCCGCATTTCTCGAGAATCCGCAGGTGCCTTTTACAACTGGGGTAAGCTTTAGCTCCACCATTAGCACCGAGGTATCGACGGCTGCACCGGCTGCCTCTACACCAGCCATTGGCAGTACTGAATATCATCTGTGCTCCATTGACGTGCTCTGCGAGGTGTTACAAGGACCATCCCCTGCAGCAGCGAGCAGCGATGATGTTGCTTCTCCCAGCCAGGACATTTTATCTGTAATTGGCTCATCATGTGATAGGAAAGAATTTGGATTTTACTTTTCTAAAATTAACTAAATTTGGAACACTCCCTAAAAATTGACACTTTCACGCTGGAAAAGCATGGCCTTTTGATGCTTGTGGACGTTCAACTTATATAAACAAACTCAATTAGGACTGTGACTTAAGTGACAATTCCAAAACAACTAATTTTCAAAGCAAGAATTTTAATTTTTTACCTTTTTAAACTGTTTTTAAAATGATTTTAAAACAGGATTTTAACGAAGTTCATTGAAAAATGTTCTATGCACTACTATCTAGTAAAGAGAATAGTCCACTAGCATTTTTATCATTGTTGACTGTTCGGAAGAGGAGTAGGTGTTATGTTTCATATAGGTACCCTAATATAGGCCCGGGTAATATCATACCCTTTCACCTACATCACATCCCCTACATTACACACTAACGAGCCTTTTAAGGATTGAACGCCTTGTATGGACTGAACCTTTTACCTAGTTCTAGGCCTGGGTGCAAAAGGAGGGTTTTTCCCGAACAATAGTGTTCTATGACTTCATCTTTAGACTGACACTGCATGAATAAAATATTCGTGAGGCTACTTGGAAACCAGGCAGGGGCTATACACCACCTTCCTAATATCTACACACAAGGTTCATCCCATACGTCATCCTCATACCCAACAATGGCTAACACAAGAACAAGGGACAAAGGGACTCTATATACTTTTCTGTATAAATACAGTACCTCTTGCTATCAGTAGTTAGAGGGAACCGAGACTTCCAGGCCGACACACTGACCAGAGACGCTGAGGCTCCTGCATGCAGATGCTCCAGCTGACAGTGGTCTGAACATCCCTTGCGGGGTGTCCAACTCGAGAACAAGAAGGGCTCCTACATTCACACTTCAGGTAAGGGGGTTCGACTAAATCCTAGAGGGTTTCTTGGCTGCACACCTACTCACATGCTAGGTACACATAGGTACATCTAGATAGGCATCGTAGGAGTACGCACTCTCTTTTATCAATGCATTTTATATTCATGTATTTATTCATGCTTATTGCAAGATGCTAGAACTGTACTATCCTTTCATATTCATAGTACTGCTAATCATATATCTCTGCTACTGTCTAATGATTGTTTTAGCTCATATACTTTACACGAGAATAACAACTGTTCAATAAACCCTTATTGAAACGCCCAGACTGTTTATTCTGTGTACCTCTGAGATAAACTAAATGAGCACGAGTGACTGAGCGAAAAGTAGTACATTGTTTCCACGATCTTGAGGGATCAGGGTTGTCATGTTCTGAGGTTGCCAGAAACTATTCTCTCCCCGATAAGAGGAGACACTAGTGGCACTGTGAGCTAGCTTTTGCAAACAGGCTAACATTTCTCGGTGGAGGTGTACAGAATCAGTCTGCCACCAAGCCCACAGTTTATGTTATCCAAATGCGCAGGTCCTGCATGGGTACTATAGGAACTACACGACAGTAGAGCAAAGCGCATATTGGTCGTCCTGCAATGTGGGCAAATTAAATATCAATGATAGTCGTCATAGGTCACACAGGGTATTCCTATTCGGGATGAAACCACACTGGTCCTCCTCTATCAGCCGAGGTAGGTGAGCCAGCAGGCTAGTGGCTAATATCTTACTGAGTATTTTTACATCTACATTGAGCATTGATAGTGGGCGATGTGAGGACACCTCCGACCCATCTCTGCCGGGCTTGGGCAACATCACTATAATTGCCTCCCTCATTGAGGCCTGAAGCAGCCCTTTGTCATATGACTCTGGTAAACAGACATAATATCGAATTTTAAATATCGAAATGACATAATATCGAGTTTAGTATATCGAATACACTAAAATATCGATGTTATGTATATCGAATGTCAAAATATCGTTTAAAAAAAATAAAAAAGATTGAATATCAAAATATCGAGTTCAAAATATCGTCATGACAAAATATCTTTAAATTGTAAAGGTAAGAAATATCGAAAATGATAATATAGGGGCCCATTACGATACCCGGCGTAAATAAATCCGCCAGGCATGGAATCGGCAAAATACCGCCCGCATACACCGTCTGAACACCGACCACGCCATTACGATAACACAAACCGAAAACCGCCATCGGCGGAAAAATCACACAAAATACCGCCCGCCATCGTCCGAGTCGGAGTCAAACCGCCCGCCACGGACGGAAACACGCCCGACAACACAAAACCGCCCACCCTCACGGCCGACACACCGCACGTGAAATTACGATCGCACCGCCATGAGCGCGGGAAAACCACAAATATACCGCCCGCCAGCGCAAACAACGCCGATGCCAATCGACACGGCAGAAACCATGGCGCCCACGTCCCTGCACAGAAACCATCCGCTCACAAAACCAATAGCACACAACATGGCCAATAAGTCCACACAGCAAGGCACGCACAAATACACAAGCACAGTACACATCCCGAAAACACCCCCCGGACAAACAAAAACTACAAAGGCCAGAACACCAGACACAACACACCTGAAAACAACAGACCATGAGGACACACCCACATAGGTAAGTACAAAAGCAGAACTCCCACAGACCACAACCCCTTGCAACATTGCAAACCAGAGAGGAGAGGAGAGGACACAGTGACACAGCAAGGACAGCAGCACACCACAGAAACGCACACATCACAACCACCACCATCACCAAACACCGGCACCACAAACCCCCTGCACATTACACAACACACACCGCACCAGCACCACAAACACCATGGCACCACAAAGAATGCCCAAGTTCACGCCCATGGAGCTGACGGTCATGGTCGACGAGATCATCAAGGTGCACCCACAAATCTATGGGAACATGGTCCAGCACACACCACTAGCCACCAGAAACAGAATGTGGAACCGGATCGTAGACCAGGTCAATGCAGTCGGGACCCTGCCCAGGAACAGAGTCGAAATAAACAAACGGTGGAATGACGTCAAGAGCCTGGTCAAGAAGAAGGAGGGCAAAAACAGAGAGCTGGCTGCAGTCACTGGCGGAGGGAATCCCGCGCTCTTCAAGACCTTCAAAGCGTGGGAGGAGAAGGTGCGAGTCATCATCCATCCCGAGATCCTCGCCGGATTAGCAGGGGGAGTGGAGGCTGGTAAGTACAAACTAATGTATACCAGCACACCGCTATGTACTCACATGCACTACCACCATGCCACAGCTCCCAGGGACAAACACCCCCATGTCCAGCACACAATACACAACACATCACACACACATACAACAGACACCACCACACACAGCCCAAACAGAACAACTGTAAGATGCGTGGGGACATGTGTACACTCAGCCAGCCACGTAACCACCAACAGGTCCCCAAATATGCCAGAAGCGCCACAACGAGCACCCACCACACCCATGTGACCGCCATAGCTGCACTAACCGACAAGTAACAGTTAAGTGGCAGGAACACAAAGTGCAGTGGGTGGGAGGGTGGACAGCCCAAGTACAAAACACACCAGGCCCCTAGTCCCACAGTACAGCAAGGAGGAGCATCCCCCACACCCCACAGCCACGTGTCAGCCACCGCAGTGCACAACGACAGCCGAAAGGTAGACATCACGGTCCACAGCAATCGGTGTCAGTGGGTGTCCAGCCACCACTACGACCCACAACACCCCCCCACCCCCACAGACCTGCAACATGGAGCACCCCCCGCTTAGAGCCATGTGGCATCCAGTACAGTGCACGCACGAACAACTTGCAGGTGGGAAACTGGACAGGGCTGGATTACTGGAGGCATGAGGACCGGAACACGACCAACACATGGGACATGTCACGTAGCAGACGAACACGCAGCACCGCCCACCGTCACGAACAAGTGAACAATGTGCACACGGATATGAACCACAGAGTCACACCCCACATGACCCATCACAAACACAGCAACACCCAAGGAGCCACGTCTGCATGCACAAGCCACACTGAACATAGTACCACACGGCAGCCACTGTGCAACCCATCACACACAACCGAAACACCATTGAAGTCCTGTCCATGTAGCCCCCACTGCCTGTCAACCCCACACCCCACAACTACGCCTATGTAAGACAAACAACACTAGACGCAACAGAGCGGAACAACAGAAATGCACACGAACACCACTGAACCCATCAAACTCACAGACACACCATGCACATACAACATACCATCCATCCCATCCGTCAGCCCCAGTCTCATGAAAGGCATGTCATCCGCACAGCTGCCACACATACAGCAGTCACGCTAAGACACATGCCCATGACCAACCATGTGCCAGAAGTCAATTAAGCGCACGACACACTGTGAGCAACAACACACAACATGGGCCACACACTACCCCCGAGCACTGCAGTGATGCACATGGCACAGGGCAGCACGCACACCAAGGAGATGGGACAACTGCAATACGTTGGCTGGCACACAACTATCACTCACTCATAACGATGCGTCCAATGCCATGTCCAGTAACCACAACAGACAGCAAATATGCAGGGCATGTCAGGCATGCACACACCTCAGACCATGCACTGTCATGCTGCCACAACACATGTCACGTTCGGCACCCATGGCTCACAGCATGTACCCCAAAAGCATATCCCCTCCCAAATGCGAATCTGGGGCATGGCCCCCATGTTGCCATATGCGTTCCTAAGCGTTCCATTTGAACCCCAAAAGCATATTCCATCCCAAATGCGAATCTGGGGCATGGCCCCCATGTTGCCATATGCGTTCCTAAGCGTTCCATTTGAACCCCAAAAGCATATTCCATCCCAAATGCGAATCTGGGGCATGGCCCCCATGTTGCCATATGCGTTCCTAAGCGTTCCATTTGAACCCCAAAAGCATATTCCATCCCAAATGCGAATCTGGGGCATGGCCCCCATGTTGCCATATGCGTTCCTAAGCGTTCCATTTGAACCCCAAAAGCATATCCCCTCCCAAATGCGAATCTGGGGCATGGCCCCCATGTTGCCATATGCGTTCCTAAGCGTTCCATATGAACTCCAAAAGCAAAGTAAAAACCAGACCCAGGATGGGCCAGGAGCCCGCATACACCAGAGTCACAATGAGTAGGGGCAAAGCAACACACCCATCGGCATGGCCAATCCGTCCCATGCCACATGTGCACAGCACACAGTCCCATTGCCTAGCACACACAACTACAGATGCCACAGCCACACACTCGCCTCCGGGAAACCCATGTACGAGATTGCACGAACTGCCAATGTCAGACGACTAATACATACTTCGCCAGGTGCAACACAATAACAAATCTCATTCTCTCCACAGGTGACGAACTGCTGGACGCTGGGGATGGAGACAGCAGCCAGCACAGCCAGCCTACAAGCCCCCAACGAGGACACACGGATCTGGAGGATCTGTCCACCTCTTCGGACACGGACCACCAAGCTGGCCCATCTGGCGTGGCAGGGCCCAGCCGCTCCCCAGGACCCCTCCTACCCACCAACCCATCATCCAGGGATGCTGAACAGTCCCAGTCCCCTGCTGCCACTGTCGTTGCGGTCACTCCCACGGTCATTGCGGCCACACCCACGGTCATTGCGGCCACTACCACTGCCGCAACCGCCACCATCGCCGCACCGACCACCACCGCCACCACCACCACCACGTCTTCGCTGGCACCAGCCCCAGCGCAGGTGGTGGCCCGGCCGACTGGATCCACCCTGGGAGCCACAGCGAGGACCGCGGTATGCAATGTGGCTAGTGGGCAGGCCGGTGGCAGCAGGACTGGTAGGAGGAGCAGGGTCAGGGAAACGCCAGCCTCCCTGGGAGCCAGGCCCTGCCTCAAATGGCCAGAGTCCTTGGGGCCTATGAGGAGGCCCAAGAACAATGGGTCAGGTCTGCCACAGACACGCGGGAGGTGCTGGGGGTGCTGAGGTCCATGGACGCCCATATGGGCCAAATCGTGTCCCGTATGGACCAACTCGTGGACCTCATGGGCCAGCTGGTGGTGGCGGTGGGGTCACAGGCAAAGCCAGCAACACCACCTCCGCCACCACCTGCTAGGGCGCAGGGTCGGCCAGCAGTGTCCACATCCCTGCGACCACAGCCAGTGAGCACACCTCACCCACCACCAGCAGGTCGCCACCACACACCCCCCCTCCCAAACGTGGAAGGGGCCGTCCGAAGAGGAAACAGGTCTCCCGGGAGGACTTCGCAGGCACCAGTCGCAAGTGAGGCAGCCAGCCAGCCTTCCGCCAGCCTGCCTTGACCAGCCACTGCATTGACTTGCTCTACGATCCCACTCCACACAGCCAGCTGGATGGCATGTGTGTGTTGGACCATGGACATAGAACCAGTGGGTACACCCTGAGCTTCACGCAGCCATGACCGACAGCTCATTGACACTGCACGCACCACTTTTGTCATCACCTTACGCACAATCACATGTCACAGTTTGTAATAAATGCACCTTTTTCACTAACTGCTGTTTGTGCCCTGTGTTTTATTTGTACGGAATACAACGGCCACCTTGGGCGGAAAGGCACCTGATGCGTGGCATGGCAATGGAATCCGGACGGCCTGTAGGGACCTAGGGGTGGGAGACAGAACAGGAGCACATTCAATGAGTGTGTCACACACCCATCACACAGTACATGTCAACAACTACAAGCAATGTACACACATCGCACAGAGCAATAGGGTACAATGCCACAGTCACCGACAGTGGCATACTACCCTGGCCATGGAGCGTTGACACACAGCACGTAGTGAACAAAAGGCCACCCTGACACAGCACACACACACCTGCACAGATACAGCCACATCAGCCGTCGTACATGGACACTCACCGTCAAGTGAAGTAGCGGGCGATGAGCTGCTGCCGCACATTCCCAGCTTCCTCCTCTCCGCTGTCCTCCTCACTCGAGCTGTCCTGGTCTGCGGGCTGGGGCCCTGGTTGATCTCCGTCATCCACAATGAGGGGGATCTGCTTCCGAATGGCCAGATTGTGCAGCATGCAGCACGCCACCACTATCTGGCACACCTTCTGTGGGGAGTACGCCAGTGCACTCCCGGTGCGGTCCAGGCACCTGAACCTGGACTTGAGGAGGCCAAAGGTACGCTCGACCACACGTCTGGTCCTCCCATGTGCCTCATTGTAGCGATCGTCTGCTGGGGTGCGAGGATTCCTCAATGGACTGAGCAGCCATGCCCCATTCGGGTACGCAGAGTCACCTGGGTGTGAGGGACACAGAGAACCGTTGCTATTCCAACTGGACAGGGGACAGCATCGCACAACCAGCACGCTACACCACTCCACATACTCACCGACAATACAGCCACGATCCTGTTGCAGATTGGCCATCAGTCGTGGCAAGATGCTGTTGCGCATTATGTGTGCGTCATGGGCCGAGCCTGGAAACTTGGCACACACGTGGGTGATCACCATGTCCGCAAGGCACACCACTTGCACATTCAGGGAGTGCGTGTGCTTCCTGTTGCGGTACAGGTGCTCAGTGGCCTGTGGTGGGACAAGGCCAACATGTGTGCAGTCAATGGCTCCCACGACGTGTGGGATTCTGCCAAGGGCATAGAATGCACCCTTCACTGCCGCCAATTCACGAGCCCTGGGGAAGCGGATGTACCTGTTCCGGTAAAGCATCATGGCTGCCAGTACATCCCTCAGCACCTTGCTGAACATGGGCTGGGACATCCCACCTCCACTGCCCACTGTGTGCTGGAATGACCCAGTGGCGAAGAAATGCATGGCGGCCATCACCTTAGCCGTGGGGGTGACAGCAGTCGGATACACCCTGCGGGGACGGAGATGGGGCTCTAACATGGCACACAGTCGATGCAGGGTTGGCCTGTCCAGCCGAAACTTCCTGATAACCTCTGTATCGTCCATGTCCGCCAGCAATTGGTATGGGCGGTCAATGTTCGGTCTCCGCCTGGGGAAAATGGCAGAGGACACATGTCAAAGCAACACGACACATAGCAATTTCGCATACACATCACTGACATGACTGAGCAAGCACATGTGCCACAGCCCAGCTGTCAAGCTGGGACGGCACGGCCACAATACACTTACACAGGTCTCCCAACAATGGCAATGGCAAGTGAGACATACCACTGCCATGGTCATGCACATGGGGATCTAGGCCCCAATGACTTGCGGGGCGTGCTGATGGGGACTGACTGCATATTCGTCAAGCGGCAACGCCACGGCGACATGAGTGTCTGCTGAGCATGGAACTGCTTCCGAGGCTGGATGAGTATGGCACACGACGACGACGATGTGGGCACGGGCTGAGCGGCCAATACAAGTGGGACCTGTGGCACGAGGGGATATGAGACAGTAGTAGGTGTCAGCACTGCACCCTATGTACAGCACTGTACGGATCACAGCTCCCGAAACATTGACTGGTGTCCACATTGACAGCCCCATGCCAAGACGGCTGTGTGCTTGCAGTCACACGTCACAGGTGAGAGGTTACATTGCACGTGCCAGGTGGCAGACGTACATAGTGGGAGCTGGCATGTGTGTGCATGTGTCTCCTGTTCAGGATCCACCAGATGGGCGCTGACTCTGTACTGACCATTGGACACAGCATGTTCCGTGGAAGGCTTGTGTGTGTGGGATGGTGGCACTGGATGTGCCTCCGTTGGGTGGGGGGCCATGCACAGGGCGGGTACGTCGATGATTGCGCATTGTTGGTCACGGTGGGTGCACCCACTAAGATGTGTTGCCCTGTGTTCAATTCCTATGTCCGCATGATGATGGACTGTGGATGTGGGCAGACTACACATTGGTCGATGTGCTGTCTATATGCATGTGCCTTCACACCAGGCACAGCTGCCCCTGCACATGTGACCCCTGCTGGACTCGCTGCTGGGTCTGTGGAGCTGATGCACCTTCTGCGCGTGGGGCGGACAGCTCTCCTCACTTCCCTCATTGCGCATGTCATGTCTTTGCCGCAGGTGACATGGATCATGGAGGGCCCACATGTACGCGTGGGTAGGCTACACATGATTGTTCACTGGTCGCCACCCCCAGTCAGTGTTTCGAATGGGAAGGTTGTCGTGCTGGTGGTATGTTCGATGTGGCGGATGGGCGGGCCTAGGTGCGGGCTTACATTCCGGACATGGGGGGTAGTTGAATTGGCGACTAGTTGCAGTACACACGGGACACGTCTCTTCCTTTCCACATCTGGGTCATCCCTTGTACTAACTGACAGTGATACAGTCATCTTCGCCCCAGCCCTCATGTCCTCCCCTCGCCCCCAATATGCATGCTCACCTGCGAGGCTAGCGCTTGCACAGGCAGCCCCAAGCTCGCACCAGAGAGGGCAAGGAGTGTATGTGTGGGTCCAGTTGCACGAGTGGGCTGTCTCAGGGTATGATGTGTGGCGGGACGCCGTCCACCTGCGTGGTGCCCCAAATGGAGACCCGGCCTGCATGGACTATGCATCACAGTCTTCGCCTTCCGGATCCGCCACCTGCGACACCCAGTGGCTGTGGCTGCCCTTGCGGCCAGGCCGCGTCCGTCTGTGGCTGATGGCCCACACATTCACTCTTTGGCCTCTCTGGGGAGGGCTCAGGGGTGGTGGCGCACGCGCTTGCACTTAGTCGCAATGGCATGTGTCGTGGTTGGTATGATGGGCAATGGATGGGATGGTGCGAGCCACCTCCCGTGACGTCAGTGCTGCTCGTGCTGTGGTGCGTCCCCCTACACTTCCATGTGACTTGTGCCATGCTAGACGTTGAGGTACTATTGCCTGCGTGATATGACCAGGAGGAGCGCGAGGAGACCTCTCACACACCATGCTCCACTGCCATCCCGTGCCCTGTATCGCCTGTGCGGATTGACTATGTTGGGGTTACACCTGGTCGACTGGGGCTGTGTGTGCCTTGTCAAGGGGCATGGCGGGCGCACAACAGGATCCAGCTTGTCCACAGAGGGTGGGCTGAGGTGCGCCTGGTACCGCTTTGTACGTGTGCCCGGCTGCTGTGCACACACGTGTTCACTCCCCCCGACAGGTGTCCTCTCACAATGCCCAGGGAAGCGGTGGTGTACTGTTCATGACCCCTCCCAACACGGCGTGCTCCGACTTGGCATGTGCGCATCTACCCGTCGCACCCACCCACCTGAGCACTGCGTCCATACGACTTCACACGACACATGTGTGTCTTCCACAGTAGTGCTACTCATTTGCGTTGACATCCAATACCAGTGGACTACATGGTCATGTCACGACTGCCGTGTACTTCACATACTCTCATCCTCTCTCATTCGTACTTGTGAAATGAGTCAGCGGAGACAGTTTTGGTTTCAAACATTATATTGAGTCTTCTGTCCTCTGTGATGCAGTATAGTGGACACTACTGGCAGCGGAATACATGTTGAGGATATACTGAGCATGATTACAAATGGGATAGGGTGTGGGGTTACATCTGCTTGGCCAAGGCTGTGCTAATGTACATTTACGTATAGCTGCGGAGCTGCGGACTTTGACACAGACGGTATACATGTAGCCTACCAGACCGCTCGGCATCATGGGCACAGTCCATCTCAGTTCCATGTGACAGGTTTGCTGCGGTTGTTCCTCATGCACGCGTGCATGTGAGATGACATCAGGGCATGTGCTTGCATGCATGCAGCGGCGTGCCACTTGTTGTTGCACTGTGGTGGTTACTGGACATGTCACAGTCACTGGGGTCGTGTTGTTGTTGTATGCACTTGTCGTCCATGCAAAGGTCCTGGTATGGGATTCCCGGGGCGGGGGTGGGAGGGGTGCAGCACCCACAGACTCCAGGCGACCTATTCATGTCCACTGAGCGGTGTGTGTGTCCATGTGCGCTGGATCCATGTCGTGTCCTGGTTGTTCGTGCAGTTCCGTCCATGTGGGTGCGATGCACAGAGCCCATGCCACTGCCTCCCACGATGCATGCGGTGTTCCTGGATGTGATGGGGAACAGTGTGCATGTCCCGGTCATATCCGATGTCATGGCGATGTCGTTGATGGTGTGGTTACAGTTGCCGGTCGTTTGGTATGGCTGTTGTGGTGGTGACTGGCCAGTCCGTGCGGAAGCTGAGCATGGGTGCGGGGTTGGACTTCATAGGTCACTCGGGGAACCTGCGTTGTGGTCCGACGTATTTACAGGTTGTCAGGTATGCGATGCCGTCCAGCAGGGCTTCCATGTCATTGGTGGTGTACATGTTTGCCAGCCAATGAAGCGGATGGTGGCTGTCAAGGTGTTGTTCGTAGGTTGTCCCTTGGAGGACCATGATGGGGCATGCTGGGTGACATTCGATGTAGCTGTTCTCGATGATCCGTCGTGTGGAGGCACAGTGGTTCCATTTCAGTGCGCGTGCGATGTTGGCCACATACGCCATGCCCCCATAGGCAGAGCAGGCCCTGTCGTGTGCGTCCAGAGGGAGGAGTAGTGGTAGCAGGTCCGCCTTCAGACATGCCGGGTTGGAGAGGCATATCTCGACGGGATGCTGGTAGGGACACCTCCGACAGTAGAAGACGGGCATGACGCAGCTGAACAATGTGATGCGGTAAGTCAGTCGGTAACTTACGTTCAGCAGGGACAGGAGATCGCATCCCAATGTATGTATCGTGTTGGTTTGGTACAGCTTGAGCTCTTCGGCGTAGTTGGGTAGGTGTGTTGCGGTTGCCATTTCGCAGCGGTTCGTAGAGGTGGCGTGCTCCGGCTGTGTGTGCAGTCTGCAATGTGCACGCTCCGGGGTTGCTGTGAGCTCTGTGTAGTCGTGGGGAGACAGGACTTGTGTTCTGTTGGCTTGTTTGGAGGACACGGGCCCTCTTCCCACATGCTTCTCAGACAGTTCAAGGTCGGTGCTGTGTGACTCCTTCCAATTAACTTGCATGTGGCCGACATGGGGGAGTGTTTTCTTCTTTCTTCCCCGTCCGTTGTGTGCTTCTGTGATATGCGCTATCTGCCCTGTGGTCGGTCTCCTCGGCATGCCTGTGTTGGTCTATTCTTGGACAATGGCTGTATTCACCGGCTTCTGTCGTAGGGCTGTGGTTTCGGTGTTGGAATGGAAGGTCATTCAGTGCTGTCTGCTCTCCCTTGTGTGGG
Organism: Calotriton arnoldi; assembly: GCA_963921515.1. Lineage (NCBI taxonomy): Eukaryota > Metazoa > Chordata > Amphibia > Caudata > Salamandridae > Calotriton > Calotriton arnoldi. The sequence continues at coordinate 448,688 of CAWUFW010013060.1, forward strand.
CGGCAGGCTGCCTTTCCGCTCTGCGTTGGGCCTTGTGTGTGGATGTAATTCTTGGGCCACCTGTTGTCGGTCCCCGTGCTCTTTGGTGTTCCGTTTTATATGTCTTGTTCATATGTGCAGGGTGGTATGGGTTTTTCAGTGTGGTACTGGCGTTCCTCTTCCCGAAGGGGCCCTGCTTCTCCTAGTTGGTGTTGCCGCCGCTGTGTGCTACGCCATGTTTGTTACACTGGGGTGTGTCCTGCTGTTGCGTGACTTCACTGACATGTGTGCGTCGGTTGTGTGGCGTTGGGTGTTGTCCGTGATTTGGGCGTTGGGGACATGTCTGTGGCAGGCCTGTCACGTGTCATGTGCGTTCGGGGTGGGGCTGATGTGTGTGCTGCTTGGTTGTGTCCCTGTGTCTGTGTGCGACGCATGCATGGCGCTGCGGTTGGCCTCTGCGTTGTGCGCATGTGTGGCGGCGTCATCGGCGCTTTGTGGCCGTGACGGGGTGGTTGGTTCCTAGTCCCAGGTGGTGTGTACACATGTGTTCCGCGATGTTAGGATTTGGCCTGTGTGTCATATGTGGATGCGATGGTGGATGTGTAGTGTACACGCGCTGGTGGGGGGTTGTCCGCTTTTTCCGCCCTTGCACTGTGTGCGCTGTTTGCGTGCACTTGTTGTGTGTGTGCCTACCTGCGTCTCCGCGGTACGTTGCGTCCTTGGTGGTGCATCAGCAGAAGCATGGGGAGGGCCTGCAGTGCTGGATTCATGCTCGGGATACCGCTTCTTCGTTTTCCGTGCTCTGCGTCCGTGTTACCGCCTCTCTTTCACGTGCGGTGTCTCTTAGCCGTGGGAGCCGTTTGTTTGCGGCATCGTAATTTATACGCCGGGCGGGACGTGTTTCGTCGGACGGTGTGTGTCAGTTGTGCTGCGCCGCTACGTGTACGGGCGCACTTTGATGGCGGACGGTGTTGCTGGCTTGCCGGCGGTGTTTGGCCTACTTTCCGCATCGTAATTGGACGGGCGTGTGGATTGCTGCGTGCCGGCGGTAACTGGTGGTTTTTGCATCCGCCAGCACGGCGGTTGTGCTTCCGCCCGCCATCGTAATGAGCCCCATAGAGTGTTAAAAATATCGAAATGTTAAAATATCGAAATGTTATTAATTTAATAATAAGAAATGTAAAAAAGTAGTAAATAATATTAGTTAACATTTATAAAAAAATTATTTGTAACATAAATTTTAGGAGCGGGATGTTGGGTTATTAGGGGATAAGGGTGGGGAGTGTTTTAAATATTTAGAAAATGAAATATAAATATCTAGAAAAATATATAGTAAATAATAAAGGGGCACATTACGATGGCGGGCGGATGCACCACCGCCGTGCTGGCGGATGCAAAAAGCACCAGTTACCGCCGGCACGCAGCAGTCCACACGCCCGTCCAATTACGATGCGAAAAGTAGGTCAAACACCGCCGGCAAGCCAGCAACACCGTCCGCCATCAAAGTGCGCCCGTACACGTAGCGGCGCAGCCCAACTGACACACACCGTCCGACGAAACACGTCCCGCCCGGCGCATAAATTACGATGCCGCAAACAAACGGCTCCCATGGCCAAGAGATACCGTACGACAAACCGAAGCGGTAACACGGATGCCGAGCACGGACAACGAAGAAGCGGCTCCCCGAGCATGAATCCAGCACTGCAGGCCCTCCCCATGCTTCTGCTGATGCACCACCAAGGACGCAACGTACCGCGGAGACGCAGGTAGGCACACACACAACAAGTGCACGCAAACAGCGCACACAGTGCAAGGGCGGAAAAAGCGGACAACCCCCCACCAGCGCGTGTACACTACACATCCACCATTGCATCCACATATGACACACAGGCCAAATCGTAACATCGCGGAACACATGTGTACACACCACCTGGGACTAGGAACCAACCACCCCGTCACGGCCCCAAAGCACCGATGACGCCGCCACACATGCGCACAACGCAGAGGCCAAACGCAGCGCCATGCATGCGTCGCACACAGACACAGGGACACAACCAAGCAGCACACACATCAGCCCCACCCCGAACGCACATGACACGTGACAGGCCTGCCACAGACATGTCCCCAACGCCCAATTCACGGACAACACCCAACGCCACACAACCAACGCACACATATCAGTGAAGACACGCAACAGCAGGACACACCCCAGTGTAACAAACATGGCGTAGCACACAGCGGCGGCAACACCAACTAGGAGAAGCAGGGCTCCTTCGGGAAGAGGAACGCCTGTACCACACAGAAACACCCATACCACCCTGCACATATGAACAAGACATATAAAACGGAACACCAAAGAGCCCGGGGACCGACAACAGGTGGCCCAAGAATAACATTCACACACAAGGCCCAACGCAGAGCGGAAAGGCAGCCTGCCGCCCACACAAGGGAGAGCAGACAGCACTGAATGACCTTCCATTCCAACTCCGAAACCACAGCCCTACGACAGAAGCCGGTGAATACAGCCATTGTCCAAGAATAGACCAACACAGGCATGCCGAGGAGACCGACCACAGGGCAGATAGCGCATATCACAGAAGCACACAACGGACGGGGAAGAAAGAAGAAAACACTCCCCATGTCGGCCACATGCAAGTTAATTGGAAGGAGTCACACATCACTGACCTTGAACTGTCTGAGAAGCATGTGGGAAGAGGGCCCGTGTCCTCCAAACAAGCCAACAGAACACAAGTCCTGTCTCCCTACGACTACACAGAGCTCACAGCAACCTCGGAGCGTGCACATTGCAGACTGCACACACAGCCGGAGCACGCCACCTCAACGAACCGCTGCGAAATGGCAACCGCAACACACCTACCCAACTACGCCGAACAGCTCAAGCTGTACAAAACCAACCTGTTCCATACATTGGGATGCGATCTCCTGTCCCTGCTGAACGTAAGTTACCGACTGACTTACCGCATCACATTGTTCAGCTGCGTCATGCCCGTCTTCTACTGTCGGAGGTGTCCATACCAGCATCCCGTCGAGATATGCCTCTCCAACCCGGCATGTCTGAAGGCGGACCTGCTACCACTACTCCTCCCTCTGGACGCACACGACAGGGCCTGCTCTGCCTATGGGGGCATGGCGTATGTGGCCAACATCGCACCCGCACTGAAATGGGACCACTGTGCCTCCACACGACGGATCATCGAGAACAGCTACATCGAATGTCACCCAGCATGCCCCATCATGGTCCTCCAAGGGACAACTTACGAACAACACCTTGACAGCCACCATCCGCTACATTGGCTGGCAAACATGTACACCACCAATGACATGGAAGCCCTGCTGGACGGCATCGCATACCTGACAACCTGTCAATTCGTCGGACCACAACGCAGGTTCCCCGAGTGACCTATGATGTCCAACCCCGCACCCATGCTTAGCTTCCGCACGGACTGGCCAGTCACCACCACAACAGCCATACCAAACGACCGGCAACTGTAACCACACCATCAACGACATCGCCATGACATCGGATATGACCGGGACATGCACACTGTTCCCCATCACATCCAGGAACACCGCATGCATCGTGGGAGGCAGTGGCATGGGCTCTGTGTATCGCACCCACATGGACGGAACTGCACGAACAACCAGGACACGACATGGATCCAGCGCCCATGGACACACACACCGCTCAGTGGACATGAATAGGTCGCCTGGAGTCTGTGGGTGCTGCACCCCTCCCACCCCCGCCCCGGGAATCCCATACCAGGACCTTTGCATGGACGACAAGTGCATACAACAACAACACGACCCCAGTGACTGTGACATGTCCAGTAACCACCACAGTGCAACAACAAGTGGCACGCCGCTGCATGCACGCAAGCACATGCCCTGATGTCATCTCACATGCACGCGTGCATGAGGAACAACCGCAGCAAACCTGTCACATGGAACTGAGATGGACTGTGCCCATGATGCCAAGCGGTCTGGTAGGCTACATGTATACCGTCTGTGTCAAAGTCCGCAGCTCCGCAGCTATACGTAAATGTACATTAGCACAGCCTTGGCCAAGCAGATGTCACTCTGAAGCCCACATCCCACATGCAACAGCCAATCACATGTAACCCCACACCCTATCCCATTTGCAATCATGCTCAGTATATCCTCAACATGTATTCCGCTGCCAGTAGTGTCCACTATACTGCATCACAGAGGACAGAAGACTCAATATAATGTTTGAAACCAAAACTGTCTCCGCTGACTCATTTCACAAGTACGAATGAGAGAGGATGAGAGTATGTGAAGTACACGGCAGTCGTGACATGACCATGTAGTCCACTGGTATTGGATGTCAACGCAAATGAGTAGCACTACTGTGGAAGACACACATGTGTTGTGTGAAGTCGTATGGACGCAGTGCTCAGGTGGGTGGGTGCGACGGGTAGATGCGCACATGCCAAGTTGGAGCACGCCGTGTTGGGAGGGGTCATGAACAGTACACCACCGCTTCCCTGGGCATTGTGAGAGGACACCTGTCGGGGGGAGTGAACACGTGTGTGCACAGCAGCCGGGCACACGTACAAAGCGGTACCAGGCGCACCTCAGCCCACCCTCTGTGGACAAGCTGGATCCTGTTGTGCGCCCGCCATGCCCCTTGACAAGGCACACACAGCCCCAGTCGACCAGGTGTAACCCCAACATAGTCAATCCGCACAGGCGATACAGGGCACGGGATGGCAGTGGAGCATGGTGTGTGAGAGGTCTCCTCGCGCTCCTCCTGGTCATATCACGCAGGCAATAGAACCTCAACGTCTAGCATGGCACAAGTCAAATGGAAGTGTAGGGGGACGCACCACAGCACGAGCAGCACTGACGTCACGGGAGGTGGCTCGCACCATCCCATCCATTGCCCATCATACCAACCACGCCACATGCCATTGCGACTAAGTGCAAGTGCGTGCGCCACCACCCCCGAGCCCTCCCCAGAGAGGCCAAAGAGTGAATGTGTGGGCCATCAGCCGCAGACGGACGCGGCCTGGCCGCAAGGGCAGCCACAGCCACTGGGTGTCGCAGGTGGCGGATCCGGAAGGCGAAGACTGTGATGCATAGTCCATGCAGGCCGGGTCTCCATTTGGGGCACCACGCAGGTGGACGGCGTCCCGCCACACATCATACCCTGAGACAGCCCACTCGTGCAACTGGACCCACACATACACTCCTTGCCCTCTCTGGTGCGAGCTTGGGGCTGCCTGTGCAGGCGCTAGCCTCGCAGGTGAGCATGCATATTGGGGGAGCGAGGGGAGGACATGAGGGCTGGGGCGAAGATGACTGTATCACTGTCAGTAAGTACAAGGGATGACCCAGATGTGGAAAGGAAGAGACGTGTCCCGTGTGTACTGCAACTAGTCGCCAATCCAACTACCCCCCATGTCCGGAATGTAAGCCCGCACCTAGGCCCGCCCATCCGCCACATCGAACATACCACCAGCACGACAACCTTCCCATTCGAAACACTGACTGGGGGTGGCGACCAGTGTACAATCATGTGTAGCCTACCCACGCGTACATGTGGGCCCTCCATGATCCATGTCACCTGCGGCAAAGTCATGACATGCGCAATGAGGGAAGTGAGGAGAGCTGTCCGCCCCACGCGCAGAAGGTGCATCAGCTCCACAGACCCAGCAGCGAGTCCAGCAGGGGTCACATGTGCAGGGGCAGCTGTGCCTGGTGTGAAGGCACATGCATATAGACAGCACATCGACCAATGTGTAGTCTGCCCACATCTACAGTCCATCATCATGCGGACATAGGAATTGAACACAGGGCAACACATCTTCAGTTGGTGCACCCACCGTGACCAACAATGCGCAATCATCGACGTACCCGCCCTGTGCATGGCCCCCCACCCAACGGAGGCACATCCAGTGCCACCATCCCACACACACAAGCCTTCCACGGAACATGCTGTGTCCAATGGTCAGTACAGAGTCAGCGCCCATCTGGTGGATCCTGAACAGGAGACACATGCACACACATGCCAGCTCCCACTATGTACGTCTGCCACCTGGCACGTGCAATGTAACCTCTCACCTGTGACGTGTGACTGCAAGCACACAGCCGTCCTGGCATGGGGCTGTCAATGTGGACACCTGTCAATGTTTCGGGAGGTGTGATCCGTACAGTGCTGTACATAGGGTGCAGTGCTGACACCTACTACTGTCTCATATCCCCTCGTGCCACAGGTCCCACTTGTTTTGGCCGCTCAGCCTGTGCCCACATCGTCGTCGTCGTGTGCCATACTCATCCAGCCGCGGAAGCAGTTCCATGCTCAGCAGACATTCATGTTGCCGTGGCGTTGCCGCTTGACGGATATGCAGTCAGTCCCCATCAGCACGCCCCGCAAGTCATTGGGGCCTAGATCCCCATGTGCATGCACATGGCAGTGGTTTGTATCACTAGCCATTGCCATTGTTGGGAGACCTGTGTAAGTGTATTGTGGCCGTGCCGTCCCAGCTTGACAGCTGGGCTGTGGCTCATGTGCTTGCTCAGTCATGTCAGTGATGTGTATGCGAAATTGCTATGTGTCGTGTTGCTTTGACATGTGTCCTCTGCCATTGTCCCTAGGCGGAGACCGAACATTGACCGCCCATACCAATTGCTGGCAGACATGGACGATACAGAGGTTATTAGGAAGTTTCGGCTGGACAGGCCAACCCTGCATCGACTGTGTGCCATGTTAGAACCCCATCTCCGTCCCCGCAGGGTGTATCCGACTGCTGTCACCCCCACGGCTAAGGTGATGGCCGCCATGCATTTCTTCGCCACTGGGTCATTCCAGCACACAGTGGGCATTGGAGGAGGGATGTCCCAGCCCATGTTCAGCAAGGTGCTGAGGGATGTACTGGCAGCCATGATGCTGTACCGAAACAGGTACATCCGCTACCCCAGGGCTCGTGAATTGGCGGCAGTGAAGGGTGCATTCTATGCCCTTGGCAGAATCCCACACGTCGTTGGAGCCATTGACTGCACACATGTCGGCCTTGTTCCACCACAGGCCACTGAGCACCTGTACCGCAACAGGAAGCACACGCACTCCCTGAATGTGCAAGTGGTGTGCCTTGCGGACATGGTGATCACCCACGTGTGTGCAAAGTTCCCAGGCTCGGCCCATGACGCACACATAATGCGCAACAGCATCTTGCCACGACTGATGTCCAATATGCAACAGGATCGTGCCTGTATTGTCGGTGAGTATGTGGAGTGGTGTAGCGTGCTGGTTGTGCGATGCTGTCCCCTGTCCAGTTGGAATTGCAACGGTTCTCTGTGTCCCTCACACCCAGGTGACTCTGCGTACCCGAATGGGGCATGGCTGCTCAGTCCATTGAGGAATCCTCGCACCCCAGCAGACGATCGCTACAATGAGGCACATGGGAGGACCAGACGTGTGGTCGAGCGTACCTTTGGCCTCCTCAAGTCCAGGTTCAGGTGCCTGGACCGCACCGGGGTGCGCTGGCGTACTCCCCACAGAAGGTGTGCCAGATAGTGGTGGCGTGCTGCATGCTGCACAATCTGGCCATTCGGAAGCAGATCCCCCTCATCGTGGATGACGGAGATCAACCAGGGCCCCAGCCCGCAGACCAGGACAGCTCGAGTGAGGAGGACAGCGGAGAGGAGGAAGCTGGTAATGTGCGGCAGCAGCTCATCGCCCGCTACTTCACTTGACGGTGAGTGTCCATGTACGACGGCTGATGTGGCTGTATCTGTGCAGGTGTGTGTGTGCTGTGTCAGGGTGGCCGTTTGTTCACTGCGTGCTGTGTGTCAACGCTCCATGGCCAGGGTAGTATGCCACTGTTGGTGGCTGTGGCATTGTGCCCTATTGCTCTGTGCGATGTGTGTACATTGCTTGTAGTTGTTGACATGTACTGTGTGATGGGTGTGTGACACACTCATTGAATGTGCTCCTGTTCTGTCTCCCACCCCTAGGTCCCTACAGGCCCTCCGGATTCAATTGCCATGCCACACATCAGGTGCCTTTCCGCCCAAGGTGGCCGTTGTATTCCGTACAAATAAAACACAGGGCACAAACAGCAGTTAGTGAAAAAGGTGCATTTATTACAAACTGTGACATGTGATTGTGTGTAAGGTGATGACAAAAGTGGTGCGTGCAGTGACAATGAGCTGTCGGTCATGGCTGCGTGATGATCAGGGTGTACCCACTGGTTCTATGTCCATAGTCCAACACACACATGCCATCCAGATGGCTGTGTGGAGTGGGATCGTAGTCCAAGTCAATGCAGTGGCTGGTCAAGGAAGGCTGGCGGAAGGCTGGCTGGCTGCCTCACTTGCGTTTGGAGCGTGCGAAGTCCTCCCGGGAGATCTGTTTCCACTTCGGACGGCCCCTTCCACGTTTGCGAGGGGGTGCCTGCTTGCGACATGCTGGTGGTTGAGGTGTGCTCACTGGCTGTGGACGCAGGGGAACTGGACACTGCTGCTCCACCCTGCGCCCCGGCAGGTGGTGGCGGAGGGGAGCTGCTGTCCCTGGCTGTGACCTCACCGCCACCACCAGCTGTCCCATGAGGTCCACGATTTGGCCCATACGGGCGTCCATGGACCTCAGCACCCCCAGCACCTCACGCGTGTCTGAAGCAGACCGGACCCATTGTCCTTGGGCCTCTTCATAGGCCCCAAGGACTCTGGCCATTTGAGGCAGGGCATGGCTCCCAGGGGAGGCTGGCGTTTCCCTGACCCTGCTCCTCCTACCAGTCCTGCTGCCACCGGCCTGCCCACTAGCCACATTGCTCACCACGGTCCTCGCTGTGGCTCCCAGGGTGGATCCAGTCGGCCGGGCCACCACCTGCGCTGGGGCTGGTGCCAGCGAAGACGTGGCGGTGGTGGCGGCGGTGGTGGTCGGTGCGGCGATGGTGGCGGTTGCGGCAGTGGTAGTGGCCACAATGACCGTGGGTGTGGCCGCAACGACAGTGGCAGCAGGGGGCTGGGAATGTTCAGCAGCCCTGGATGATGGGTTGGTGGGTAGGAGGGGTCCTGGGGAGCGGCTGGGCCCTGCCACACCAGATGGGCCTGCTTGGTGGTCCGTGTCCGAAGAGGAGGACAGATCCTCCAGATCCGTGTGTCCTCGTTGGGGGCTTGTAGGCTGGCTGTGCTGGCTGCTGGCTCCATCCCCAGCATCCAGCAGTTCGTCACCTGTGGAGAGAATGAGATTTGTTATTGTGTTGCACCTGGCGAAGTATGTATTTGTCGTCTGACATTGACAGTTCGTGCAATCTCGTACATGGGTTTCCCGGAGGCGTGTGTGTGGCTGTAGCATCTGTAGTTGTGTGTGCTTGGCAATGGGACTGTGTGCTGTGCACATGTGGCATGGGACGGATTGGCCATGCCGATGGGTGTGTTGCTGTGCCCCTACCTATTGTGACTCTGGTGTATGCGGGCTCCTGGCCCATCCTGGGTCTGGTTTGTACTTTGCTTTTGGTGTTCAGATGGGACGCTTAGGAACGCATATGGCAACATGGGGGCCATGCCCCAGATTCGTATTTGGGAGGGGATATGCTTTTGGGGTTCAAATGGAACGCTTAGGAACGCATATGGCAACATGGAGGCCATGCCCCAGATTCGCATTTGGGAGGGGATATGCTTTTGGGGTTCAAATGGAACGCTTAGGAACGCATATGGCAACATGGGGGCCATGCCCCAGATTCGCATTTGGGAGGGAATATGCTTTTGGGGTTCAAATGGAACGCTTAGGAACGCATATGGCAACATGGGGGCCATGCCCCAGATTCGCATTTGGGAGGGAATATGCTTTTGGGGTTCAAATGGAACGCTTTAGGAACGCATATGGCAACATGGGGGCCATGCCCCAGATTCGCATTTGGGAGGGAATATGCTTTTGAGGTTCAAATGGAACGCTTAGGAACGCATATGGCAACATGGGGGCCATGCCCCAGATTCGCATTTGGGAGGGAATATGCTTTTGGGGTTCAAATGGAACGCTTAGGAACACATATGGCAACATGGGGGCCATGCCCCAGATTCGCATTTGGGAGGGAATATGCTTTTGGGGTACATGCTGTGAGCCATGGGTGCCGAACGTGACATGTGTTGTGGCAGCATGACAGTGCATGGTTTGAGGTGTGTGCATGCTTGACATGGCCTGCATATTTGCTGTCTGTTGTGATTACTGGACATGGCATTGGACGCATCGTTATGAGTGAGTGATAGTTGTGTGCCAGCCAACGTATTGCAGTTGTCCCATCTCCTTGGTGTGCGTGCTGCCCTGTGCCATGTGCATCACTGCAGTGCTCGGGGGGTGTGGCCCATGTTGTGTGTTGTTGCTCACAGTGTGTTGTGCGCTTAATTGACTTCTGGCACATGGTTGGTCATGGGCATGTATCTTAGCGTGACTGCTGTATGTGTGGCAGCTGTGCGGATGACATGCCTTTCATGAGACTGGGGCTGACGGATGGGATGGATGGTATGTTGTATGTGCATGGTGTGTCTGTGAGTTTGATGGGTTCAGTGGTGTTCGTGTGCATTTATGTTGTTCCGCTCTGTTGCGTCTAGTGTTGTTTGTCTTACATAGGCGTAGTTGTGGGGTGTGTGGTTGACAGGCAGTAGGGGCTACATCGACAGGACTTCAATGGTGTTTCGGTTGTGTGTGATGAGTTGCACAGTGGCTGCCGTGTGGGACTATATTCAGTGTGGCTTGTGCATGCAGACGTGGCTCCTTGGGTGTTGCTATATCTGTGATGGGTCATGTGGGGTGTGAGTCTGTTGTTCATGTCCGTGTGCACATTGTTCACTTGTTCGTGACGGTGGGCGGTGCTGCGTGTTCGTCTGCTACGTGACATGTCCCATGTGTTGGTCGTGTTATGGTCCTCATGCCTCCAGTAATCCAGCCCTGTCCAGTTTCCCACCTGCAAGTTGTTCGTGCGTGCACTGTACTGGATGCCACATGGCTCTAAGCGGGGGGTGCTCCATGTTGCAGGTCTGTGGGGGGGGGGGGTGTTGGTGGGTCGTGGGGGTGGCTGGACACCAACTGACACCGATTGCTGTGGACCGTGATGTCTGCCTTTCGGCTGTCGTTGTGCACTGCGGTGGCTGACACGTGGCTGTGGGGTGTGGGGGATGCTCCTCCTTGCTGTGCTGTGGGACTGGGGCCTGGTGTGTGTTGTACTTGGGCTGTCCACCCTCCCACCCACTGCACTTTGTGTTCCTGCCACTTACCTGTTACTTGTCGGTTAGTGCAGCTGTGGTGGACACATGGGTGTGGTGGGTGCTCGTTGTGGCGCTTCTGGCATATTTGGGGACCTGTTGGTGGTTACGTGGCTGGCTGAGTGTACACATGTCCCCACTACATCTTACAGTTGTTCTGTTTGGGCTGTGTGTGGTGGTGTCTGTTGCATGTGTGTGTGATGTGTTGTGTATTGTGTGCTGGACATGGGGGTGTTTGTCCCTGGGAGCTGTGGCATGGTAGTTGCGCATGTGAGTACATAGCGGTGTGCTGGTATACATTAGTTTGTACTTACCAGCCTCCACTCCCCCTGCTAATCCGGCGAGGATCTCCGGATGTATTATGACTCGCACCTTCTCCTCCCACGCTTTGAAGGTCTTAAAGAGCGCGGGATTCCCTCCACCAGTGACGGCAGCCAGCTCTCTGTTTTTGCCCTCCTTCTTCTTGACCAGGCTCTTTACGTCATTCCAACGTTTGTTAATTTCTACTCTGTTCCTGGGTAGGGTCCCGACTGCATTGACCTGGTCTACGATCCGGTTCCACATTCTGTTTCTGGTGGCTAGTGGTGTGTGCTGGACCATGTTCCCATAGATTTGTGGGTACACCTTGATGATCTCGTCGACCATGACCGTCAGCTCCATGGGCGTGAACTTGGGCATTCTTTGTGGTGCCATGGTGTTTGTGGTGCTGGTGCGGTGTGTGTTGTGTAATGTGCAGGGGGTTTGTGGTGCCGGTGTTTGGTGGTGGTGGTGGTGGTGGTGGTGTTTGGTGGTGGTGGTGGTGGTGGTGGTGGTTGTGATGTGTGCGTTTCTGTGGTGTGCTGCTGTCCTTGCTGTGTCACTGTGTCCTCTCCTCTCCTCTCTGGTTTGCAATGTAGCAAGGGGTTGTGGTCTGTGGGAGTGCTGCTTTTGTACTCACCTATGTGGGTGTGTCCTCATGGTCTGTTGTTTTCAGGTGTGTTGTGTCTGGGGTTCTGGCCTTTGTATTTTTTGTTTGTCCGGGGGTGTTTTCGGGATGTGTACTGTGCTTGTGTATTTGTGCGTGCCTTGCTGTGTGGGACTTGTTGGCCATGTTGTGTGCTATTGGTTTTGTGTGCGGATGGTTTCTGTGCAGGTACGTTGGCGCCATGGCTTCTGCCGTGTCGATTCTCATCGGCGTTGTTTGCGCTGGCGGGCGGTATATTTGTGGTTTTTCCGCGCTCATGTCGGTGCGATCGTAATTTCACGTGCGGTGTGTCGGCCGTGAGGGCAGGCGGTTTTGTGTTGTCGTGCGTGTTTCCGTCCGTGGCGGGCGGTTTGACTCCGACTCGGACGTTGGCGGGCGGTATTTTGTGTGCTTTTTCCGCCGATGGCGGTTTTCGGTTTGTGTAATCGTAATGGCGTGGTCGGTGTTCAGGCGGTGTGTGCGGGCGGATTTTTGCCGCTTCCATGCCTGGCGGATTTATTTACGCCGGGTATCGTAATGGGCCACAAAGTGTTTTAGGAGCGGGATGTAGGGTTATTAGGGGATAAGGGTGTGGAGTGTTTTAAAAAAATATAGATTTATAAAATAGAAATTAAAAAGAAATTTTGTTGAGAGTAAATAATTATTTATGAATGAATATTAAATTTTGAGGTTAAAATTTTGAAATATTTTTAAAATAAAGATGTAAGGGGCACATTACGATACCCGGCGTAAATAATTCCGCCAGGCATGGAAGCGGCAAAAATCCGCCCGCACACACCGCCTGAACACCGACCACGCCATTACGATTACACAAACCGAATACCGCCATCGGCGGAAAAAGCACACAAAATACCGCCCGCCAACGTCCGAGTCGGAGACAAACCGCCCGCCACGGACGGAAACACGCACGACAACACAAAACCGCCCGCCCTCACGGCCGACACACCGCACGTGAAATTACGATCGCACCGACATGAGCGCGGAAAACCACAAATATACCGCCCGCCAGCGCAAACAACGCCGATGAGAATCGACACGGCAGAAGCCATGGCGCCCACGTACCTGCACAGAAACCATCCGCACACAAAACCAATAGCACACAACATGGCCAACAAGTCCACACAGCAAGGCACGCACAAATACACAAGCACAGTACATATCCCGAAAACACCCCCGGACAAACAAAAAATACAAAGGCCAGAACCCCAGACACAACACACCTGAAAACAACAGACCATGAGGACACACCCACATAGGTGAGTACAAAAGCAGCACTCCCACAGACCACAACCCCTTGCTACATTGCAAACCAGAGAGGAGAGGAGAGGACACAGTGACACAGCAAGGACAGCAGCACACCACAGAAATGCACACATCACAACCACCACCACCACCACCACCAAACACCGGCACCACAAACCCCCTGCACATTACACAACACACACCGCACCAGCACCACAAACACCATGGCACCACAAAGGATGCCCAAGTTCACGCCCATGGAGCTGACGGTCATGGTCGACGAGATCATCAAGGTGTACCCACAAATCTATGGGAACATGGTCCAGCACACACCACTAGCCACCAGAAACAGAATGTGGAACCGGATCGTAGACCAGGTCAATGCAGTCGGGACCCTGCCCAGGAACAGAGTCGAGATTAACAAACGTTGGAATGACGTCAAGAGCCTGGTCAAGAAGAAGGAGGGCAAAAACAGAGAGCTGGCTGCCGTCACTGGCGGAGGGAATCCCGCGCACTTTAAGACCTTCAAAGCGTGGGAGGAGAAGGTGCGAGTCGTAATCCATCCGGAGATCCTCGCCGGATTAGCAGGGGGAGTGGAGGCTGGTAAGTACAAACTAATGTATACCAGCACACCGCTATGTACTCACATGCACTACCACCATGCCACAGCTCCCAGGGACAAACACCCCCATGTCCAGCACACAATACACAACACATCACACACACATGCAACAGACACCACCACACACAGCCCAAACCGAACAACTGCAAGATGCGTGGGGACATGTGTACACTAAGCCAGCCACGTAACCACCAACAGGTCCCCAAATATGCCAGAAGCGCCACAACGAGCACCCACCACACCCATGTGTCCGCCACAGCTGCACCAACCGACAAGTAACAGGTAAGTGGCAGGAACACAAAGTGCAGTGGGTGGGACGGTGGACAGCCCAAGTACAACACACACCAGGCCCCAGTCCCACAGCACAGCAAGGAGGAGCATCCCCCACACCCCACACCCACGTGTCAGCCACCGCAGTGCACAACGACAGCCGAAAGGCAGACATCACGGTCCACAGCAATCGGTGTCAGTGGGTATCCAGCCACCCCCACGACCCACAACACCCTCCCACCCCCACAGACCTGCAACATGGAGCACCCCCGCTTAGAGCCATGTGGCATCCAGTACAGTGCACGCACGAACAACTTGCAGGTGGGAAACTGGACAGGGCCGGATTACTGGAGGCATGCGTACAAACCAGACCCAGGATGGGCCAGGAGCCCGCATACACCAGAGTCACAATAAGTAGGGGCACAGCAACACACCCATCGGCATGGCCAATCCATCCCATGCCACATGTGCACAGCACACAGTCCCATTGCCAAGCACACACAACTACAGATGCTACAGCCACACACACGCCTCCGGGAAACCCATGTACGAGATTGCACGAACTGTCAATGTCAGACGACAAATACATACTTCGCCAGGTGCAACACAATAACTAATCTCATTCTCTCCACAGGTGACGAACTGCTGGATGCTGGGGATGGAGCCAGCAGCCAGCACAGCCAGCCTACAAGCCCCCAACGAGGACACACGGATCTGGAGGATCTGTCCTCCTCTTCGGACACGGACAACCAAACAGGCCCATCTGGTGTGGCAGGGCCCAGCCGCTCCCCAGGACCCCTCCTACCCACCAACCCATCATCCAGGGCTGCTGAACATTCACAGCCCCCTGCTGCCACTGTCGTTGCGGCCACACCCACGGTCATTGTGGCCACTACCACTGCCGCAACCGCCACCATCGCCGCACCGACCACCACCGCCGCCACCACCGCCACGTCTCCGCTGGCACCAGCCCCAGCGCAGGTGGTGGCCCGGACGACTGGATCCACCCTGGGAGCCACAGCGAGGACCGTGGTGAGCAATGTGGCTAGTGGGCAGGCCGGTGGCAGCAGGACTGGTAGGAGGAGCAGGGTCAGGGAAACGCCAGCCTCCCCTGGGAGCCATGCCCTGCCTCACATGGCCAGAGTCCTTGGGGCCTATGAAGAGGCCCAAGGACAATGGGTCCGGTCTGCCTCAGACACGCGTGAGGTGCTGGGGGTGTTGAGGTCCATGGACGCCCGTATGGGCCAAATCGTGGACCTCATGGGACAGCTGGTGGTGGCGGTGAGGTCACAGCCAGGGACAGCAGCTCCCCTCCGCCACCACCTGCCGGGGCGCAGGGTGGAGCAGCAGTGTCCAGTTCTCCTGCGTCCACAGCCAGTGATCACACCTCAACCACCAGCATGTCGCAAGCAGGCACCCCCTCGCAAACGTGGAAGGGGCCGTCCGAAGAGGAAACAGATCTCCCGGGAGGACTTCGCACGCTCCAGTCGCAAGTGAGGCAGCCAGCCAACCTTCCGCCAGCCTTCCTTGACCAGCCACTGCATTGACTTGGACTACGATCCCACTCCACACAGCCATCTGGATGGCATGTGTGTGTTGGACTATGGACATAGAACCAGTGGGTACACCCTGATCATCACGCAGCCATGACCGACAGCTCATTGTCACTGCACGCACCACTTTTGTCATCATCTTACACACAATCACATGTCACAGTTTGTAATAAATGCACCTTTTTCACTAACTGCTGTTTGTGCCCTGTGTCTTATTTGTACGGAATACAACGGCCACCTTGGGCGGAAAGGCACCTGATGCGTGGCATGGCATTTGAATCCGGAGGGCCTGTAGGGACCTAGGGGTGGGAGACAGAACAGGAGCACATTCAATGAGTGTGTCACACACCCATCACACAGTACATGTCAACAACTACAAGCAATGTACACACATCGCACAGAGCTATAGGGCACAATGCCACAGCCACCAACAGTGGCATACTACCCTGGCCATGGAGCGTTGACACACAGCACGCAGTGAACAAACGGCCACCCTGACACAGCACACACACACCTGCACAGATACAGCCACATCAGCCGTCGTACATGGACACTCACCGTCAAGTGAAGTAGCGGGCGATGAGCTGCTGCCGCACATTACCAGCTTCCTCCTCTCCGCTGTCCTCCTCACTCGAGCTGTCCTGGTCTGCGGGCTGGGGCCCTGGTTGGTCTCCGTCATCCACGATGAGGGGGATCTGCTTCCGAATGGCCAGATTGTGCAGCATGCAGCACGCCACCACTATCCGGCACACCTTCTGTGGGGAGTACGCCAGCGCACCCCCGGTGCGGTCCAGGCACCTGAACCTGGACTTGAGGAGGCCAAAGGTATGCTCGACCACACGTCTGGTCCTCCCATGTGCCTCATTGTAGCGATCGTCTGCTGGGGTGCGAGGATTCCTCAATGGACTGAGCAGCCATGCCCCATTCGGATACGCAGAGTCACCTGGGTGTGAGGGACACAGAGAACCGTTGCTAATCCAACTGGACAGGGGACAGCATCGCACAGCCAGCACGCTACACCACTCCACATACTCACCGACAATACAGGCACGATCCTGTTGCATATTGGACATCAGTCGTGGCAAGATGCTGTTGCGCATTATGTGTGCGTCATGGGCCGAGCCTGGGAACTTTGCACACACGTGGGTGATCACCATGTCCGCAAGGCACACCACTTGCACATTCAGGGAGTGCGTGTGCTTCCTGTTGCGGTACAGGTGCTCAGTGGCCTGTGGTGGAACAAGGCCGACATGTGTGCAGTCAATGGCTCCAACGACGTGTGGGATTCTGCCAAGGGCATAGAATGCACCCTTCACTGCCGCCAATTCACGAGCCCTGGGGAAGCGGATGTACCTGTTCCGGTACAGCATCATGGCTGCCAGTACATCCCTCAGCACCTTGCTGAACATGGGCTGGGACATCCCTCCTCCACTGCCCACTGTGTGCTGGAATGACCCAGTGGCGAAGAAATGCATGGCGGCCATCACCTTAGCCGTGGGGGTGACAGCAGTCGGATACACCCTGCGGGGACGGAGATGGGGTTCTAACATGGCACACAGTCGATGCAGGGTTGGCCTGTCCAGCCGAAACTTCCTAATGACCTCCGTATCCTCCATGTCTGCCAGCAATTGGTATGGGCGGTCAATGTTCGGTCTCCGCCTAGGGACAATGGCAGAGGACACATGTCAAAGCAACACGACACATAGCAATTTCGCATACACATCACTGACATGACTGAGCAAGCACATGAGCCACAGCCCAGCTGTCAAGCTGGGACGGCACGGCCACAATACACTTACACAGGTCTCCCACCAATGGCAATGGCTAGTGATACAAACCACTGCCATGTGCATGCACATGGGGATCTAGGCCCCAATGACTTGCGGGGCGTGCTGATGGGGACTGACTGCATATCCGTCAAGCGGCAACGCCACGGCAACATGAATGTCTGCTGAGCATGGAACTGCTTCCGCGGCTGGATGAGTATGGCACACGACGACGACGATGTGGGCACAGGCTGAGCGGCCAAAACAAGTGGGACCTGTGGCACGAGGGGATATGAGACAGTAGTAGGTGTCAGCACTGCACCCTATGTACAGCACTGTACGGATCACACCTCCCGAAACATTGACAGGTGTCCACATTGACAGCCCCATGCCAAGACGGCTGTGTGCTTGCAGTCACACGTCACAGGTGAGAGGTTACATTGCACGTGCCAGGTGGCAGACGTACACAGTGGGAGCTGGCATGTGTGTGCATGTGTCTCCTGTTCAGGATCCACCACATGGGCGCTGACTCTGTACTGACCATTGGACACAGCATGTTCCGTGGAAGGCTTGTGTGTGTGGGATGGTGGCACTGGATGTGCCTCCGTTGGGTGGGGGGCCATGCACAGGGCGGGTACGTCGATGATTGCGCATTGTTGGTCACGGTGGGTGCACCAACTAAGATGTGTTGCCCTGTGTTCAATTCCTATGTCCGCATGATGATGGACTGTAGATGTGGGCAGACTACACATTGGTCGATGTGCTGTCTATATGCATGTGCCTTCACACCAGGCACAGCTGCCCCTGCACATGTGACCCCTGCTGGACTCGCTGCTGGGTCTGTGGAGCTGATGCACCTTCTGCGCGTGGGGCGGACAGCTCTCCTCACTTCCCTCATTGCGCATGTCATGACTTTGCCGCAGGTGACATGGATCATGGAGGGCCCACATGTACGCGTGGGTAGGCTACACATGATTGTACACTGGTCGCCACCCCCAGTCAGTGTTTCGAATGGGAAGGTTGTCGTGCTGGTGGTATGTTCGATGTGGCGGATGGGCGGGCCTAGGTGCGGGCTTACATTCCGGACATGGGGGGTAGTTGGATTGGCGACTAGTTGCAGTACACACGGGACACGTCTCTTCCTTTCCACATCTGGGTCATCCCTTGTACTAACTGACAGTGATACAGTCATCTTCGCCACAGCCCTCATGTCCTCCCCTCGCTCCCCCAATATGCATGCTCACCTGCGAGGCTAGCGCTTGCACAGGCAGCCCCAAGCTCGCACCAGAGAGGGCAAGGAGTGTATGTGTGGGTCCAGTTGCACGAGTGGGCTGTCTCAGGGTATGATGTCGCGGGACGCCGTCCACCTGCGTGGTGCCCCAAATGGAGACCCGGCCTGCATGGACTATGCATCACAGTCTTCGCCTTCCGGATCCGCCACCTGCGACACCCAGTGGCTGTGGCTGCCCTTGCGGCCAGGCCGCGTCCGTCTGTGGCTGATGGCCCACACATTCACTCTTTGGCCTCTCTGGGGAGGGCTCGGGGGTGGTGGCGCACGCGCTTGCACTTAGTCGCAATGGCATGTGGCGTGGTTGGTATGATGGGCAATGGATGGGATGGTGCGAGCCACCTCCCGTGATGTCAGTGCTGCTCGTGCTGTGGTGCGTCCCCTACACTTCCATCTGACTTGTGCCATGCTAGACGTTGAGGTTCTATTGCCTGCGTGATATGACCAGGAGGAGCGCGAGGAGACCTCTCACACACCATGCTCCACTGCCATCCCGTGCCCTGTATCGCCTGTGCGGATTGACTATGTTGGGGTTACACCTGGTCGACTGGGGCTGTGTGTGCCTTGTCAGGGGCATGGCGGGCGCACAACAGGATCCAGCTTGTCCACAGAGGGTGGGCTGAGGTGCGCCTGGTACCGCTTTGTACGTGTGCCCGGCTGCTATGCACACACGTGTTCACTCCCCCGACAGGTGTCCTCTCACAATGCCCAGGGAAGCGGTGGTGTACTGTTCATGACCCCTCCCAACACGGCGTGCTCCAACTTGGCATGTGCGCATCTACCCGTCGCACCCACCCACCTGAGCACTGCGTCCATACGACTTCACACGACACATGTGTGTCTTCCACAGTAGTGCTACTCATTTGCGTTGACATCCAATACCAGTGGACTACATGGTCATGTCACGACTGCCGTGTACTTCACATACTCTCATCCTCTCTCATTCGTACTTGTGAAATGAGTCAGCGGAGACAGTTTTGGTTTCAAACATTATATTGAGTCTTCTGACCTCTGTGATGCAGTATAGTGGACACTACTGGCAGCGGAATACATGTTGAGGATATACTGAGCATGATTGCAAATGGGATAGGAGTGGGGTTACATGTGATTGGCTGTTGCATGTGGGATGTGGGCTTCAGAGTGACATCTGCTTGGCCAAGGCTGTGCTAATGTACATTTACGTATAGCTGCGGAGCTGCGGACTTTGACACAGACGGTATACATGTAGCCTACCAGACCGCTTGGCATCATGGGCACAGTCCATCTCAGTTCCATGTGACAGGTTTGCTGCGGTTGTTCCTCATGCACACGTGCATGTGAGATGACATCAGGGCATGTGCTTGCGTGCATGCAGCGGCGTGCCACTTGTTGTTGCACTGTGGTGGTTACTGGACATGTCACAGTCACTGGGGTCGTGTTGTTGTTGTATGCACTTGTCGTCCATGCAAAGGTCCTGGTATGGGATTCCCGGGGCGGGGGTGGGAGGGGTGCAGCACCCACAGACTCCAGGCGACCTATTCATGTCCACTGAGCGGTGTGTGTGTCCATGGGCGCTGGATCCATGTCGTGTCCTGGTTGTTCGTGCAGTTCCGTCCATGTGGGTGCGATACACAGAGCCCATGCCACTGCCTCCCACGATGCATGCGGTGTTCCTGGATGTGATGGGGAACAGTGTGCATGTCCCGGTCATATCCGATGTCATGGCGATGTCGTTGATGGTGTGGTTACAGTTGCCGGTCGTTTGGTATGGCTGTTGTGGTGGTGACTGGCCAGTCCGTGCGGAAGCTAAGCATGGGTGCGGGGTTGGACATCATAGGTCACTCGGGGAACCTGCGTTGTGGTCCGACGTATTTACAGGTTGTCAGGTATGCGATGCCGTCCAGCAGGGCTTCCATGTCATTGGTGGTGTACATGTTTGCCAGCCAATTAAGCGGATGGTGGCTGTCAAGGTGTTGTTCGTAGGTTGTCCCTTGGAGGACCATGATGGGGCATGCTGGGTGACATTCGATGTAGCTGTTATCGATGATCCGTCGTGTGGAGGCACAGTGGTCCCATTTCAGTGCGGGTGCGATGTTGGCCACATACGCCATGCCCCCATAGGCAGAGCAGGCCCTGTCGTGTGCGTCCAGAGGGAGGAGTAGTGGTAGCAGGTCCGCCTTCAGACATGCCGGGTTGGAGAGGCATATCTCGACGGGATGCTGGTAGGGACACCTCCGACAGTAGAAGACGGGCATGACGCAGCTGAACAATGTGATGCGGTAAGTCAGTCGGTAACTTACGTTCAGCAGGGACAGGAGATCGCATCCCAATGTATGGCACAGGTTGGTTTTGTACAGCTTGAGCTGTTCGGGCGTAGTTGGGTAGGTGTGTTGCGGTTGCCATTTCGCAGCGGTTCGTTGAGGTGGCGTGCTCCGGCTGTGTGTGCAGTCTGCAATGTGCACGCTCCGGGGTTGCTGTGAGCTCTGTGTAGTCGTAGGGAGACAGGACTTGTGTTCTGTTGGCTTGTTTGGAGGACACGGGCCCTCTTCCCACATGCTTCTCAGACAGTTCAAGGTCAGTGCTGTGTGACTCCTTCCAATTAACTTGCATGTGGCCGACATGGGGGAGTGTTTTCTTCTTTCTTCCCCGTCCGTTGTGTGCTTCTGTGATATGCGCTATCTGCCGTGTGGTCGGTCTCCTCGGCATGCCTGTGTTGGTCTATTCTTGGACAATGGCTGTATTCACCGGCTTCTGTCGTAGGGCTGTGGTTTCGGAGTTGGAATGGAAGGTCATTCAGTGCTGTCTGCTCTCCCTTGTGTGGGCGGCAGGCTGCCTTTCCGCTCTGCGTTGGGCCTTGCGTGTGGATGTTATTCTTGGGCCACCTGTTGTCGGTCCCCGGGCTCTTTGGTGTTCCGTTTTATATGTCTTGTTCATATGTGCAGGGTGGTATGGGTGTTTCTGTGTGGTACTGGCGTTCCTCTTCCCGAAGGGGCCCTGCTTCTCCTAGTTGGTGTTGCCGCCGCTGTGTGCTACGCCATGTTTGTTACACTGGGGTGTGTCCTGCTGTTGCGTGTCTTCACTGACATGTGTGCGTCGGTTGTGTGGCGTTGGGTGTTGTCCGTGAATTGGGCGTTGGGGACATGTCTGTGGCCGGCCTGTCACGTGTCATGTGCGTTCGGGGTGGGGCTGATGTGTGTGCTGCTTGGTTGTGTCCCTGTGTCTGTGTGCGACGCATGCATGGCGCTGCGGTTGGCCTCTGCGTTGTGCGCATGTGTGGCGGCGTCATCGGCGCTTTGGGGCCGTGACGGGGTGGTTGGTTCCTAGTCCCAGGTGGTGTGTACACATGTGTTCTGCGATGTTACGATTTGGCCTGTGTGTCATATGTGGATGCGATGGTGGATGTGTTGTGTACACGCGCTGGTGGGGGTTGTCCGCTTTTTCCGCCCTTGCACTGTGTGCGCTGTTTGCGTGCACTTGTTGTGTGTGTGCCTACCTGCGTCTCCGCGGTACGTTGCGTCCTTGGTGGTGCATCAGCAGGAGCATGGGGACGGCCTGCAGTGCTGGATTCATGCTCGGGGGAGCTGCTTTTTCGTTGTCCGTGCTCGGCGTCCGTGTTACCGCTTCGGTTTGTCGTACGGTATCTCTTGTCCGTGGGAGCCGTTTGTTTGCGGCATCGTAATTTATGCGCCGGGCGGGACGTGTTTCGTCGGACGGTGTGTGTCAGTTGGGCTGCGCCGCTACGTGTACGGGCGCACTTTGATGGCGGACGGTGTTGCTGGCTTGCCGGCGGTGTTTGGCCTGCTTTTCACATCGTAATTGGGCGGGCGTGTGGACTGCTGCGTGCCGGCGGTAACTGGTGCTTTTTGCATCCGCCAGCACGGCGGTTGTGCTTCCGCCCGCCATCGTAATGGGCCCCTAATTTATTTAAAAATATTGATTTAAAATTTATTTTTACATGTAATCTAATTTGTTTAAAAAATATCTTATTTGTACTGATAGGTCTTGTTGTATTTATAATTAATTAATTAAATTTAAAAATTAGGAATGTTACAAAAAAAATATATATCATTAATATTAAGAGTATAATAATGATAGTTAATTTTTGGTAGAAATGTATAGTGTGTGTTATATAAAAATTAAATATAAAAATTATAAAATATATTTAGATCTCATAATTTATAATTTACAAATTTTAAAATTTAATACCCAAAAAATAAATTCAATATATATGTATTGAGCAAATATTAATAATTTCAAATATTATTTATAATTTATAAATATATTATACTACAGAGAATTATAGATGTAATAAGGTATGGTATTTAAATGTAATGTAATGGAGTACATATAATACATTATTTATAATAAATTTGTAATATGATAATATATGTAATAAAAAATTAATATAAAGTAATATTTGATAAATATATTATTATTAAATGTTTTTAAATTTTTGTAATAATATTTAATGAAAAACATTATTTTTTATATTTAATAAGGAATTAATATAGTATTACATGAATAATGACTTATGTATAAATTTTAATGAATTAATTGTATTATAATGTATAAATATTAAATTAATATATTTATAACTATAATATGTGGGAATATTATAATAAAGAGTGTTTTAACTCATTTTTTTTTATTTTGTTTGTATTTTGAACAAAAATTAATAAATGTTTAGTAGGTAGCATTATTGTTTAAGATATATTTATTGTAATAAAATTTGTAGATGAAATGTACATTTTATAAATAATTTTACATTTTTGAATTTTAACTATAGTGTGAATTTAATAATATATTTGTTTACTCTCAAAATCTTAATATAAGTTAAGTTAAAGTGGAGTGGGAATAGTAAATTATATTTATTTACTAACCAACACCTTCACTGATTTATTATTAACTGGAGTGGGAATAATTATTTATATTCATTTACTGACCAATATTTTGTTTTATTAAATACTAATTGGAGTGGGAACAGTAAAATATATTTATTTACTATTTAGCACCTTCCCTGATTTAATTCTAACTGGAGTGGTAATAGTAAATTATATTGATTTAATATCCAGCACCTTCTTTTATTTAATAATAATTGGAGTGGTAATAGTAATTTATATTTATTTAATATCCAGCACCTTCCCTTATTTAATACTTACTGGAGTGGGAATAGTAATTAATTATTATTTATTATCCAGCACCTTCCCTGATTTAATAGTAACTGGAGTGGGAATAGTAAATTATATTTATTTACTATCCAGCACCTTCCTGATTTAATACTAACTGGAGTGGGAATAGTAAATCATATTTATTTAATATCCAGCACCTTCCCTGATTTAATAATAATTGGAGTGGTAATAGTAATTTATATTTATTTAATATCCAGCACCTTCCCTTATTTAATACTAACTGCAGTGGGAATAGTAATTAATTATTGTTTACTATCCAGCAGCTTCCCTGATTTAATAGTAACTAGAGTGGGAATAGTAAATTATATTTATTTACTATCCAGCACCTTCCCTGATTTAATACTAACTGGAGTGGGAATAGTAAATAATATTTATTTAATATCCAGCACCTTCCCTGATTTAATACTAACTGGAGTGGGAATAGTAAATTATATTGATTTACTATCCAGCACCTTCCCTTATTTAATACTAACTGGAGTGGGAATAGTAAATTATATTTATTTACTATCCAGCACCTTCCCTGATTTAATACTAACTGGAGTGGGAATAGTAAATTATATTGATTTACTATCCAGCACCTTCCTTTATTTAATATTAACTGGAGTGGGAATAGTAAATTATATTTATTTACTATGCAGCACCTTCCCTGATTTAATACTAACTGGAGTGGGAATAGTAAATTATATTGATTTAATATCCAGCACCTTCCCTGATTTAATACTAACTGGAGTGGGAATAGTAAATTATATTTATTTACTATCCAGCACCTTCCCTGATTTAATACTAACTGGAGTGGGAATAGTTCATTACATTGATTTACTGACCAACACCTTCCCTGATTTAATAGTAAGTGGAGTGGGAATAATATATTATATTTGTTTAGTATATTTAAGCTTTTATTAATTAATAATAAATGTAGTGGGAGTAATAAATTATATATGTGTAGAGTTTATAAAGGGGCCCATTAGGATGTCGGGCGGAAGCACTACCGCCGTGCTGTCGGAGGCAAAAACCACCAGTTACCGTCCGCCCGCCGCGGCCCACACGCCCGCACAATTAGGGTGTGTAAAAGCAGCCAAACACCGCCCGTAAGCCCGCGACGCCGTCCGCCATCAAAGTGCGCCCGTTCACGTAGCGGCGCCAGCCAATGGAGGCACACCGTCCGACGAAATCACGTACCGCCCGGCGTTCAAATTACGATGCCGCAAACAAACAGCTCCCCCGGCTAAGAGACACCGTACGAGACACCAAGGTGGAAATTCGACTGCACAAGTACGGTCACCAAAAAGGCGGCCCACCCCGACATGAATCCTGCACTCCAGGCCATCCCCATGCTGTACCTGATGCAGCACCTAGGAGTCAACGCGCCGCGGCCGCGCAGGTAGGCAGACACACAACAAGGGCACGCAAACACCGCACACAGTGCAAGGGAGGAAAAACTGAACATGGCCCCCCAGACAGCCCTGTGTGGACAGGACACATCCACCACTGCACCCACAAATGTCACACCGTGCTGAATGACACAACTCGCAACTACCGGGCACACACTACCCGGGACCAGGAACTGACGTCCCCGTCACGGCAACGCAGCGCAGCGGCGATGACGCAGCTACACATGCGCACAACGCAGAGGCCAACTACAGCGCCATGCATGGGCCGCACACAAATAACACAGGCACACAACTACACACACCACACACCAGCCCCACCCTGAACGCACATGTCACGTGGCATACCTGCAACAGTCATGTCCCCAACCGGCAACTCACAGGTGCCAACATGATGCCACACAAGTGTACCGAACAGGGCAGTGATGTCACGCCAAAATAGGACACACCCTTGTGTGCATAACATGGCGAAGCACACAGCGGCTGCGACATCACGCCGCAGAATATGTACCGCGTCCGCAAAAGGCACGCCATTACCATACAAAAATAATAATACCATCCGGCACCCAATACCAATACATGCACTACGTAACATGAAAAAACCCGGGTGCCTGACAACAGGTGTTACCAATTACAACACACACACACAAGGCCGAACGTATAGCGGAAACGCAGCGTGACGCCCACATACGGGAAAGCAGATAGCACTGAATGGCCTTCCATTCCCACTCTGAAACCACATTTCGACTAAACAAGCCGGAGAATACAGCCATTGTCCCAACAACAAGCCAAACAGAGGCATGCCGAGGAAACAGTCCAATGTGCAGATAGCGCACAACATGAAAGAACTTCTGACCACAAAAAAGAAATAAGAGCACTCCTCCATGTGGTTCCCATGCAAGTAATCTGGAAGGAGTCAGACACCACTGACCTTGACCATTCATAGAAGCATGTGGGATGAGGACCTGTGTCCTCCGCACAAGCTACTATAACCCAAACCCTGCCTCCGTATGACTATTCCAGATTTCCCAGCATCGTCGGAGGGTGCACCCTGCTGACTGCACAGCCGGCTGGAGCACACCATCACATCGCCCTGTAGCAAAATGGCAGTCGCACCACAGCTACCCAACTACGCCGGACAGATGAGGCTGTACAACCAGAGCCTGCTACAGATATTGGGCTGTGAAAATCTGGCCTTGCTGAACGTAAGTTACCGAGTAACTTACCGCATCTCAATGTTCAGCTGCGTCATCCCCGTCTTCTACTGTCGGAGGTGTCCCTTCCACTGTCCTGTGGATTTATGTCTCTCCAACCCCGCATGTCCAAGGCGGACCTGGTACAACTGTTCAACCCCTGGACGTCCACGACAGGATCTGTTCAGTCTATGGGGGCATGGCGTATGTGGCTGCAATCGGACCCACACTGCAATGGGACCACTGTGCCTACACACGACGTATTCTGGAGCACAGTTTCATCGAATGTCATCCAACATGTCCCATCAGGCTCCTACAAGGGACAACATACGATGAACACATTGACAGCCACCATCCGCTTCATTGGATGGCATCCATGTTTACCACCAATGCCATGGAAGCCCTGCTGGAAGGTATCGCATACCTGACAATCTGTCAATTCGTCAGGCCCCGACGCAACACCCCCAATTGAACAATGATGTCCTACACCGTACCCATGCTTGGCTTTCGCACGGACTGGGCAGTCAGCTGTACAACAACTATACCATACAACCTGCAACTAACACCACACCATCAACTACACTTCCATGATATCGGACATTTCGGGGACATGCACTCTGTTCCCCACCAGATCCAGTAACTCTGCATGAACAGGGGGAGGCAGAGGTATGGGATTTGTGTATGGAACCACATGGACAACACTGCACGTACAACTATGCCATTAAATGTATCCTGCGCCCATGAACATATGCACCGGTCAGTGGACAGTAATCGGTCTGCTGTAGTATGTGAGAGCTGCCACCTCACCTTCCTCTGTACTTCCGTGCCAGGACTTTTGCATGGACAACAAATGCATCCCCCAACAACATGACCCCAGTGACTGTGACATGTCCAGTAGCCACCACATTGCAACAACAAGTGAGACGCTGTTGCATGCACGTAGGCACATGCCCTGATGTCACCTCACATGCAGGTGTGTCGGAGTAACTATTGCAGCAAACCTGTAACATGGAACTGAGATGTACTGTGCCCATGATGTCAAGCGGTCTGGTAGGCAAAATGAATACTGTCTGTGTCAAAGTCAACAGCTCCTCAGTAATTAGCAAATGTACATTAGCACAGCAACGGCTAAGCAGTTGTAACTCTGAAGCCCACATCCCATAGTCAACAACTAATCACATGTACCCCTACACCCTATGCTATGTGTAATCATGCTGAGTATATCCTCCACATGCATTTCGCTGCCAGTAGTGTCCACTATACTGCATCACGGAGGACATAAGTCCTAATACATGGCTTGAAGTAAATATGTGTCTCTGCTGAATCATTTCACAAACACAAGTACGAATGAGAGAGGATGAGAGTGTGTGAAGTACACGACAGTCGTGAGATGACCATGTAGTCCACTGTCACTGGATGTCGACGCAAATGAGTAGCCGCAACAGTGGCCACAGTGCAATACCACAGCTCCTGGAGCAGGACATGTCAGACTCTGAAGGTGCCCGATAGATCATCACATCAACACTGACGGCCTGGTCAATACAAAGCACAGTCCTACACATGTCTACAATTTCCCACACAGTCTGACCACACACTCAGCAACAAAAAGTAGGAGCCACGCAAAAGCATGCCACAGCAATGCCTGTCAAAACACACACACGACATCAGTTTGGGTGGGCAGCACTGCACAATGAGTAAGAACTGCAGAAAATCTGACATGCACAATTGAACTAGGCACAATCTTGACAGTGACACACCCTGCACACACACAACGTCTGAACCATAACAAGTAGGAGTCATCCTGAACTGCAAGGACACACCCACACACTGCATTCCGTGCAACATACAACACACACATCTCATCATATACACAGACCTCAACACGGTTACAAACATCCACCATGGGCCTGGGAAACATATGTGTGTAGTCGACATGGCCACAACACACACACACACCAATGCCACCACAAACTCATCTACCCCAGGGACAGTGCCCAGTTCGATGTGCCGAGTAGTGACACGTAGTGCCGCGGATGCAATGTGTGTTAGTGTGCCTTTCCATGGCCAGCCAACACTGCCATGGCAGTCACAATATCCATCACAGCCACCACTGTGTCAGAAGGAGATGTGTGAGTGTGCCTACCAATATAACAGGATGCCAGTACGACTCGGTGCTGTGTGTGTGCTACGGGACAGTTGCAGGTCCGGCCCAGAGAGAGTAGCACAACTGTGGAAGACACACATGTGTCATGTGAAGCGGGAGTTCCGCTTGGCCCAGGTGGGTGGGTGGGTGTGACGGGTAGGTGCGCACATGCAATGTTGAAACACACTGTGTCGGGAGGATTCGGGAGGACTAGATTACCGCTGTCTTGGGCATTTGTAAAGACCACCTGTCTGGGGATGAATGTGAACACGTGTGTGCACAACAGGCGGCCACACGAAAGATGCTGCATCAGGTGTAGATGTCAGCCCACCCTCTGGGGACATGCTGGATACTGCTGTGTGTCCGCCAGGCCCTTGCCAAGGCATGCACATCCCCTGTCGACCAGGTGTACCCCCAACATCGTCCACCTGCACTGGCTATCCAGGGCACAGGATGGCAGTGGAGCATGGTGGGTGAGAGGTCATGGCGCGCTCCTCCTGGGCACATCACGCAGGCAACACATCCTCATTGTGCAGCATGGCACAAGTCAAATATAAGTAGTGGGGAGACGCACACATCGCGCCCAGGAGTGACGTCACGGAAGGTGGCTCGCACCATCGCACTCATTGCCTATTTCCCCACACACGTTACATGCCATTGCAACAGAGAAGCCAGCGCGTGCACAAGCAGCTCCAAGCTCGCCCCAGAGAGGTCAAAGAGTGAATGTGTGGGTCCATTAGCTCCAGTTGGACGCGTCCTGGGCCGCTAGGGCAGCTACAGCCTCTGTGTGTTGCAGGTGGTGTATCCGGACTGCGGAGCCTGTCATGCATTGTCAATGTTGTCCAGGTCTAGAGTCGGGGTACCACGCAGGTGGACGGCGTCCCGCCACTGATTATACCGCGAGACAGACAACTCGTTCAGATGGACCCACACATACACTCTTTGGCCTCTCTGGTGCGAGCTCGGAGCTGCCTGTGCACGCGCTGGCTTCGCAGATGCAAACGCATATTGGGGTGAGCGAGGGAGGCCATAAGTCTGACGGTGCAAGCCACCTTCCAACATGTCACATCCGGTCGGGACGTCAGCGTCCCCCACTCCTCCGATTTAGGACTCGTGCACTGCTGCCGTCAGATGTGCCACTCCCCAGGGGGTGGGGAAAGGGTCAGGAATGTCAGACTGAGATTGGCGCAGTTGAAGGCACACCTTCACTGGGGGTGACAACCATTAGACGGTCTGGTGTAGTCCACCCACGCGTACATGTGGGCCCTCCATCATCCATGTCTCCTGCGGCTAAGTGATGTCATGGGCAATGACGTAAGTGAGGAGAGCTGACTGCCCCACGCACAGATGGCGCATCAGCTCAACAGACCCAGCACTGGGGCAGCAGGGGTCACATGTGCAGGGGCAGCTGTGCCTGGTGTGAAGGACACCCTATCCTTCATCCCTGTGCCGACACGTGTTGCATCAGTGGAAGTGGATGGGAGGGCGGTCATTCGCCTCCGCGTGGCTGAAGAAGACCCAGAGTCCACGTCCCCTGTGTCATACAACATGGATGCATCACCTCAGTCCTCAGATAACGCCGAAATTGCACACTGGGCCTGTGGTTCATCCAGCACACGTCTAGCCCCTCCGAGGCACAGGTCACAACTGTCTCACTCAGCAGCTGTGCAGCTGCTACATCCGAAGCCACCCCACTTTTGAGCATCCCCTGTCCCTCAGCACCCAGGGGAGATGCCACATGAGAGAGAGTGAGGTGGTCCCACTCATCTGGCATCAATGACACAGACATGTGCAAGGGAAGCAGCTCAGAACATACCCAAATCCACATTTTGCACGATACCTGTGCAATAGTATACAGCCACCACAATCAACACCCAATGTCTGGCGTACAGGAAAGGAATCTGCGAATTATTGCCACTAATGTAGTGCACATCACACTACATACGGCCTGTGTCACCCTGCGACCATAGCCCCAACTCGCGTTGTGCACAACCACTATCCTGATGGTGGCAAGGATGTCCACTATGTAATTAGGCCAAACACATACCTGCATGGAGCAGAATGGGAAACTACTCACACAGACTGCAACCTGACAGCCCACAATGGCCATGAGCCCATGCCATCCACCTGTCGTTCACACGAGCACAACTGTTGTTGCACGGTGTGCCGGATGTGCAAGTACCAGAGACACTTTTCCGGAGGGTCCTGAACAGGAGACACATGTAACCCACTGGGCAGTCTGTGTTGTCACCTACTGGCATTGTGCAGTCAATGTGCAGCCCAGGCCTGCTGGGACTGAGAAGGGCAGCATGGCCCCAGCCTTCCATACTCACAAGCAACAAGTGCTCGGAGACCTGCATTGCCAATTGGCTGTGTCACTGGATGTCTGACATGAAGTTGCCATGTACCACCACTCGGGAGGGACAGACATGGCAAAGCGCCCGGGAGCTCACATACCCCTGCCACCTGCAGTAAGCATGGTGAGCAGTGCATGTTGGAACCCCACAGGCTCTGACTCCTGGTGCTGCGGATCAACGACATGTGTGCCCCCACATGCACTCCCACACACACTGTGGTTGTCTCACACACACAACTTTTGCAAGGGATAGCCATGTGCAGTGTGCGTGGAGCTCGGAATCCAGGATCTCCAGCTCCTCGCTGGTGAGTGGACCTGGACATATCTTCAGCGTCATCGACGTGAAGGTGGACAGGTGGCAGCAGCAGGTGTTGTTGAGGGATGCCAGGCTGCAGTCCCTGGTAGCTGTGGTAATGCCGGTCTCACTCCCACAGTCATATAGCCCCCTGGGGCAGTTTCAGTGGGTCCAAGCCGCTGCAATTGGTGTACCGTGTCTGCCTGCTTAAATTGCAAATGATGGCCTCCTTCCAGCTGGCCCGTGACGCTTTCCTCCATTGCGGGACACGCAGGGTGCAACCGCGAGGGCCATTGGAGTTGGCCGTAAGGGCCTGGCCCATGGCGGGTACAGTCCGCTGATGCCATGTGCACTACACAGTATGATGTGCACAATGCATCTGCAGGTGTGGCCATGACTTGTGTGTGGGGGCAGGTCCACACTGGACAGGGCCACAAAATGCTGTGCGCATGGGCAGGGACAGCCAGTGCTCAGCCTCCACATGTCTGTTGGCACATCATCATGTACACATTGGCATGGGAGCATGGGACATGCATATGCACACACATGCCATCTTTCACTATGCACATCTCCCACTTGGCACGTGCTACGTTACGTGTCACTTGTGATGTGTATTTGCAATCACACAGCTGTGTTGTCATGGAGCTGTCAATGGGTACACCTGTCAATGTGTTTTGGAGGTGTGATCCGTACAGTGCTGTACATAGGGTGAAGTAGGGACATCAATGACTGTCTCATATCCCCTCGTGCAACAGGACCCACTTGTTTTTGCCGCTCAGCCTGTGTCCATTGCGTTGTTGGTGTGTGCCATACTCTCCCAGCCGCGGAAGCTGTGTCAGGCACAGCAGCTAGTTATATTGCCGTGGTGTTGCCGCTTCCCAAATATGCAGTCTGATATCATCGTCATGCCTTACAAGTTGTTAAGGCCTAAATCCCCATGTGCATGCTGATAGCAATGGTTTGTGTCACTGCTCATTGCTATTGGTAAGGGGACCTGTGTAAGTGTATTGTGGCTGTGCTGTCCCTACTTGTCAGCTGTTCTGTGATTCAATTGCTTGGTCAGTCATTTTTGTTTTGTGTTTGTGGAAATGCCATGTGGCGTGTTGCTTTGACATGTGTCCACTTCCATCTTTCCTAGGAGGAGACCAAACATACATCGCCCCTACCAATTGCTGTCAGACATGGAGGACGTGGAGGTAATCCGGAAATTCCGACTGGACCAACCCACCCTGCATCGCCTATGTGCCTTGTTGGAACCCCACCTCCGTCCTCGCAGGGTGTATCCGACTGCATTTACCCCCACGGCTAAGGTGATGGCTGCACTACATTTCTTCGCCACTGGGTCATTCCAACACACAGTGGGCAGTGGAAGTGGGATGTCCCAGCCCATGTTCAGCATGGTGCTACGTGATGTACTGTCAGCTATGATGCTGTACAGGAACAGGTACATACGATTCCCCAGGGCTCGTGAATTGGCGGCAGTGAAGGGTGATTTCTATGCCCTTGGACGGATCCCCCACGTTGTTGGTGCAATAGATTGCACCCATATTGGCCTTGTAGCACCACAGGCCCTGGAGCACATTTATCGGAATAGGAAGCACACCCACTCCCTGAATGTGCAAGTGGTGTGCCTTGCGGACATGGTCATTACACACGTGTGTGCGAAGTTTCCAGGATCGGCCCATGACTCGCACATCATGCGCAACAGCATCCTACCACGTCTGATGACCAATCTGCAACTGGACCGTGCTTGGATTGTTGGTGAGTATGTATACTTGTGTAGCGTGGCTGTTGTGCGATGCTGTCTTGGGGACAGTTGGAATTGCAACTAATCTCGGTATTCCTCACACCCAGGGGACTCTGCTTATCCGAATGGGCCTTGGCTGGTCAGCCCATTACGTAATCCTCGGTAACCAGCTGATGTCCGCTACAATGAGGCACATGGCAGGGCCAGACGTGTGGTGGAGCGGACTTTTGGCCTCCTGAAGTCCAGATTCAGATGCCTGGACCGCACCGGGGGTGCACTGGCGTACTCCCCACAGAAGGTGTGCCAGATAGTTGTGGCATGCTGCATGCTGCACAATCTGGCTATTCGCAAGCAGATCCCCTAATAGTGGATGACGGTGATCAGCCCGGGCCCCCGCCTGCAGACCAGGACGGGTCCAGTGAAGAGGACAGTGGAGAGGAGGAAGCTGTGAATGTGCGTCAGCAGCTCATCGCCCGCTACTTCACTTGAAGGTGAGTGACCATGTACGACGGCTGATGTAGCTGTAGTTGTGCAGGTGTATGTGTGCATTGTGACGGAGACCTTTTGTTCACTGAGTGCTGTGTGGCAATGGTCCATGTCCAGGGTAGTATGCCACTGACAGTGGCTGTGGCATTGTGCCCCGTTGCTCTGTGAGATGTGTGTACATTGCATGTAGTTGGTGACAAGTACTGTGTGATGGGTGTGTGACACACTAATTGAATGGACTCTTGTTCTGATTTTCACCCCTAGGTCCCTACAACATCTCCTGGCCTATCTACATGCCACACAGCAGAGGCATTCCTGCTCATGTTGGCGGTTGCACATCGTTGATTAAACCCAGGGCACATGAAGCAGATTGTGATCAAGGTGTATTTATTTACAGCGGTGAAATGTGATTGTGTGCAAGGTGATGACAGAAGTGGTGCATGCTTTGACAATGAGTTGACGGACATGGCTGCGTGATGGTCAAGGTGTACCCATGAAGTTCTATGTCCACAGTCCAACAGACACATGCCATTCACATGGCAGTGTGGGGTAGGATCGTAGTCAAAGTCAGTGCAGTAGGTGGTCAGGGTGGCTGGCTGACTCACTGGCGTTTGGAGCGTGCGTAGTCCTCTCTGGACACCTGTTTCCTCTTCGGACGGCCCCTTCCACGTTTGGTAGGGGGGGTTGTGTTGGTGGGCTGCTGGTGGTGGCTGTGGACTGCTCACTCGCTGTGGACGCAGGGGAACTAGATGTTGCATGACCCTGCGCCACAGCACGTGGTGGCGGCGGTGGTGTGGCTGGCCTTGCTTGGGCCCTCCCCCCAACACCTGCTGGGCCATGAGGTCCACAAGTTTGTCCATACAGGTCGCGATTTGGCCCATATGGGTGTCCATGGACCTCAACACCACAAGGACCTCTAGCGTGTCGGCAGCCGACCTGGCCCATTGTCTTTGGGCCTCTTCATAGGCCCCAAGGACTCTTGAGATTTGCGGCAGGGCTTGGCTCCCAGGCTCAGATGGCGTTGGCCTGACCCTGCTCCTCCCACCGGTACTGCTGCCACCGACCTGCCCACTCGCCACATTGGTCACCACGGTCCTCTGTCTGGCTCCCAGGGTCGAGCACGACGGGCGTGCCACCCCTTGCGCAGGTGCTGTGGCCAGGGATGGCGTGGTGGTGGTGGTGGTGGTTGTTGCGGCGGTGGTGGTGGCCGCAACAACCGTGGCAGCAGGGGTCTGTGACTGGTCAGCAGCCCTGGGTGATGTGTTGGTGGGTAGGAGGGGCCCTGGGGAGCGGTTGGGCCCTGCCACTCCAGACGGGCCTGCTAGGTGGTCCTCGTCCAAAGAGGTATCCAGGTCTTCTACATCCATGAGTCCGGGTCGTGTGCTTGCGGACTGGCTGTGCTGGCTGCTGTCTCCCTCTCCAGCATCCAGCTGTTCGGCACCTGTGGGGAGAATGAGATAGGTTATTGTGTTGCACCTTGCAAAGTTTGTATTGGTTGTCTGACATTCACAGTTTGTGCACTGTCGTGCACAGGTTTCCCAGTGGCGTGTGTGTGGATGTACGATGTGTGTATGCATGAGCAAGGCAATGGAACTGTGTGTTGTGTTCATGTGGCATGGGGCGGATTAGCGATGACAATCAGTGTGTGTTGCTGTACTCCTACATTTTGTGGCTTGGGTGTATGCGGGCTCCAGACCCATCGACGCTTTTGAGGTGAAATATGGTTTTGGTGTTCAAATGGAATGCTTAGAAACGCAGATGGCAAAGGGGGTACAGCCCCCTCAACGCTTTTGAGGTGGAATATGGTTTTGGGGTTCAAATGGAACGCTTAGAAACGCAGATGACAAAAGGGGGTACAGCCCCCTCAACGCTTTTTGGTGGAATATGGTTTTGGGGTTCAAATGGAACGCTTAGAAACGCAGATGGCAAAAGGGGGTACAGCTCCCTCAACACTTTTGAGGTGCAATATGGTTTTAGGGTACATACTGTGACATATGTGTGCAGAACGGGACATGTGTTTTGGCAACATGACAGTGCAGAGACAAAGGTGTGTGTATGTCTGACATCCCCAGCATGTCTGCTCACTGTTATCATTTATGGACATTACACTGCAAGCATTGTAGTGAGTGAGTGATGGTTGTGTGCCACACGACGTATTGCAGATGGGCCAATTCCTTGGTGTGCGTGCTACCCTCGGCCATGTGCAGCAATGCAGTGCTCTTGGGGTATTGACTATATTATGTATGTTGTAAATCAGTGTGATGTGCGCTTCAGTCACTGCAGACACATTATTTGTGATGGGCAGGTATCTTTGCAGAACTACTGTGTGAGGGCCAGCTGTTCCGATGACATACCTTTCATGACACTGGGGCTGACAGATGAGATGGATGGTATGTTGGATGTGCATTGTGTGGCTGTGTGTTTCATGGGTCCAGTGGTGTTTATGTGCATTACTGGGGTTTCACACTGTTAGTTCTAGACAGGTTAGACTTACATGGGCGATGTTGTACGTTTTGTGTGGAACAGGCAGTAAGGACTACATGGACAGGACTTCGATGGTGTTGCTGATGTGTGTGATGAGTGGCACAGTGCCCGCCGTGTGGGTCAGTGCTCCAGTGGGACTTGTGCATGCAGACGTGGCTCCATGGGTGTTGCTGTATTTGTGATGGCTCATGTGGGCTATGACTCTGTAATACATGTCTGAGTGCACATTGGTCACATGATTATGACAGGGAGCAGTGCTGCGTGTTCCTCTGCTACGTGACATTTCCCAAATGTTAGTCGTAATACTGTCCTCATGCCTACAGACTCCCCGCCCTGTACAGTACTCTAACTACTTGTTGGTTTGGAGGGCGCAATGCAATGGATGCCATATGGTACTGGGAGGGAGGGGTGCTCCATCTTGCTGGTCTGTGGGAGTGGGGGCGGTGTTGTGTGTTGTGGTGATGGATTACCACCCACAGAAACCCCTCCATGTACGGTAAGATTTCTACCTGTCGGCTGAAGGTGTGCACTGCAGTGGCTGACACATGGGTGTGGGCTGTGCTCCACCTTGCTGTGCTGTAGGACTAGGGGCCTGGTGGGTGTTGTACTTCAGCTGTCCCCCCTCTGACCCACTGACTTTGTGTTCAGGCTACTTACCTGTTACTTGTCGGTTGGTGCAGCTATGGCTGACACATGAGTGTGGGTGTGGGGAGTGCTCCTTCTGGCGCATCTGGAGTACAAGGGGACCTCGTGGGAGTTGCGGTGCTGGCTGACTGTACACATGCCCCCATGGTTTTGTTAGTTGGTCTGTTGCATGTGTGAGTGATGTCTTGTGTATTGTGTACTTGACAGGGGGGTGTTTGTCCCTCAGAGCTATGGCATAGTGGTAGTGCATGTGAGTACATAGCGGTGTGCTGGTATACATTTGTTTGTACTTACCAGCCTCCACTCCCCCTGGTATTCCGGTGAGACTCTCCGGATGTAGGATGCCTCGCACCTTCTCCTCCCACGCCTTGAAGGTCTTAAATAGTGCAGGATTTCCTCCGCCAGTCCTGTCAGCCAGCTGCCGATTCTTGGCCTCCTTCTTTTTGACCACTCTTTTCATGTCGTGCCACCTCTTGGTGATTTCGGCTCTGTTGCGTGGCACGTTCCCGACTGCATTGACCTGGTCTACGATCCTGCTCCACATCTGGTTTCTGGTGGATAGTGGTGTCTGTTGGACCTGGTTCCCATAGATTTGTGGGTGCACCTTGATGATCTCGTTGACCATGACCGTCAGCTCAGTGGAAGTGAACTTGGGCATTCTCTGTGCTGCCATGGTGTGTAGTTCTGTGTTTGTGGTGCTGGTGCGGTGTGTGTGTGTGTGGTGTGTGATGTGCAGGGGGTTTGTGGGGCCGGTGTTTGGTGGTGGTGGTGGTGGTGGTGGTGGGTGCGTGTCTGTGGTGTGCTCCTGTCCTTTCTGTCTCGCTGTGTTCTGTGCTCTCGTCCTCAGTTTGTAGTGTTGCAAGGGATTGTGGTCTGTGAAGGGGCTGCATTTGTACTTACCTATGTGGGTGTGTCATGATGTGCTGTTGTTTTCAGGTGTGTTGTGGCTGGTGTTCTGGGATTTGTAGTTTATTTGTTTGTCCAGGGGGATGTGTTTTCGGGATGTGTACTGTGTTTGGGTATTTGTGCGTGGCTTGCTGTGTGGACTTGTTGGCCATGTTGTGTGTGTTTCTTTGGTCCGCGGATGGTTTCTGTGCAGGGACGTGGCCGCCAGGGCTTCCGCCGTGTCCATTTTCATCACTGTTGTTTACGATGGCGGGCGGTGTATTTGTGGATTTGCCGCGCTCATGTCGGGAAGATCCTAATTTCACGGCCGGTGTCTCGGTAGTCAGGGCGGGTGGTTTTGGGTTGTCGTGCGGGTTTGCGTCCGTGGCGGACGGATGGACTTTGACTCGGACATGGACGGGCGGTATTTTGTGTGTTTTTTCCGCCGCGGGCGGTGTTCGCTTCGCGACATCGTGATTGCTCGGTCGGTATTCAGAAGGTGTATGCGGGCGGTTTTTTAACGCTATGGTAGATGGCGGATTTTATTCCGCCCGGTATCGTAATGGACACCTAAGTTATTTGCATTAATAGTATTTGGTGTAGCTAATTTAAATTAAATATATTTGTATATATGTGAATTTGATATATTTAAAAATAATACAGTTGTTATATGTATGTATTATAATATTAATTGTCTCTTGTTTAATAAATATTATAATACATATTTAAATTGTTATTGATGTACAACACTATTTTTGTAAAATATATGCATTTTTAATAAACATATAATAAAATAACATACATTGTAAAATAATCAGACTTTCAAATAGGGTAAACAAACATTTTATTTTTATTAGGATATAGTTAGATGAAAAACATATTTTATTTTGAAAATGTTATATAGATGAAGACATATGGTGAAAATATTTACATATTTTATTTTTTTGCATAACATTTTTTGAACACATTACAATGTTTACAATATATATTTTCTAACATATATACGTTATACATTGTTATGTTTTATAATACATGTATTGTTAATTAGTAACATAAAATAGTATTTTGCATGTTTGTGACAAATATTTTTTTTATATAAAATAATATTGGTATATTACTTATCAGTTTATTTTTCCATGTTTCACATGTCGCACCGCCCACCACAATGCTGTGAATTCACGTCGTGCCTATGTATGCACAACGTGACAGGCACTGCGTGGTGCCTGCCACCTTGTGCATACATATGCAGGGGGGTACCATAGGTACCCCCAATGTGCACCCCCACCCCCCAACTTCCCACGGAAAGGCATGTGGTCTTTTCTATTGGGGGCCCATAGCCGGCCCCCAGGAAGTTGGGGGTGGAGGTGCACATGGGGGTACCTATGGTACCTCTGCATATGTATGCACAAGGTGGCAGGCACCACGCAGTGCCTGTCACGTTGTGCATACATATGCATGACGTGCATTCACAGCATTGTGGCGGGTGGTGCGGTGAGCACCGCCCGCCACAATGCTGTGAATAGGGCTTGCCACCGCCACAGTGGCGGTGGCATCCTAATAGCATGTGCAGGACCGCCGCACCACTTGCGGACGGTCCCGCATTCCACTGCGGTGGCAGGCGGACATTGTCCGCCCGCCATCGTAATGATGCCCTACATGCCTTTCCGTGGCAGCAACGCCGCCACGGAAAGGCACATCCCGCACGTATCCTAATATGGATGGCGGTGTCTAACAGACACCGCCACCATATTAAAACCTTTTCCACCCGGTCGACTTGTGGACCGGGTGGAAAAGCGGCGGACGGTCTTCCCATCTGCCGCGGTACCCCGCCATACTAATATGGCGGGGGAAAATGTGTGGCGGGCGGAGGAAAATAGCGGGCGGATCGCCACCGCCATACGGGCGGTGGTGATCCGCCAGTTATCATAATGGGCCCCTAAGTTATTACTTTAATTTGGATGTAGTTAGGTGGTGTATAGTGTATTTACTGTTAGGTAGTTGTGTTTTTGGTGTGTTTTAGGTGTATGTTCGATTTTTTTAGTTTTGACTAGAATTGGTGTTTGAGGCCTAATGTTTAGAGTCTATAACTTTATGTGTATTATTTTCAAACAGTTATTAATAGTATATTGCAGTTGTATATGTGTATTTTTGTGTGGGTGGGTATGTTTTACTTTTTTTTACAGACTTTAGTTTTCCGACGTTGCGTTTTGGAGAAGATTGACGTTTTTTTTCAAAGAGGTGTGTATTAGTTTTGTAAACTAATATTTATTTAACACCCTCTTAATTTTTTGCGTTTTCATGGAGCGTTTTTTTACTATACTATTTTTTCGGGTTTTTTATGGTATTTGCCAATTGGATTTATCGAGAGAGGATTTGTTTTTGGCGATATTTGCAATTTTGCATTTTTTTGGGGGTTTATTTTAAATTAATTTGGAGAAACCAACACCTGGATGGATGTAGAAGATGTGTAAAGTTAGCTTTGGAGCTACAACAACTGTAAGGGGTCGATTACGATGTCGGGCGGATCGCCACCGCCCGCATGGTGGTGGCGATCCGCCCGCCATAATCGCCCGTCCGCCAACAAATTCCCCCCCGCCATATTACCATGGCGGAGGGGAGCCCGGCAGACGGTAAGACCGTCTGCATGTTTCCGCCCGGCCGAACAGTCGACCGGGCGGAAAGGGTTTAATATGGTGGCGGTGTCTGCAAGACACCGCCATCCATATTATGATGCCGGCGGAGATGAGCCTTTCCATGGTGGCGTCGCCGCCATGGAAAGGCTCGCAGTCTTTGCTGTTGGGGGCCCGTTGCGGGCCCCCAGGGTGTTGGGGGGGTGGGGGCTGCACATGGGGGGTACGCATCTGCATGCACAAGGTGGCAGGCAGATGCACAACATGCATTTCCAGCACTGTGGCGGGCGGTGTTGTGAGCACCGCCCGCCACAATGCTGGAAATGGGGGATGCCACATTGGCGGTGGCATCCTAATCACATGTGCGGGACCGCCGCACACATAGCGGGCGGTCCCATTTACCGGGGCGATGGCGGGCGGACAAAGTCCGCCCGCCATCATAATCGGCCCCTAAGTAATTTTTCATATTTTATGTGGGAGGAATATGTTGTTTTATTATATTTTAATATGTTTGATATTTTGTAAAATATTAAGCTGTCAATATATATTTATATTATTATAAAATATATATATGACAATTTCTTAGGGGCCGATTCCGATTCGGGCCGGAAAACGTACCGACCGACTCGGAGCCGGAATTAATTCCGACCGACACGTACCGGTGCAGCCCGACCCGTAAAGTACGATGAAAAGCGTGCAAAATCCCACCGACTCATACGGAACACAAGCCGAACGACCGAACTGCGCGGAAAACAGCTATCTGGCCGGAAAAAGCACGCGAATCGAACCGACCGACACGCACCAGGAAGAATCCCAAACGAAACGTAGCCGCGAACTCCGACCCGCCAAGTACGATGCAACGCGTGGAAAACACGACCGAGTCGCACGGAGCTCAAGCCGTACGACCGACACGCATACAAAACAGCGAGCCGAAGCAACCCAATACACCGCGACCGACACGTACGCAGCACAGGAAACAGCACAAACACAGCGTGAACGACTCGGAGAAGCTCACACGAGACAACTGCAGGGTCCGACTCGGTCAGAAGAACGTCTCCTACCTGCACAAAAAGTACAAAGGGAAAAACACACAAAAAAAGGCCAAACAAGCAATTACAAAGCCAATAAATACTGGGGGGGACAGGGAACAAAGACACACCCACAACTCCACCCATATAAAGGACACAAATCCCTACCATGATCCTTTGCAAATTCAAATGACCTGCCAGCACAGAACACCAACAGACAGCAACCACACACACACTCACAGCTCATCCATCACACAAGCCACACACCATCAGCACCTCAACAAATAGCACCCTCACATACACCCAGCAAAACACACACTCACACACCCTCACTTGCACACCAACACACACATCACTCACCACCACCACCCATCACCATGCCCCCAAGAAGAATCCAAAGTTCCTAGATAGTGAAT
Source organism: Calotriton arnoldi (assembly GCA_963921515.1). Taxonomy (NCBI): domain Eukaryota; kingdom Metazoa; phylum Chordata; class Amphibia; order Caudata; family Salamandridae; genus Calotriton; species Calotriton arnoldi. Next base: position 490,480 of record CAWUFW010013060.1, read on the forward strand.
TGGAAGTCCTGGTAGATGAGATCCTCAGGGTAGAGCCACAGCTGTTTGGTACACTGGTCCAACAGACCCCCATGTTGCAGAAAACCAAGATGTGGGCGAAGATCGTTGACAGGGTGAACGCACAATCACCATGTTTGCGCACAAAGGAAGACATCCAGAACAGGTGGTATGATGTGCGCAGGAGGGTCAGGGACCTACTGAAGAAGGATTACATCTTGAGCCAACACACCGGCAGTGGCCCTCCTGCCAAACCACTATACCTCAGGCCCTGGGAGGAGAAGGTGCGGGCCATCCTACCACCAGTGAGCGTCTATGGACTAGAAGACATCCCAAAGCCTGGTGAGTACACAACCAATATACCCAATATCGTGTGACAATACACACACATCACTGTCAAGGGGATAGTCAAACCATAACCAGAATCATCCCAAGATGTGTATGTCGGTCAGATAAACATAATACATGCCATCTCATAGTGATATGTAACTGTGTCATGACATGTGCAAACCCTACAATAAATAAAGCTAGGCAGTGGCACAAATCTAACCAACAAACACTGTCAGATATGTAGCCACCACTACAACACCACCACACAGGGAATCCCACAGAAAGGAAAGAATTCTGTGTATGCTGGTCAAGTCAGTGTAGCCAATAGCATCATGGGAGTCGTAGTCACAGATATTGCCCACCATCACAATACACCCATCAACACCACTCTGAACCATGCTCACATCACAGGGAGTGGAAAACAACTGACAAGATGGCTGACACTGGCTACTGCTGTGGGGAGCACAAGGCCCTGCTGGGAACTGGGCACCAACCAACAGCAGGACACCACTGTCTGACATCCTGAAAGACAACTTGCACTCCCTGCAATGGAAGCACATTCCGTGGTGGGATATCTGGCTGGGTGGGAAGGAGGACTGACAGCTTTGACCATAGTTACCAGCAGCTCTTCCCACACACACCCCTAACCCAAACTACACACAACTCACCTGGGAAAATGCATTGCCAAACACTAAAAATATTTATCCCACAAAGAACCACCACCCTGGGTCATGCTGTGGGAAGCACAGTGACACACATGGGACTTGTAGCCAAACAAACGCCAGGACAACACTGTCAGCCATCCATTCAGCACAGGCACACTACCCCACAGGGAAGCAGAGTCAGAAGGAAGGAAGTATGGGCAAGCTGGGAAGGGGGTGGAGGCAATAGCATGATGGGAGTGGTAGTCACAGCTCAACATCCCCCCCACATGGCCCAGCAAGCTCACACTGAAGCATGCACACCTCACAGAGAGTGGAAAGCCCCATCAAAGATGTCTGACACTGCTGCTCTGTTGTGGGGAGCACAAGGCCATGCTGGGAACTGGCCACCAACCAACAGCAGGACACCACTGTCAGCCATCTTGCCATTGCTGTCACACCCACACACAGTGAAGTACACTCAAAAGGAAGGAAGTATGGGCATGCTGGGAAGGGGGTGGAGGCAATAGCATGATGGGAGTGGTAGTCACAGCTCAACATCCCCAAACCACATGGCCCAGCAAGCTCACACTGAAGCATGCACACCTCACAGAGAGTGGAAAGCCCCATCAAAGATGTCTGACACTGCTGCTCTGTTGTGGGGAGCACAAGGCCCTGATGGGAACTGGCCACCAACCAACAGCAGGACACCACTGTCAGCCATCTTGCCATTGCTGTCACACCCACACACAGTGAAGTACACTCAAAAGGAAGGAAGTATGGGCATGCTGGGAAGGGGGTGGAGGCAATAGCATGATGGGAGTGGTAGTCACAGCTCAACATCCCCCCTACATGGCCCAGCAAGCTCACACTGAAGCATGCACACCTCACAGAGAGTGGAAAGCCCCATCAAAGATGTCTGACACTGCTGCTCTGTTGTGGGGAGCACAAGGCCATGCTGGGAACTGGCCATCAACCAACAGCAGGACACCACTGTCAGCCATCTTGCCATTGCTGTCACACCCACACACAGTGAAGTACACTCAAAAGGAAGGAAGTATGGGCATGCTGGGAAGGGGGTGGAGGCAATAGCATGATGGGAGTGGTAGTCACAGCTCAACATCCCCAAACCACATGGCCCAGCAAGCTCACACTGAAGCATGCACACCTCACAGAGAGTGGAAAGCCCCATCAAAGATGTCTGACACTGCTGCTCTGTTGTGGGGAGCACAAGGCCCTGATGGGAACTGGCCACCAACCAACAGCAGGACACCACTGTCAGCCATCTTGCCATTGCTGTCACACCCACACACAGTGAAGTACACTTAAAAGGAAGGAAGTATGGGCATGCTGGGAAGGGGGGTGGAGGCAATAGTATGATGGGAGTGGTAGTCACAGCTCAACATCCCCCCCACATGGCCCAGCAAGCTCACACTGAAGCATGCACACCTCACAGAGAGTGGAAAGCCCCATCAAAGATGTCTGACACTGCTGCTCTGTTGTGGGGAGCACAAGGCCATGCTGGGAACTGGCCACCAACCAACAGCAGGACACCACTGTCAGCCATCTTGCCATTGCTGTCACACCCACACACAGTGAAGTACACTCAAAAGGAAGGAAGTATGGGCATGCTGGGAAGGGGGGTGGAGGCAATAGCATGATGGTAGTGGTAGTCACAGCTCAACACCCGCCCCCCACATGGCCCAGCAAGCTCACACTGAAGCATGCACACCTCACAGAGAATGGAAAGCCCCATCAAAGATGTCTGACACTGATGCTCTGTTGTGGGGAGCACAAGGCCCTGATGGGAACTGGCCACCAACCAACAGCAGGACACCACTGACTGACATCCTGAGAGTCAACGTGCACCCACTGCAAGGGTGGCATGCTTCATGGTGGGATAACTGGGCTGGAGGGAGAAGGATGTCCGGATGTCAACCAAATACCACCAATGCTGGCTATGCACACACCTCAACATTCACATTGAAATGCTTCATGTTGTCAGGACAATGCGCTACACCAATATCAACAGCTGACTGTGACAACTTAGGACAATGCAATGTACAGGCCCGCATCCAGAGGTACAGTCACAACTGTCAGGTGTTTGAACCATTGATGCCTGTAGAAACATTACATACATTGTGTGTCTCTTCCAAATACAGGGGATGATGGGGACACAGCAGCAGGCGCTGAGGAGTCCCTGTCCCAGGCTCCGGGGGACACTGAGCTCACTGGTGTGGAACAGCCTCTGCCCACCTCGGATGACGAAGACCTACCTGGCACCTCCGCAGTGAGTCATCATGCAGCACCAGCAGGACCACCAGCTGCACCCCCTGCACCCACCCCTCCAACAACTGCCAACACACAGACCACCCCTGCCGACACGGACAGACCAAGGACCACCACCACCAACAGCACACGGACCCTGGCCCAACGTGGAGCTACGGACACCAACACCAGCAACAACCCCCAAGGGGGCCCAGGGTCACCTGTGCGTGCCAACGCAGGTCCTTCATGTGTCGCCAGGGGTGGTAGGAGGGGTGGTAGACATAGGTCGCTGCTTGCAGAGGGGTCTGGACTGCATGATTTTTTTTTTTTTTTTTTTTAAACTGTTTTTTATTATTTTATCAATCCAGACATAACCATCATACATTAGCAATTTCACCATTGTACTTTACATCCGTCTTCAATTTCTAGGCCCCCGTTTGTCCCTGTAACGAGATTTTTTTGCCATTCAATCTATTACACTGTAGTTGCCTGCACATTCGGCATCAGGATGTGCCCGTTTTCAATTCACTGAGTGCCTAGCACCCTACTTAGTACATTTTTTATTTAACAATATAGGCCATAAAATACCCATCCGGCCATCGCATTCAAACACCCTCCCCCCTCCCTCCCTCCCTCTGCCTCCGGTGTGCCCAAACTTCTAGGTTCTTAGTCTAGTCTGGACTGCATGATGACCCACAACTGGTATGCATAGCTGATGCGTACCAGACTAGCACCGGAGAGTTCAGCCAGGTAGTGGGGATCCTCAGGGACATTCAACAGCAGCAGGCTGCCCATCATGCCCGCTTGGACTTACACATGTCCCGCATGGAGTCCAAGTGGGACACATTGCAAGAACAGACGGCGGTGCATAGGGACATATTACAATGCCTCCGCCAGATGTGCACCAACATGTCAACACCGCCCTGTGTGCCCACAACATCTGGTGCTGCAACAACTGCAACTGCCACAGGGAGGGAGGATGACTCTGGCGGAGAGTCCCGTGCACCGCAGCAGCCTGCACTTGAGGGTCCCCCCCAAAGAAGAGGGGTCGTCCGAGGAAGGACAACTGAGAGGCTGATGGCCATACACAACCCCCAGGAAGCCAACACCTGTTCCGGAAAATCACCTTTGTGCGCAAACTCTTCACCCTGTCGAATGCAACACAACTCTCCCACATGACATGGGGAGCTCAAGTTGGACCAATGTATCAGATGACTGTGGACTTTACTCAGGACATTTCTGCTATCAGGACTTCTAAATCATCTAGGAACTTTGGATTACAATCACAATGTACAGCACCCACCATCCTGTGCACTATACTCACACATGTATGTCAATAAACTCACTAATACACCATACTTGCCTCTGTTGTGATTACAACGTTGTTTCTGAAGTGGAGATGATGATCTGTGAAATGACACTGTGCATGCTAACTGCTACAGCAAGTACAACACCGGCATGTGAAACATGGCGATGTGACACATATGAGGGAGACACACCACCAGGGCTACACAACACATACACACCAGGGCCATCTGACTCATCGCCTACACTGATGTTGCCAGGAAATACGGTGCAATGCACAGACACAACACCTATTCACAGTCTGTGTTAACTAGCCCACTGGTGCAGGAAGCAAATGTCAGTCAGATGTGTGACCACCGACAACGCACATTACAAAGTGAAGCACAGGTTTATTACACATTTGCAACATGTTGTAACCACTACAGATGCAAGGTAATCCCACCTGGCAGTGGGCACACAGTCAACAAGTGTAGAAGAAAGAAAGTCCATGGGTGTGGCGCACATCACCTGTAGGGAAACGACAGCTACCACCCTGGAAGTTGATTCACGGTGTTGGGGGATCACAGTTGACCAAACAACTCTGAAAGTACCCTGTGAAGGACAGAAATGACACACAGTCAAAAGCACTGAAGAACAGGACAGAACTGCAATACTCATGCACAATACATGTCACAAGATACCCACCCAGGACCAAGTTAGCATGTCAACACTGTTGTGGTGTACAGGCTAACCCTGGGCGTAGTTCGCGAAGTAGCGCAACGCGAAGCTACGCGAAGTGCACTTCGCACTACGCGAGCTACGCGTAGCACTACGCGAACTGCGTAGTATGCTGTTCGCGATGATTGCACAGTGCCGGATGCTTGTCCGCACTGTGCAATCATTGAAAACGGCATCTTGCACAGTGCGAGCTGTCTTTTACTGCCGCTCAAGTAGATTTTTACTCGAGCGGCAGCTTTCTCAATGCGGACTGGTAGTTTCTCATCGCGAGCGGTCGTGAGCATACGCGACCACTCGCAATGAGAAACCTGACCTCCCCGCGTTGAGAATCTCGCCGGGAGGTTTATTTTCCACGCTCGCGATCGGCAACTTGATGTTGCTGATCGCGAACGAGGAAAAAGTCTCGCCGGGATGTCATTTTGCTTGCTCGCGGTCGCCAACTTGACGTTTAGGACCGCGAGCAAGCAAAAAATGACCGCTGCACTATGCTACGCTACGCGTGTTTGCACTGTGCTACGTGCAATTCGCATAGTGCGAAGTAGCGCAAACTTCGCAAACTACACGAGCGTAGCGTAGTGCTTTGCCCAGGGTTAGTACAGACTACCTGTAAGGACACATTGCTGCACGCATCCAGTCAAGTAGCACATGGACACACTCAAACAGCACCAGAGCACCACCAACACATATCATGCAAACTCACATCATTGACATAACATCCCTGGATACTCACATTCAGCTGAAGAAGTTGGTGATGAGATGTGTGCGGACATCACCCTCATCATCATCATCACCACTGGCATCGTGGTCCAGCCCAGGATCCTCCACATGTGGCGGATGTTGGTCATTGTCATCCAGGATGAGAGGCAACTCCTTCCGCACTGCCAGGTTGTGTAGCATGCAGCAGACGATGACAATCTTGCACACCTTTGCTGGGGCATATGGGAGGGCACCTCCTGTCTTATCTAGGCAGTGGAAGCGGCTCTTCAGGAGACCAAATGTCCGCTCAATCACTCTCCTGGTCCGACCATGTGCCTCATTGTAGCGCATCTGGGCTGGTGTCACAGGGTTCCTGAGGGGCGTCAGCAAACACGGCATGTTGGGGTATCCGGAGTCACCTACATACAGACAATTGCACATTAGCTGAGTTGGAAAAGAGGGTGGAACACTACATTGCAGAACACACACGATGGTACAAAGTCAGTACACACCAACAAGCCAGGCACGCTGGTTCCGCATCTGTGACATCATCCTCGGGATGCGACTACTCCTCATCACGTAGGCATCGTGTGCAGAACCGGGGAAACGGGCACAGACGTGTGTGATGCTCATATCTGCAAGACATACCACCAGTGCATTGACCGAATGGTAGTGTTTGCGGTTCCTGTATGCCTGCTCTTGGGCCTGTGGTGGTACCAAAGCCACATGTGTCCCATCAATGGAGCCAATGACATGCGGCATCCTCCCCAGGGCATAGAAGTCACTCTTCACGTCAGTGAGTTGTTGAAGTCTAGGAAAATAGATGTACTGGTTCAGGTACCTCAACATAGCCTCCAAAACGTCGCTGAGCACACGGCTGGAACATGGTCTGTGACATCCCACCAGCAGACGCCACAGTGTGTTGAAAGGTACCGGTGGCAAGAAGTGTAGGGCTGCCATCAACTTCACCTTGGGGGTCAGCGCTGTAGGGTATGTCCGGCCAGGTTGCAAATGTGGGGCCAACCGCACCGTCAATTCCTCAATCAGTGGCCTGGTGAAGCGGTATCGTCGGAAGCAGTCCCGTTCAACCACCATTGCAAGGTCAGGGAATGGCCGATGGACAGCTGGTGCCCTGCAGTGCATAGGTGAAGAAAGAAAGATGGTCAGTCACCCCACATATGTGGCATAGACCAGACTCAATATCACATGATACATCATTACGAGACACAAGTACATGATGCGTGTGCCGTTCCGTAAGGACATGTATGGCACCTACATGGCTAACATCTAACATCACAGTTCAACATGTGTCCTCAACAAGTCCCAGGTTGTGCTATGGGATATCATTAGGCTGTGTCACAGTACCCATGTACTGCTGTCACGTTCCAAACACACACCACAGTGACATGTGAGGACAGATGTGCCCCAGGCATCACAGCTCATCCACAGGTAGATTCCCAGGGACCCTGTATTGACACATGGACACTGGCATGACATGGTGCATCATGAATACACCACAGCTAAACAACCATGACCCCCACAGGTAGTGGTCCCTGTTGCCTCGGCAGGACAGACATGGACGTCTGTGACACACACACGCACAACATCAAAGTCCATGCACAAACAACGTGGATGTGTAGACTGTCTCCCATTGTGCACATGGAATCAGAGACATTGTAAACACGACATGCACACAGACTGTGGAGGGCCATCACAATTGTGGCAATGGGTCACCCTGGGACGTACATACCATCCCACATGGGACTCAGGGGGTATGTGACATGACATACACATACACAACCGTGAAATGTGACCATGCCACATGCCCTGAAATGAACAGTTGCACACCACAGTGTTCATGTGCACAACACACCAAGGATTCTGTCCCCATGAACACGTGCACAGCCTGGGAGTGGATGCCCCCAAGTGCCACCCAAAAACAACATGTTGACCCCCATACACGGAACATGTAATGCAGCCTCACATGCCTTAGGATACAGTGTGGACAGGCTGTGGTGTTGTAGGTGTGCCCCTCACTCCCTGGGAAGATATGTGGCTGGCATATGTTCACCTGTGACAGGCATGGTGACATATGCCAGTGGCTTGTACAGGGACGCGTTGTACAGCAATGGACCGATCGGTGCACACACATTGGCCATTGCATACGATGTGAGCGGGTACGCGTTGTACAGCAATGGACCGATCGGTGCGCACACATTGGCCATTGCATTCAATGTGAGCGGGTACGCGTTGTATCGCGGGTACGCGTTGTAGAGCAATGGACCGATCGGTATGCCCGGCCGGCCCATTGCATTCAATGTGAGCGGGTACGCGTTGTATCCCGGGTACGCGTCGTAGAGCAATGGACCGATCGGTGTGCCCGGCCGACCCATTGCATTCAATGTGAGCGGGTACGCGTTGTATCGCGGGTATGCGTTGAACTGCAATGGACCGATCGGTGTGCCCGGCCGGTTGCAAAATCATGGGTGTCATGAAGTTGAAGATTTGAAGGATGCTGTGGGCGTGTATTAGTGCTGCTATACCATGGATTGGTCAGATTTAGAAGATGCAAACGACTTGGACCTATCACTTTGGACACATGGGACAGTATCTGCCTCTGCAGCACACATATAATGCTGGCTGTTCCCCTGAGAGCTCACTTGCCTTCACTACATGCTCCAGGACGACATCTGCCACCAATACTGCTGCTGTTTATGCATCCTCTGGCTCCTGCAATGGCACGTACTGTGGAGAGAGCCCCAGCCTTCAGCCTTGAGGAGAACCAGGCCCTGCTGGACAGCCTCCTTCCACAGTACAGCAAGCTGTATGGGAAACCAGGGGAGCAGGTAAGTGTGCTGTCCACTGCATCACTAATTGTGCATGTTGTCTGACTAGCAGGACTTTCACTGTGCACACCACTGGCTAGCATGCCCACTGAGTAGTTGTCACACCCCAAAGTGTTTAGTTACATGCACTGAACTGGTACAGTGCAGTAACAGTGCATTCCAAGTAGGTTTCCTTCCCATGCAATGATACCATGTAGTGACTGCTGGCAAACTGTTCATAGCCATTGTTGAACTGCCTGTGTACATCATATGCCCCTGTAATTGAGACATGTATATCCAACTGTGTGATGCACGTATATGTTGCATGTGTAGTAATGGCCTTTTCACTTTGTCATCCTCACAGGTTGATGCCCACCAAAAGCAGGACATCTGGCTGACCATCGCCCGGAAAGTAAGATACGTGGGGGTCTACAGGCGCAGGATCCGCAACTGCCAAGAGG